>JAYESA010000007.1:50307851-50907851 GCA_036927795.1 Iris macrosiphon
CAGAGATTTACCGCTGGTAATAAATTCTTTCTACAAGTTTTCATTAGAGCGAACTCAGGAATACTTGGGGGTAGTTTTAGTGCCGCTTGTCTGTATCACTCTATGTAATCACGGGCGGGCTCCTTTACCCTCTGAACTATGTCAATGAGGGAGGACATAGTCATGTCCATTCCACCGTCGTAGAGTCGAGAGAGGAAGAGGCGTCAAAGATCATCGAACGATGATATACAATTTTCTTGAAGGCTACAAAACCATTAGTTGGCTACCCGGCCAAAGCTTCGACGATGATCTTAGTAAGGAGGGCATCATCCCGGGGCAGATGTCTCATCATCGAATCAAAGTAATTCTTGTATTAACAAGGAGACGACTTCCTTTCAAACTGAATCATGTATTGTAACTTGTACTTAGGTAGGTATACCATATTTCTCTGCTCGAGAGGATAAGTTTGTCATATCCGGAGTTTCTAGAGGGCGTCTCGGTTATTCATTGAGTCAAAATGAGCTCGTAATTCTCGTGAAGGACCATATGGAAACTCTAGATGGGGGTGAATAGAGTGCAGCAAAATAATCTACCCAATTAAAAAATAAGCAGAGTGAAGGTAGTTAATAGTGTATATGCAAGACAGTAATATGAAGTAGTGAGAGTAAGAGAGAGCAAACTCAAATACTGCGATGTAAACTGGTTTCCCTCTGAGAGGAGTAGTCCAGTCCCTAGAACTCTTGCTCGGAGTTGTATCCACTATAATCACCAATAGTGAATCAAAAGCTTTAATCTGAAGGCTTGCCACTTCTTTACAACCACGAGATTTGATCAAAAGTCTCGCAACTTCACACCAATAGAGAGAGAAAACTGGTTAAGCCAATCTCTTTAAAACTCTTGTTGACTTCTAGACCAAGACCGCACTTGGCATTGAGAAGGCTAGGGAGTTACTTTTGGAGATGGGAAAGATGAGGCTCAGTGGTATTTCTTCACTAGAGGATTGAAAGATAAGAGTTGAGCGAATTGCAATGATAGAATTTTAATCCTATTTATAGGGTATTAGCATACCGAATTTGGCCAGATTTAAGTTAGGTTTTAATTCAAATTTTTTGAACGTTAAGACAAGAAATTAGGGATTTCCAACTTGGTTGATTTTATATTAAATAGGTGACCGAGTTCGGTACGAATTTGGCCCAAGTTTGATTGCCTATTCTATTAAGGTTTGAGTTTGAATGTGGGTTGGTTTGGTGGATAAATTCGATGAGTTATTTGAGTGGAATTTGGGTTATACAAGTACGACTCGGTGTACATAAGTCCTAGACTCAAATAAAGTAAAAGATTATATTTGAATGATGTAGTACAATCAGCATTTGTAGCAGTATAATTGAGTCTTTATATTGCGACATATCGATACATGGTTTAGTTAACTATCAAAATCAAGTTGACTTAGACTGGATGGGCCAACAATCTCTCTCATTTTGATAATTGATAAACTATGAATGATACTGCAAGCTTTGAGTGTGCAAGGCTCCCCCACAAGTTATGGAGCAATTTGATATACTAAAGTTAATGTCTGAGTTTGAGTCAAGTATCATCTTCTTTCCAAATATCTTTTTATTCCTTTCCCAATATAGTATCATGTTATTCTTCTCCCCCGTTGTCATTTAATCGAAATGGCATGCTCTCCAGAAATTAGTAAGATATTATGTATGACAAGAAAACTAGAGAGTGAAACATATATAGAATAACAATAAGAAGAAGATCCAACAGTTAATGGCAAATAGTGAATCCCATTGCTTTTATTAAACAATAGTTCTCAAACATAAATCCATACAATAATAAATCTGTACTAGAAACATTATATTAGATCAACCAAATTAAGCCTAAAGCATTTAAATCCATTGTAGTGTTTAGTTATCATCTTCATCTTCATCTTCTTCATCAGGTTCAGCTGTTCTATTCGAATCAAAGAAGGAATCGACTGGATCCAAATATCTCTTAACATAAGAGTGATCAATGCAAAATCCTGGTTGGTTGGGATTCTGGAGAATCGAAAATTGTGGCCGGCTGGGTGCTGAAATAGGGTATATTGTATATCTATCAAGGTGTTTTCAAGGGCTTGAGTCTGAAGAGTTTGACGGTGATCAAAGATACGAAAGTGTTCGTCTTCTTTATGGAAGCGATCACGCAATAGCGTAAAGATAGATTCTAAAGTTTGCGGTGGCTCAGCAGCAGTAGGAAAAGAATTCGCAGGATGTGTGTTGGAGTTGGAGGACGAGTTATAAGGTAGAAGTAAATATGGCTAAATCCTATGAACTCGATTAAGAGATAACGGTTCATCAAGAAATGGACAAGTATTCAAAGGAATGTCAAAGTTGCCAAAAATTGTTAGCATGTACATGGCGTAAAGTAGTGGACGCCCTTTCTTGCAATATTGAATCATTTTGAGAGATGATGGTCTAGGGAACATTAAATGGAATAGAGAAATACAGATGGTATAAGGCTGACATTTCTAAGTAAGAGACTTCATCATAATATGTCTTCTTAGGTAAAAATATAGAAAAGATAATGCTGTGCATTTCAAAGAAATAACCATTCAGATAGCGAACTTGAAACTTTCCAATGAATAGGTATTATGGGCACAAAGGATGTTTAATGACAAGAATATTCTGGAATAATGCTAACTGAATTCAGTCCGATCTCGGCCCGAGTTCGGTCCGAATTATGTATCCATATATGTCCAGAATCATAATACAAATTTAATCGATATTTTATCTTTCTTGACTTGATATAAATACAGAATAATAAGTGCTAAATGAGTTTTATCAGGTCGTAAGTTCTCAAGGGTTTGGATTATCTTTGAGCAACTATAGGGGCCGAATCCCAGCTAGCAGTGGTCCGAAGATAATTAAATATCGAGTTGCTTAAGGTTATTTACACCTTGTTGACAGAAGGGCCCTTTCAGCTTGTATCCAAGATTTATCAAACTTTTAAAAACTTAGACTGAACAAGAATTTAAAGCATGTTACAATTCTTATATTTTATCAGAATCTAAAAGTCTTAATTCTCAATGGATAAAGTTGAAGCTATCTTCAGCTAAAGTTTTAGTAAAGATGTCTGCTAATTGATGTTCTGTGTCTATATATTCTAAACAAATATCTCCGTGTTGTTAATGATCCCTTAGAAAATAATGTTTGATTTTTATGTGCTAAGTGCGTGAATGACATATTGGATTTTTGGTGAGATTAATAGTGCTAGTGTTATCATAGAGAATATGAATGTTCTTTTAGTGAAAATTGTAGTCCTCTAGGGTTTGCTTCATCCACCAATTTTTTTTACATCATCGGCCTGCTGTGATATACTCAGTGTAAACCCCTTCACACAAAATAGATATTTTGTATGTATTTTATATTATTATATTTATTATAGATGTTAAATTTCTTTAGAGTATTCTCTTAGTTAATTAGAAAATAAATTTTTTGATATATTTACTTATATAAATATTTAATTAGAATTATTTTTAGGCTATTTTAGATTTTTGGAGATTTTTTTAGAATTTTTGATAATTAAAACCTAGGAAACATAAATTTTTAGGACTTTCATGATTTACTATGAGACCATACTTGCATGTTGTTACTACCAAATATTTAATTTAGGGTTAAAATATTTAAATATATTTTTCTATAATTTATTTAGATTTTAAGGAATTTATTTAGATTTTTGAAATTATTTAGGATTTATTTGGATATGTATAGTCTTAATATTAGATAGATGCTAATTTAGGGTTAACAGATATTAATAAGATTAATATAAATTATTTGTATTATCTTTAATTCTATTTTAGATTATAAATTATTGAGATAAAATCAAACTATATTTTTAAATTAATTCAAATCCTGAGCCTACTAGGAAAGCAACTTCATGCATATCCTATCCTTATTTAAACTGATCCTAATCATATCCAAATTAGCCAATCCTAGGCGTATTCAATTAAATATTCTCCACCATTATAAATACATATTAGACTTATGAAATAATTCCTAGCTCCGGACTC
This sequence comes from Iris macrosiphon, assembly GCA_036927795.1. Lineage (NCBI taxonomy): Eukaryota > Viridiplantae > Streptophyta > Magnoliopsida > Asparagales > Iridaceae > Iris > Iris macrosiphon. The sequence goes on from JAYESA010000007.1 coordinate 50,311,885, forward strand.
CAAAGGCGCTCCAGTTTTTTTGTTAGAACCATATCAAGGTTATTTTCTGAATATATAAATTATTTCAGTAATTTCAGAACCTATTTTTCCAGACTATTCCGAAAGTGCCAGCTGTCCGAAATCAGACGCATTTTCGTATTTTCGAGATTTTGGGAGGTCCAGAACTCGAAATTATGAGCCGTTTGAAGTTTCAAAAATCTGACATGATGAACTTACATAAAATTATTTTTCCAGAATTTAATATACAAGCTTAATCTACTATAAAATTCGTGCAACGTAGACGTAAATAGGAAACCGCCAAAACCTTTCCTCTGTGCGCCCTTGTGGCCATAACTCTTTATCGACTTATGATTTTATAAAACTGTCGATTCCAGCGTTCATGTAGCGTTGAAATCTATAGGATTCCACACACAAATCTAGGATTTGAGTTGGTTGACTTTTTGGTCAACGGATTGCCTCGATTTGCGTGCCACGGTTCACTAATCCGTAAAGTTGACTTTCTTTGGACCAAAATTAGAGTTTAACAATAAAATCAGATTATAATAAGATTAAAAAACTATTTTAGGTTATTTTATTCAGAATTAAAATAGATTAAAATGGAGGAACCTATTCACCCACTTTTGTAACCTAACTTGTTTAATTTATGTGACGGGTAGATCGGACGACGCCTTGAGTTGGGACTTCATTCTTTTTCAGAGCAGGCAAGTATACCTTGTCATTATACTATAATTTATATTCCATATGATGCATGCATTTTATTTTTGTTATTTAGTTCATATATTTTAACTGCTATATAAACCAACGACGGTATCCTCGTATTCTGTTTTTATTATGTATATGTATGTGACCTAGTTTATGAAACCACCCCATCATCATGAGGCATTCTTAGGTTTCATTGGTGGTGACACAGTTGTTACACGAGTGTGAGTTTCATATAGAACACGGACTTGCGTGACCGGCTGGCCTCCTGTACGTATGAGACTTGCGTTAGGGATAACAGTCGATAGAAATTGTATGTTAGAAGACTTAGCAGTTATTAGTAGTCCATGGACATAGACTATTGTAGTACGATGGTCCAATCCTTGTCCTTGTTTGGTCGTACGGTTGGGCTATTGTACTAACGATAGAATATGAACCAAAGTTACGACGCCGATACTTGCACTCCGTCTCGGCGTAGTAGCTATTATCGTGTCATAGATATGACATGCTTAGAGCATGGGGTGGGGAGAATAACAAGTATGGCATTTGGGCTCCTTTGCACTTTTCTTTCTGTAACCCGTACGCTCCGTCGGAGATACGTAGCGGTGATGACCCCTATATTACTGACGGCCTCTGGCGTTCAAAAGACGACAAGCTTTGCAGGCCCCTGATTCTCTGAGAGAATCATACCAATCCCATTTATAGCCAGATAGCCCACTTATTGGAAAGTTGTTCTCAACTGCATTCACTTAGACGGTTAGGCAACCCCATTGGATGTATTTTTAGTACTTTATTGGCATTCTTTTATATATCTTGTTATGTCCCTCTGAGGACCTGGTCCCTTTCCAGGTGTAGATGTTCATGACTTAGCAGGAGCGCAGATCCGGACTTGCTACTTATATTTCGAGGATGTCTTCTCTTCGAGTGGCATTGATTGTTAGTTGATGTACTTATATTATTTTTTTTATATTCTAGTTTGGTAGTAGATTTGTTTCCACCCGACTATCATCTTTTGATATTTCTTATTGAGATTTAGTTACATAATTATTGGTTATTTATTTCCATTTAATTTATGTGGATGAGATTTAGATTATGCTCTGTGACTTGTGATAATTATATACCACTTGTGAATTGTTATTCATATTACAACGTACGCATGTGTTATGGTTTCCATATATTAGAGTCTCTATATACAATGCGGCTGGCATGCTTACGTGTTCCTAGTCCTACGTATTTTGGGACTGTGGCGTGACATGTTTTTAGTGGTGGCCATGCAGGTCTCGAACCTATTGTCTCGGTTATGTCACTGTGCCGAGCAAGGCTGCAAATAGAATTAGAGTATAGGATCTCATCCATATTTGACTATGACTCATCTTCCTTCCAATCTGTTATATTTAAATAATTGCATCCTGCTTGATTCATGTGCTTCCCTAATAGTTCCTTGAGTATAGCCTCTGGTAGAATATAGGAATCCTTGTTGTTAGGATAATAATTAGGATAACTTTCCTATTAAGAATACAACTAGAATATTGACACATCACTAAGTTTAGAATACCTAATGAACCCTAGCATCCCTTATATATAGATTACTTGACCATTACCCTTGATATATTTATGGACTTGAAAGTAGTATAGACACTACTAGAGTTAGTTAGAAATTTGACCATAGTATTTGACCCTACTATTGAGGAACCAATAGAAATTCAAGGTTGAACCTTAGGACTAAATCTAACTTTCATAGTAAGATAGTATTAGAGAACTATAAATTTAGCTTATTGTCTTGATATTAGCAGAGCAGTACCTTAGGAAGCCAACATGAATGAATATAATATTTTTCTTGATCATACCTCGAATATAGAGATTAGCATCCCACCTTTTCCTTAGAGAACCATGATGTAATCAAGAGTCTTTCTATTTTAATTTTATATAATGTTCCTCTGAAACCTTAACGCTCGCTATTTGTGCGACGACTAAATTTCTTTTTCTTCATCTTTTAATTCGTGCCACATAACCCTTCTGATTGTAGGCCGAGTGATTTCTTTTTATGTTAGGATATATAGTTGCTAGGATTATAGTTGTAATTCTTGAATTTTGAAATTTTGTGCTTGGTAGTTAGAACTTGATCGTTGAGTATTCATTTAGATTATAATTTTATGGTTATACCTTAGTTTTAAATCATATAATTTGTACCCACACCTCAATACAAGTTATATCCTCTTTCACTTAAGGGCCAGTAACTTTTCCATTCTGAAAGTTAATACTTTATTCTATAAATACTATGATTAAAGGCTTAAGATAACCATTACCTATATAATACAATAGGATACCCTAATAAGTACCAAGATCTTTTCTCGTATACCCTAACAGGAGTTTCTACTTTATCCTTAAGGCAGTACAGTATTAGTTATTGTTTTAAGTTGGGTAGTATGCCTCATAACCTAGTATCACATAGTCCTTTTGACCCATTGATGAAGTGTAACTGAATGACACTAACTATATGCTAGCATAAGACGATAATATTTATCCAGACTGTAGAACTTAGAGGCCCATACCCCCATTTTGTCGACTAGAGAATTAGACAGGAGTTGTATGACAACTGTAGAGGCACAACACCGGATGAGTCTCATCTTCTTGGTGAACTTGAATTATTTTGTAACTTCTTTCATCATAATCCAGCGTACTTATATTTTTTGAACTACCTCGACTTATGCTGCTATTATAGCCTAGTTTTGCAAGCTTATTCGTTTATCGAGCTTGTTCATGATATATGTATTATTGGATGCATACACTAATACATTGTCTAATCAGAATCAGTGTATTACGGTCTGATCAACCTTAGTGCGCTTGGTTCGCTCTTTGCATGACTACTTTACGTGGATTGAGATATATAGTTGACTAGTAGACGAATATTCTTGCCTCTAGACAGGTTATAACATATCACATCGGTTACATAACTGTACTAATATGAGCATGTGAATAGGAATTTACCAAAATAGGATTTCAATCCATAACTGCCTTGACAATTTCCATTTGAATTATTTAAATGCCTTGATCCCTATACTTGTATTCTATCACCTCCACCTTGAATTCTCTATTATTGTTTCCCGTCTTCCCCTATTTTGGAAAGACGAGCGCTCGTACTTGATATAAGTTTGATACACAGAGAGTACTAGATATACCCATAGACCAATCACATGACTTGGTGACTATCTTTTATAATTGATTAAGGGCATATCACAAATGAGATATTTTGTGTGCTAAACTTTTGAGGATTGAATAACATGATTAAATAATTTGAGAAAGACTTTCTTAAATGTATAAGCCTATTTGAGAAAGACTTTCTTAATTTGAGAAAGACTTTCTTAATTTGAGAAAGACTTTCTTAAATGTATAATTTGAGAAAGACTTTCTTATAGTTAATTAGAAAATAAATTTCTTGATATATTTACTTATATAAATATTTAATTAGAATCATTTTTAGGCTATTTTAGATTTTTGGAGATTTTTTTAGATTTTTTGGTAATTGAAACCTAGGAAACATAAATTTTTAGGACTTTTATGATTTACTATGAGACCATACTTGCATGTTGTTACTACAAAATATTTAATTTAGGGTTAAAATATTTAAATATATTTTTTTGTAATTTATTTAGAATTTTAAGGAATTTATTTAGATTTTTAAAATTATTTAGGATTTATTTGGATATATATAGTCTTAATATTAGATAGATGCTAATTTAGTGTTAATAGATATTAATAAGATTATATATAAATTATTGGTATTATCTTTAATTCTATTTAAGATTATAAATTATTGAGATAAACTCAAACTCTATTTTTAAATTAATTCAAATCCTGAGCCTACTAGAAAAGCAACTTCATGCATATTCTATCCTTATTTCAACTGATCCTAATCATATCCAAATTAGCCAATCCTAGTCGTATTCAATTAAATAGTCTCCACCATTATAAATGTCACGACCCGATTCCGTAGAATCGTTGGGGCGTCCCCCGAATTTTGACCGCCGTGCGGGCCTGGCGTTGCGCCCGCACAAGGCTTTAATGTTTTGCATAACGAGCACATATTCAGAGTACGCAGATAAATTAAAACATATATTTGAAACATGGAAAGGTTTTCTTTATTAATAATGAATATCTATTACAAACTCTTGAACGAGTCAGCTAATTTGCCGCACTGGCTTAAAAAAGTGTTGACTCAAAATGAGATTGCAGTCTTGTATATTATATTCCTTTACTAAACTTCAAAAGGATAAAGACCTCCGGGCTGGAGGACAGATTTGCTACGGAGCTGCATTCTTGCTTGGGTTCTAGCTCCTTTCTTCAAGTACTTCAAAATATGGCACAATCAGAGGATGCGCCTACAGCTGGACTGGATTGGGAAGACGACTTTGGCTCCTCGCTCGGTTCGCCTTAGTACGGAGAACCTGTTTCAACGAGAGTCAGTATGTCGAAACATACTGGTGAAGGTGAGCTAACCCAACTATACCAATCAACACGTTGTTTTAATGAAGCATGCATATTATTGTGAGTTTCTATCTTGCCTTAGTTCATTTACAAGTAAGCAGCATATAAAATTTACTGAAATGAACTTGTCACCGTTTGGTGACTTTTACCTGTCCGTCTGAATGACCTGCATAATACTTAGCATGCCTTTTTTGCCACGAAGACACAAGTTAGTTTGCAACAGGTTTAAATACACGTTGGGATCACTGGTTGGAAGCCATTATGGACAATAGTCATTGACGAGAATGTATGCAGCGAAAGCACGTGGTGCGCTACAAGCATCCTGTCAATCACGTGAGATTAAACGTTATGTTCCTCCCGGACCGGATCGATGCCAGTGCCCCAGCGACCGTCCACAGGAACCATTTACCTTGTGCACAAGTTATCCGTGATCAATCGTTTATGATACGTTAAACATTCATGCAGTTGAGGCAACACGAGTACAAGACAAGCAGTATTGCATAATTTATTTTGCATAGCCTCCTTGAACAATTTATCGCTTACAAGATATGATTCATAATTAGCACAATTTATAGAAGAAGGTGCGTTCTAACTAAAATTGATGCATATGATGAACATTCCAAACGAACAAGCATGCACATGAGTAACCATTCCCAAGTTGAATGACAAGCAGTATTAACCAAGTCTATTCCCTTTTTATCTTGGCATCTTTTAGTTATTACTTGGTATCGTTTGATCGGGGCAACAAGAATGCAAGAGTTTTTGGTGTGAAGACTTGGAAACAGGGCTAGCTAATCGGAATGGTAGCCACTCACTTAGATGGTTGGAAGGGAGAAGGAAAGAGGCGCTTCAAGACTCCGCTCGTAAGCCGCCTACTGCTCGTTCACCTGCATCACGAACAGCTTGATCAATACCTCTTCCTCTCTTTTCATACTCGGAATTAAAATGCAGTACAATGAACGAAAATAATGAAATCCATCGAAACCGTTCAAGAAAAACAAGCAAATCCGAAAACCAACTCAAGGCACAAAAGCAACAAGCGACATCGAAATCCGAGGCAACAAAAGATAACAGCGGAGAGGTCCCTCCTGACTCTGCCGCTAAGTCGATCCTGGGGGCATGGTCCACTGAATATGGGAATCGATTCCGAAGAAGCAAATCCATAACGAGGACGAGTTCTTGTTTCAATCTATCCCGATCGAACGATACTATCTTATATTTCTTAGCCGCGCTCCTTGAATAGGAGGAACGGGGCACCACATCCTACCCAACTAATTGGAAGTTTTGTCCCAAAACTTAGGAATAGTACCTACCGTTAGGGATTTGGATGTCGAGGATGGCTAGCAGAGTAGAGCGAACAGTTTTGCATTGTATGATTTGGGTCTCCACAAATGATGCATAACCCGAGTTTCTTTCAGCATTGGTTGACGACATGCCCCTGTGCTTTGCAGAAGAGACATATTTGGTTGGAATTTTCCCTTTGCTGACCACCGTTGTTTCGGCACTTTGTAGCGGTATTTCCTCTATCGTTCTTTGGCGTTTGTGATTGTAGGTATGCACAGCGCCGGTAGAAACATGAGGATACTGCGGTTCAAGAGGTAGGGCATGATTTATGACTTCCCGCATTGTACGATACTGATGAACGACTACGTGCACATGGATGGCAGGGCGTAGTCCACCTTCAAACCTTCTAGCTCTACTCGCTACATCAGGTAAATAGGCCCTAGCGAATTTGGAGAGTCGGCTGAATTCGGCAGAATATTGTTTAACTGTCATACTGCCCTGTCGTAGCTGCACGAACTCGTTCTCCATCTGACGTTGTACTGGAGGGTGTATAAACTCCTCTTCAAACGTGGCACAAAAATTCTTCCACGAGATCGCCTCCTCTCCATGGTCAAATTGAAGAGATCGTCGATGCATGTCCTACCAATCGTGCGCGTTGAGGTGGAGCTATAGTTGCGCACAGGCGACACGCTTCTCTTCAGGGACCACTAGCAGAGCAAAGTGGCCTTCAAGTTCGACCAACCAATCTAGAGCCACAATTGGCTCCTCAGTCCCGTTGAATGGGGTGTTACAGACTTTCTTGAAGTAACCAAAGTCAAAGGCAGTCACTTCCCTCGGCCTTAGAATTTGCGGTGTCTCGACTTCAAGCATGGGCTGTTCCACCGGTGTCGCTGTTGTTGCCGCAAAATGGTTGGAAGCCAAAGTCTGTACGATCTATTGTAAGGCATCTACCTGCTCCTGTTGGACTGAGAATCGGGTCTCTAGATTGCTTTCGAACTTGGCTTGGCGAGCATCATCTCTTTGTCGTTGTGCTTCTAACATTTGCATCACCCGTTCAAGCGGATCGACTTGAGATATGCCCAGTTGGCTCCGAGAGCTTCCCGAAGTGCCCGAACTACTTTCTTGGCCTTGCGTTTCGTCCGGTGCTAGCGCTGCAGATTGCGCTGGTGCCATTCCTCCAAAAAAAGGTAAATTATATTAGGATCATAATGTATTATGGACTTATTGCATGAACGTGTCTCATTTTGGCCTAGCGAGTTTAAGAGTTCGCACAGGAATTTGATCGTTAAAGGAACTTTTCCAGTACGAGAGTCTAAGAAACTTGAATCTGTGCTCTGATACCATTATGTCATGACCCGATTCCGTGGAATCGTTGGGGCGTCCCCCGAATCGTGACCGCCGTGCCGGCCTAGAGTTGCGTCCGCACAAGGCTTTAATGTTTTGCATAACGAGCACATATTCAGAGTACGCATATAAATTGAAACACAGATTTGAAACATGGAAAAGTTCTCTTTATTGATAATGAACATCTATTACAAACTCTTGAACGAGTCAGCTAATTTGCCGCACGGGCTTACAAAAGTGTTGACTCAAAATGAGATAGCAGTCCTATACATTACATCCCTTTACTAAACTTCAAAAGGATAAAGACCTCCGGGCTGGAGGACGGCTTTGCCATGGAGCTACATTCTTGCTTGGGTTCTAGCTCCTTTCTTCAAGTACTTCAAAATACGGCACGATCAGAGGATGCGCCTACAGCTGGACTGGATCGGGAAGATGACTTCGGCTCCTCGCTCGGTTCGCCTTAGTACGGATAACCTGTTTCAACGAGGGTCAGTATGTTGGAACATACTGGTAAAGACGAGCTAACCCAACTATACCAATCAATACGTTGGTTTAATGAAGCATGCATATTATTGTGGGTTTCTATCTTGCCTTAGTTCATTTACAAGTAAGCAGCATATAGAATTTACTGAAATAAACTTGTCATACCTGTCCGTCTGAACGACCTGCACAATACTTACCATGCCTTCCCTGCCACGAAGGCACAAGTTAGTTTGCAACAGGTTTAAATACACGTTGGGATCACTGGCTGGAAGCTATTATGGACAATAGTTATTGACGAGAATGTATGCAGCGAAAGCACGTGGTGTGCTGCAAGCATCCCGTCAATCACGTGAGACTAAACATTATGTTCTGCCCGAACTGGATCGGTGCCAGTGCCCCAGCGACCGTCCGCAGGAACCATTTACCTTGTGCACAAGTTGTCTGTGATCAATCGTTCATGATACGTTAAACATTCATGCAGTTGAGGCAACACGAGTACAAGACAAGCAGTATTACATGATTTATTTTGCATAGCCTCCTTGAACAATTTATCGCTTACAAGATATGATTCAAAATTAGCATAATTTATAGAAGAAGGTGCGTTCTAACTAAAATTAATGCATATGATGAACATTCCAAACGAACAAGCATGCACATGAGTAACCATTTCCAAGTTGAATGACAAGCAGTATTAACCAAGTCTATTCCTTTTTTATCTTGGCATCTTTTAGTTATTACTTGGTATCATTTGATCGGGGCAACAAGAATACAAGAGTTTTTGGTGTGAAGACTTGGAAGCGGGGCTAGCTAATCAAGATTGTAGCCACTCACTTAGATAGTTGGAAGGGAGAAGGAAAGAGGCGCTTCAAGACTCCGCTCGTAAGCCGCCTACTACTCGTTCACCTGCATCACGAACAGCTCGATCAATACCTCTTTCTCTTTTTCCATACTCGGAATTAAAATGCAGTGCAATGAACAAAAACAATGAAATCCATCGAAACAGTTCAAGGAAAACAAGCAAATCCGAAAAATAACTCAAGGCACAAAAGCAACAAGCGACATCAAAATTCGAGGCAACAAAAGATAATAGCGGAGAGGTCCCTCCTGACTCTGCCGCTAAGTCGATCCCGGGGGCACGGTCCACTGAATATGGGAATTGATTCCGAAGAAGTAAATCCATAACGAGGACGAGTTCTTGTTTCAATCTATCTCGATCGAACGATACCATCTTGTATTTCTTAGCCGCGCTCTTCGAATAGGAGGAACGGGGCGCCACAATAAATACCTATTAAACTTATGAAATAAACTCATCTTTCATATTTTTTTCCCCAAATTCCTCTCTTTTTCGTCCAAAAATAGTCAAAATTTATCATAAATTCAGCCTCATTTTCTAGTAGTTATGACGACTTAAAAAGACGATATCTCCTAGCTCCGAACTCCAAACGCGCTCCTGTTTTTTTGTTAGAACCATATAAATGTTAATTTTCTTAATATATAAATTATTTCAGTAATTTCAGAACCCATTTTTCCATAATATTCCGAAAGTGCTAGCTGTCCGAAATTAAATACGTTTTTGTATTTTTGAGATTTCGGGAGACCCCGAACTCAAAATTTTGAGCCGTTTGAAGTTTTAAAAATATGACATGATGAAATTACATAAAATTATTTTTCCAGAATTTAATATGCAAGTTTAATCTATTGTAAAATTTGTGCAACGTAGATGTAAGTAGGAAACCACCAAAAACTGTCATCTGTGCGCCCTTGTGGCCATAACTCTTTACCGACTTGTGATTTTATGAAACTGTCGATTCCAGCATTCATGTAGCATTGAAATCTATAGGATTCCACACACAAATCGAAGATTTGAGTTGGTTGACTTTTTGGTCAATGGATCGCCTCGTTTTACGTGCCACAGATCACAAATCCGTAAAGTTGACTTTCTTTGGACCAAAATTAGAGTTTAACAATAAAATTAGATTATAATAAGATTAAAAAACTATTTTAGGTTATTTTATTTAGAATTAAAATAGATTAAAATAGAGGAACCTATTCACCCACTTTTGTAACCTAACTTGTTTAATTTATGTAATGGGTAGATCGGAGGACGCCTTGAGTTGGGACTTCATTCTTTTTCAGAGCAGGCAAGTATGATCCATGTATTTTAAAATGGAGGAACCTATTCACCAACTTTTGTAACCTAACTTGCGATAGTACTGTAATTTATATTCCATATGATGCATGCATTTTATTTCTGTCATTTAGTTCATATATTTTAACTGTTATATAAACTGCGCGTCCAAGGAAACTTGGGTACAATGACGGTATCGTCATATTTTATTTTTATTATGTATATGCATGTGACCTAGTTTATGAAACCACCCTATCATCATGAGGCATTCTTAGGTTTCATTGGCCGTGACACAGTTGTTACACGAGTGTGAGTTTCATATAGAACACGGACTTGCGTGACAGGCTGGCCTCCTGTACGTATGAGACGTGCGTTAGGAATAACTGTCGATAGAAATTGCATGTTAGAAGACTTAGCAGTTATTAGTAGTCAATGGATATAGAATATTGTAGTACGATGGTCTAATACTTGTCCTTATTTGGTTGTAGGATTGGGCTATTGTACTAATGATAGACTATGAACCAAAGTTACGACGCCGATACTTGCACTCCGTCTCGGCGTAGTAGCTATTATCGTGTCATGGATATGACATGCTTAGAGCATGGGGTGGGGGAACAACAAGTAAGGCATTTGGCCTCCTTTGCACTTTTCTTTCTGTAACCCGTACGCTCCGCCGGAGATACGTGGCGGTGATCCCTATATTACTGGCGCCTTCTGGGGTTCAAAAGACGACAAGCTTTGTAGGACCCTGATTCTCCGAGAGAATCAAGCCAATCCCATTTATGGCTAGATAGCCCACTTGTTGGAAAGTTGTTCTCAAACTGCATTCACTTGGACGGTTAGGCAACCCCATTAGATATTTATTTTCAGTACTTTATTAGCATGCTTCTATGTATCTTGTTATGTCCCTCTGTGGACCTGGTCCCTTTCCAGGTGTAGATGTTCATGATTTAGCAGGAGCGCAGATCCGGACTTGCTCCTTATATTTTGAGGAGGCCTTCTCTTCGAGTTACAGTGATTGTTAATTGATGTACTTATAATGTTTCTTTTATATTCTAGTTTGGTAGTAGATTTGTTTCCACCCGACTATCATCTTTTGATACTTCTTATTGAGATTTAGTTACATAGTTATTAGTTATTTATTTCTATTTAATTTTTGTGGATGAGATTTAGATTATGCCCTGTGACTTATGATAATTATATACCACTTGTGAATTGTTATTCATATTACAGCGTACGCATGTGTTATGGTTCCATATATTGGAGTCTTCATATACAATGCGGCTGGCATGCTTACGTTCCTAGTCCTACGTATTTTGGGATTGGGGCGTGACACTCAGTCTCAGTTGTTGATAATGCAACAAAATTTTATTTTTTGCTAAACCAGGAGACTATAGACTTTTCTAGGAAATGACAAATATCGCTGGTACTTTTTCGATCGCCTTTGCATTCAGCAAAATCAGCATCCAAATAACCAATATGGTCAAAGGACATGGTTTTGGTATACCATAAGCCTGTCGACAAAGTTTCTTTGATGTATCGAAGGATATTCTTGACTGCACACAAATGTGATTTCTTAGGATTAGCCTGATATCTAGCATAAAGACATACAACAAACATGATATCTGGATGACTAGCAGTTAGGTATAGCAAACTACCAATCATACCTCGATACTTACGTATGATTGTAGGTTTACAACTCTTATCAAGGTCAAGCTTAGTCGATATTGACATTGGAGTTCTGATAGACTTTGCATTGTCCATGTTGAACGTTTTGAGCAAATCCTTTATATACTTAGCCTGATTGATGAATGTTCCTTGTGAATCTTGTTTGATTTACAATCCTAGAAAGAATATTAGTTCTTCCACCATGCTTATCTCAAATTTAGACTGCATACACTTAGCAAACTCATTACATATCATCTTATTAGTAGATCAAAATATGATATCATCTAAATATATTTGTACTAATAAAAAGGAGTCAACATAATACTTTATAAAAAGGATAGTATCAATTTTTTCTTTTGAAAAACTATTTCCAAGTAGAAAGGAGCTAAGACACTCATACCAAGCTCGTGGGGCTTGTTTGAGTCCGTATAGAGCCTTTCGTAGCTTGAATATGTGGTCAGGGTATTTGAAATCTTCAAAGCTTGGGGGTTGCTTAACAAAAACTTCTTCTTTAATAAAACTACTTAGAAAAGCACTTTTAACGTCCATTTAAAAATTTTTAAAGTTGTGAAAATTAGCAAAATTGTAATGCATTCAGATCGATTTGAGTCTAGCAACCGGAGCATAGGTCGCAACTTAGTCAATGCCTTCCTCTTGGTTGTAACCTTGAGCTATGAGATGTGCTTTTTTGTGTGTGACTGAACCATCCTCATTTAATTTATTTCAAAAAACCTATTTAGTACCAATGATCAAATAATCATTAGGCCTAGAAACAAGTTCCCAAAATTGATTATGTTCAAATTAGTTGAGTTTCTTTTGCATAGCAAAAATCCAAAATTCATGAGAAAAAGCTTCTCCAATATTCTTTGGTTCTATTTAAGAAATAAAAGTAATAATTGTAATGTATCTCTATTAGAAGAACGTGTACTTACATATTTTGATACATCATCTATTACCAAGTCCTATAGATGATCTTTAGAGGATCTCAATCTCTTGGGCAGACTTTCTAGATAGCTTATAATGGTTGTATCTTCAGGCATATTTTTGGTTGCGGGTTGAGTACTTTCATCATCGTTGTCACTTGGTACTTGAGTGTTGAGTTCGTCGAATGTAACATTGATTGATTCTTCAACAGTCAATGATTGCTTATTGAATACTCTGAATCCTTTGCTTTTAGCAGCATAACCTAGAGAAATACCTTCATTGGCCTTAGAGTCAAACTTTTCTAGGTTATCTTTAGTATTGAGAATAAAGCATTTACAACCAAAAACTTTAAAGTAACTAATAGTTGGGTTTCCTTCGATATAGGTCGAATAAGCATCATATTCAAAACATGGCATGTTGTACTTACAGCTTCAACCCATAAATATTTTGGAAGGTTATACTGATTTAACATGACTCTAGCCATATCGCCAAGAGTTATATTCTTCCGCTCCACAACACCATTTTGTTGAGGAGATCTAGGACAATTTTTTTTATTATTATTAAAAAATCTTTTAAAATCACTATTTTTGAATTAGCCTCCATGATTACTTCGGATAAGAGCAATCATGAAACTTTTTTTGTTTTGACCATTTTTGCAAAAGGTGACAAATTTAGAAAATGCTTTTTTTTGGCAAGAAAATAAACTAAGCATATCTAGAAAAATCATCAATAATGATATAGGCGACTCTACTAGGTCCAAACAAGTCCATATACAAGATTTGTACTAGTCTAGAGGTACTTACAATATTGATTGACTTAAATAAAGATTTAGTAGCTTTCTTCTTTTCACAATCAGCACATACCATATCTTTCTTGAAGGTAATTGTCGTTAAGCCTCTTACCAATTTATTTGTGGATAGTCTTGCAATAGTATCCATGTTTACGTCTCCTAGTCGCATGTGCCATAGCCAACCATCATCTTTGTTTGTGTATAGACATCTGCCAGCATTGTTAGTATCTTTTACAACATAGAATATATATATATATATAATCTTTTCTAATTCTATCAAAAATAACATTACCTGTGGATCTTTCATATATAGAGCATTTGTCTTCCAAGAAGTTAATACCATAACCATGGTCGGCTATATGACTGATGCTGAGTAGGTTATGCTTTAATTCCGTTACTAGACAAACATCTTTAATAATATGATAGAGAGAAATACCTACGTTACCATTATAATAATATATCATTTATGGTTATTACCGAAGGAGACATCCTTCTTTCTTCATCGATAGCATTGCAAATAGGTTAGCATCACCAGGCATATATCGTGAGCAACCACTATAAAAAATCTACTTGCTTCTAGCATGAGAGGGTTGGTCCACCTACAAAATGAGTTATAGATGTAACACTTGATACCCATTTCATCGAGGGTCCAGCTGTGTTAGTCTTTGGTACCAATGCATAAACATTCATATCTACTAATTTTCTAGTCCTACAAAATCTAGATATGTGTCCTTTCTTACCAAAATAGTGACATATCGCTGTGTTATAGATGCTATGTGCAGTATTATATATATATATATGAGTGCGTGAAGCAGTGTTCTGTGGTTTACGTGGATATCTAAAGTAAAATGCATGATTATGTTGAGTTCTACGTGCATGATAGTGTATAGTGTTACGATGTGTTTTATATGTGTAGTTACATGAAATATTATGCTTTTATGTTGTCACGACCCGCACCCGAAATGAGGGTATGAGTAAGTGGGTACGTCCAGCTTACGCCGTAGCATCGGCGGTAGAATATGTCTAGGTTAACAATACTATCTAAATATCTCACACAATATATATAATGTACCTGTCAAGAAATCTTAACTCCAAATGGAGGACAATATGATAATAAATACTCAATCAAAATAAACTAGAGTAAGATATAGCACGATTTGGAATAGAAAAAATAAAAATCATAAGTCACAAATACAACTCACATCCAAATCTAATAGACTAGCAAAATAGTCTCAAATATAATACATGCCAAAATTTCTAAACTGAGACATATCCAATATAATAAAAAAACTAGCTAAGTCTCCTCAATAACAGGCTCTAGCCCAACATGCTCTACGGGTGCTATCTCAAATTGCCCACCATCTTGTGGCCCGTAATAGGTGGGACACATCTCCTCTAACAAATTATCTGAAAAAATATATCCAGTCAAGATTAGAGCGAAGTACAAAACTCTGAAAGTAGTTCCAAATACATGGTAGAGAATATATGACAAGTAATAAAAAAGAATACAATATGTTCAAGTAACTAGAAAATAAAAATATAACTGAGATAAGCAGGTAATATATACTGGAAGATAAATATAGGCAATATAGAATGAGCTACAAGTAGGGGAGACAAGAATACCAACTAAGTACCTTAGAGTACAAGTTCACTATATGATCGATTTAGGTTGAAAACGAATATACTAAGGTAACTCGATTATACGTGAGGTGTATAATCAACATGAACACAAATATACTATAAGCTTGATCACATAACTAACTCCTACTCCCCCACCCCGACCAATACTCTTAGATCCGATCATAACACGTTACATATACTAATAATATAAGTACACAGAGAACACGAATGAACACGAGCACAAGGAATACCCGATGCATACGATAAAGTACATATGGAAGGAGTATCATGAGTACATGATAAGGGATAACATCTTCTGACAGGATTCATATAGTACCAGTCCGTGTAATAATATATTAGAATCAAGTATACAGTTCTAAAATATGTGATATATACACTATCTTGAAATAAAAACTAACAAAGAGATGTACTCGCCTCTGATCCTGAGTAAAAGGTATGACTCGGTATCCGAGCTGGTGTCATATCAATTAGGTGTAATGAATGATAAATAAGTTAAAATGCACTAAGGTATTATTTTTAGGCCATTTCTAGGTCATACTAGTCCAACTAGGTCAAACTAGGTCTTAACTTGATGTTACCTTGGTTTTAGGTCCATACCGAGTCTCTAGGTATATTACAAGGCTATACTAGTGGAAACTAGGTCACACCTAGATTTCTAGGTTTATTACTAAGGTAATTAGTCCCGAAAACTAATATCTAGCTATTACTAAACAATACTAGTAATACTAACTTTTATATAAATATCTATATATACTGGATAATATAATACACTAGTTATACTTACTAGTTAGTATACTTAGTATCTAGACAAATTACCCATACTATAACTAATACCTTAGTATACGCTTTCACCTAATACCTTTACTTATGACCACTTACCTACACTAACACCTATCTTACCTATTACCTCACTTCTCTACTTGATACATTGAGTATTAAACATCACATCCAGGTATCAATCTTGACTTCTCCTAAATACTGACTGATACACAAGACATACACTTGTATGTCAGTCCCCTATTCTCAAAGACATTAACATATGCCACATCAACACCCCAAATCAAGCCTACACACATCCTAAACTCCCCTTCTCTGTAGATCCAACTGTGATACTTACCACAGTTACTAAGAAAACCTATTAGACTTACCCACTGTTCTCAGTTGAGCACAACATCTCAACTCTGACACTGCTATAGTTCTTATAAAAACCTGATACATGCTTCATAACCTGATACAAGTACCCCCTTGCAACTAAATATTGAAACTGCAACTCGATACCACCCCTCCTCATCACTTGCCCCAGCCTCCAACTGTCCACCTTGTTCCCAGTTGATGCTCTCAATAGCAGTAAGGTGCTGCAACAACTAAGCTCATTGCTGCTGTTGTTTCTCCTCCTTAACACAGATCTGGCGGTGACTCGAGTGCACTTCTCAGTCCAATTTCCCTCACATCTCTGCTGCTACCCTCAGTCAACTACTGCAGCATGAGCACCGTTGTTCACTCAAGTCAGTGCACAAGTGTGCACTGATTCTCTCCAAGCCAATACCTGCAATAGCCAAATCTGAACCCCCTTCTCTTACTTCCTGTGTTGTTGTCCCTTGTTCTCAGGTTTTCACACCTGATACCATAACCCTCCATCTTCAAGTGATCTTAGTGTTTGCACACATTGAACACGTAAATATCATCACAATAGACTCACTGCACTACAATTCCAGATAGCTCACTCACAAACTCAAACGAGATACATGCATACTCTCATAATATATATACACAATGCTATCTCTATTATATAAATATATATAAGTGATACTATAGGTAACACACTCACTATATATATATATATATATATATATATATATATATATATATATATATATATATATATATATATATATATATATATATATATATATATATATATATATATATATCAGTTCTCACCACATATACTGTAGACACACACACTCACTTATAAGTCAAATTCTAGAATACAACCACATATAATATAGACACACACACACACACACTCATTTATAAGTCAAATTCTTGAATACCTCTAGTGCACAATTAGTGTACCCATTATATACCCTCAAATAAAATACTAAAATTCCCAATTCTTAATAATTAACAATTATACATATCTATTACATATATAAATAACTAATGTAATTAGTTACAAAGGAAATTGGAAAGAGATTACACTAAATGCACAAAACCCCCAAAATGAGTCCCCGTATTATAGCGTATCATAAAATACCATGATACGCCCTACTCGTGCCCAATTATGGATACATATCTAGTCTAACATACTTAATCTAAGTCTAATTAGATCTAATTGACCTAATGACAAATACTTGGTTCATCAATCTCGAATTTCTCCTAAATTGGACATAAATCTCAATATAGAAGTCATAATAGGGGTCCTATGAACCTAGTTCTTGTTTCTATGGGTAGCCCTAAACCAAGAAAGGTTTCCTAATGCTCAAATGCATGAATTAAAGTCTAAATTGAAGGAGAAATTAGAATTATACCTATTGGGAGATGAATTTTTAATGAATTGCTAAAATGGACACAATTAGGACATAAGTTCCTAGCCATCTCCTTCTCCAAGTGCTCGTTGCAATCCATGCTTCTATGCTCCTTAGATGATGAAAATGGAAGAAAATGAGAGTGAATTAAGGTAAAATTGATGGAGGGGTGACATAAATTAGCGAAGAACACAATTGGAGATCTATTTGGAATGAGGAATGGAGAGGAGAGAGAAAGAATTCCCCCTCTATAGCGGCCGACCCTAACCCCTCTTCCAAGCAATATAATTTGTCCTATTTGTCCCCTCTAATTATTCATAAAGTTTATTTAATTAGAAGGGTTAATGATGGAAGCTTCTAATTTTAATGAAGACTTAATCTAATCTCCTATTTAATGAAGAAGGATGAGTCTAATGGGCCTAGCCCAAATATTGGGTTCAATGTATCATGTCAAGTCTAGTTGGTCCACTAGTGTCAAGTCTAAATAATTAGGCTAGTCCACTAACTAATAAATAAATAACACAATATATAAAATATAACCACTAAATTAAAATAAAGTGTAATGACAAAATTAACCTTATCTAAAAATGTATTAGTGACAAGTCTACCCTCCTTAGAAAAATTATCCTCAAAATTTAAGAAAAGAACTAGCACTACAATAAGAAATTACAGCAAGCAAAAAAGAATGATACCTCATGGATCAAAGAGATAAGGATATCACTCACGTATCTCGGCTTCCTTCTCCCAAGTAGACTCTCCCGGAGAGTAATGCCTCCATGCGACGCATACCAAGGGAATCTTCCGGTTCCGCAACACCTTCTCCCTACGATTTAGAATCTCTACTGGCTGCTCTGCATAACTGAGGGTCAGACCCACCTCGATCTCTGGGTGATCTAATACATGACTAGGATCTGCCACGTACCATCTCAGCTGTGACACATGGAATACATTATGCACTCCTTCTAGTGCAGGCGATAAGTCTAGTCTGTAGGCCACTGCACCGACCCTAGCAAGAATGCCAAAGGGTCTGATGTACCGTTGACTAAGCTTTCTACCTCCACTAAAGTGGAACATGCCCCGTGTCGAAGAAATCAGCAAAAACACCAGATTGTTTCCTAAAATAAAATACAGCCTTAACACTCAACCTAAAATGAAGCAATCACAAGGAATACAAAACAAAAGCTATACCTCAAACTCCAAGGGTCTCCGGTGGCTATCAGTCCAATGCCGTTGTTTGTCTTACGCCACCCTAAGTCTATCTCTAATGTGCTTTACTTTTCCAGCTGCATTCACAACCATCTCAGGCCCCAACAAGGCCCTCTCACCAACATCATCCCAAGATAAAGGAGTACGACATCTTCTTTCATATAAAACCTCGAATGGTGATATCTCAATGTTGGCCTGGTAACTGTTGTTGTAAGAAAACTCTACCAGGTCAATATGATCCTCCCAAGAGCCACCAAAATCTAATACACAGGTACAAAGCTTATCCTTGAGAGTCTGGATAGTCCTCTCTGACTGTCCGTCTGTCTCGGGGTGATATGCGACACTGAACTTGAGCTGGGTGTCCAAGCTAGCCTGCAAACTCCTCCCGAAATGGGATATGAAGCGACTATCCTGATCCGAGATGATGCTCACCGAAACTTCATGCAATCTGACTATGTTTTGCACATATACCTCTGCCTGCTTCTTCGTAGACATACCCACTTTGAATAGTAAGAAGTGGGCCGATTTGGTCAATCTGTCTATGATGACCCAAATCATGTCCTTACCTCCTAGAGAACGCGGAAGCCCCAAAACAAAATCTATAGTCACATGCTCATACTTTAACTCTGGAATGGATAAAGGCTGAAGTAATCCACCTAGCCTATGTCTCTATGCCTTTACCTACCGGCACACTAAACATTTGGATACGAAGCGCGCCACCTCCCACTTTATACCATACCACCAGACATGCTCCTTCGGATCTCTATCCATCTTGTTGTCACCTAGAAGCATAGAGTATTGGGATCGATGCGCCTCCTGAAGAACGATCTCGTATAAAGCCCCACTTGCCACACACAATCAGGTACCGTGCCGCAACGAACCATCCTCAACAATATTGAAGTCCTCTGATAATCCCATATGAACCTGTGCCGTAATACTCTTCAGAGATTCATCATCATACTGCATAGCTCTGATCTTGTCCATCAACTCTGACTTTATTTGTAATCCCCACATCTGTGCCTCGACACCAGGAACTAGGACCTCAATATCCATGCTCTCGAGATCTGACAACAAGTGTCTGTCTGTCTTCAAGTACATAGCCACCGGATACCTACTCAAAGCATCAACAACTACATTGACCTTTCCTGGATGGTACTGTAATGATATGTCGAAGTCCTTCATTAGCTCTAACTACCACCATTGTCTTAGTTCTTTCTGTATAAACCCGTACTTCAAGCTCTTGTGGTCTGTAAAGATCTTCCTATGCTCTTCGTACAAATATTATTTCCATAGCTTTAGAGCAAAAATGACCGCTACCAACTCTAAATCATGGGTAGGATAATTTTTCTCATGAGGACGTAATTGCATAGAAGCATAGGCAATAACCTTTCCATTCTGCTGCAAAACATAACCCAAACCCTTCCCTGAAGCATCACTATAGATAGTGAATCCACCTAATCCCGATGACAACGTCAATACTGGAGTTGTCGTCAATCTCCTCTTTAGCCCATCAAAAGTGGCCTGACATCCTTTGTCCAGACAAAATCTAAATCCTTCCTGTTCAACCTAGTCATCAGCTCTGCAATCCTAGAGAAGTCCAATACAAATCTCCTATAATAACCTGTCACCCTAAAAAAATCCTGATCTCTGCTATCAAACTTGGAGTAGCCCACAAATTTACCGCTATGATCTTCTTCGGGTCTACTGAGATCCCGTCTCAAGTCACCACATGACCAAGGAATTTAACCTTATCAAGGAAGAACTCACACTTTGAAAGCTTTTTATACAACTTCTCCTTCTTGAGAGTCTCCAGAACTATCCTCATGAGCTCCTCCGGGGTCTTCGAATATACCAGAATATCATCAATGAACACCACCACGAACTTATCAAGGTACTAGTGGAACACCTTGTTCATCAAATTCATGAATATCGTCGGGGCATTAGTCAACCAAAAAGGTATCACCAAGAACTTAAATTGGCCATACCGAGTCCAAAAAGTTGTCTTCACTTTCACCTGGTGGTAGCCCGATCTCAAGTCTATCTTCGAGAATACCTTCGCTCAGCTCAACTGAACAAAGAGATTATTTATCCTCGGCAACGAGTATTGATTTTTTATAGTGAGGTTGTTCAGAATCCTGTAGTCGATACAAATGCGTACCGACCTATCCTTCTTCGGTAAAAATAATACTGCATCACCCCACGGTGATGAACTAGATCTGATGAGGCCTTTATCCTGTATATCATCCACCCGCTTCTTCAATTTTGTCATTTTGTTGTTGTTGACCCTATAGACGTGCTGAGATATCGGCTCTGTGCCTGACACCAAGTCAATAGAGAACTTAACATCTCGGTCTGACGACAAATCCGTCAACTCCTCCGGGAAAATATTTATGAACTCTTCTATCAAAGGATGCGACAGCTCCTTCTCTTCCACCATGGCTCCATAAATGGCATCCTCTCTCTGCTCTGCTGCTCCTTTGACAATCTCAAACTCTGGCTCTCCTAATCGTCGAAATAATACCCTGCCTCCCCGACAATCTATACTATCATTGTCCCTACTCAACCAATCCATCCCGAGTACAATATCGTAGCTCGGAAGTGGCATTAAGAGAAATAATGCTTAAGAGGAAAAGATATAGATACAAAACTATGAGGCCTATCGGAATCAAATAAAGCATGAAATAGAAAAGAATCAAGAAGAACTGAACCTGATATCACATCTTCTACTAGCTCGGTCTCCTCAACCATTCTGGCAAAAGCTCGCCCCTGCTATACACCCCTCTGATGTTGGTGCTATGCAAATATATGCTACTGCGTCTGCAACATAGGTCCTTTTTATTGACCCGCGGGTGGCCTCGCTGGTGCTCTCTGAACTGGGGATCCGCCCTGAGCTGAACGAGCTGGAGTCAGACGATAGTCTCTCAATTGGTGATCTGCTGCGCCATAAAACAAATATCTGCCCAGCCTCATTCTGCAAGAATCCCATCCATGTCTAGGCTTCTTACAGAAAGGGAAAGTAGGAGCCGGTTGGGCTGGCCTCTGTATCTGGTGTACCTGCTGTACTGGTGCTTTGATTGGTGTGGGAAACTTCTGTCTCTATAGATGAAAAGGTCTCTACTGCTGGAAATAGGGTTGTTTAGCTGGACCCGCACTACTGCTAGCTTCCCCTGATGTGTCTCTTATCCTCTTGGACTTGAGCTCCAAGTCATCCTCAGTCCTCTATGCATCCATCAGGATCTCCTTGAATGTAGCTGTGCAGTGTCCCCTAGTAAGAAATTTGACCTCCCAGATCAAACCCTTTTGGAACTTCCTGTCCTTCCCTAGGGGATTCTGCCCCTCCATAAACCTGTCCAATCTGTAAAGCTCTACGACATACTCGTCTACTGTCATGCTCCCCTGGACGAGGTCCTGGAACTGTCTCTCTAGGGCACTCAGAGCTACGTTTGGAAAGAACTTCTCCTTGAAAAGTTCTTAAGAGCTTTCCAATTTAATCATGGTGCACCGATCCTTTGGGTCTATACAAAACAATGTCAGGGCAATGTCAAACATCTAGTTGTCCGCAGCCTCCTCTTGTAGACTCTTTGAAATCTTTTCCAGTTGCAGGGTCCTCTCTGCGTCCTTAATCCAATCGTCGGCGTACAAGATCCCTTCTATGCCCATGAAGTCCTTGGGCTCCATTCTCTTAAAATTAATAATAGTACCCGGACTTGACTGCTACAGGAAAGAATGAAGCGGTACTACCTATGGCTGAGCTAGGGCAACCCTTTCTACTACTGCAAGGGCTAACTAATGAGCATTTTCTACCCCCTACCTCATCACGTCCGAATGGCAGTGCTAAGCCTCAGTTTGGGCCCTCTGGGCCTCTATCATCTGCGAAATAGCACAAATATCTGTACGTCATCGATTGGTTTTTGGGTGGTAGAAAATCCTCAAAAACTGTGGGCATCGTCCTCTTAACTGGAGGTAGAGCACCCCCAAAAGCTGCTGTTAAAATTTCTACCTGGACTGGTGAGGCAACCCTCTGAGCGAAAGAAGGCAAAGCAGTAATTGTTTCTGCTCGCCTCAGAGGTGGCAAAGTAACCGACCTCGATGATACTGTGCCAGAGTGCTACGATCGGGACTTCGGCGTCATCCTTAAGACAGATCAAAACAAAAGAATCAATAAGGCACAAGTTATGATATCATCAAAGATGGACAGTCATATTTCAAAGAAACCAAATATTCAGATTGATAAGGATAACAAATTCAACATATTAGAATTATTCCTAGTTATGATTGAGTATTCTCTTATCCTATATCCTAAGTCCTATATCATATAACAGGTTCGCTGTAGTACTCTTAAGTCTGAGCACTACTACCTGACCTGCATGTGCCACCATAAAAATGTGTCATGACCCACACCCGGAATGAGGGTACGAGTATGTGGGTACGTCCAGCCTACGCTGCAACATCGACGATAGAATGCTGTCTAGGTCAATAATACTATCTAAATATCTCACACAATATATATAATGTACCTGTCAAGATATCTTAACTCCAAATAGAGGACAATATGATAATCAATACTCAATAACAAAAAACTAGAGTAAGATATGACACAATTTGGAATAGAAGAAATAGAAATCACAAGTCACAAATATAACTCACATCAAAGTATAATATACTAGCACAATAGTCTCAAATATAATACATGCCAAAATATCAAAACTGAGACATATCCAATATAATAAAAAACTAGCTAAGTCTCCTCAACAACTAGCTCTAGCTCAACATGCTCTATGGGTGCTATCTAAATTGGCTCGACATCTTGTGGCCCATAATAGCTGGGGCACATCTCCTCTAACCAATCATCTGAAAAATATATCCAGTTATGATTGGAGCAAAGTACAAAACTCTGAAAGCAGTTACAAATACATGATAGAGAATATATGAAAAAGTAATAAAAAATACAATATATACAAGTAACTAGAAAATAAAAATATAACTGAGATAAGCATGTAATATATACTGGAAGATAAATACAGGCAATATGAAATAAGCTGCAAGTAGGAGAAACAAGAATACTAACTAAGTGCCTTAGAGTACAAGTTCGTTATATGATAGTTTAAGGTTAAATAGGAATACACTAAGGTAACTCGATTATACATGAGGTGTATAATTGACATGGACACGAATACAATATAAGCTTGATCACATAACCAACTCCTACTCCCCCGCCCCAACCAATACTCATGGATTCGATCACGACACGTTACGTACACATATAATATAAGTACACGGAGAACACGAATAAACACGAGCACAAGGAATACCCGATGCACACGATAAAGTACATATAGAAGGAGTATCCGGAGTACATGATAAGGGATAACATCTCTTGACAGGATCCATATAGTACCAGTCTATGTAACAATGTGTCAGAATCAAGTATACAGTTCTAGTACATGCGATATATATACTATCATAAAATAAAAACTAACAGAGAGATGTACTCCTCTGGTCCTGAGTAAAAGGTATGACTCGGTATTCGAGCTGGTGTTACACAACCCTATTTATGAAATATCATGTCAATTGGGTGTAATGAATGATAAATAAGTTAAAATACACTAAGGTATAATTTTTAGGCCATTTCTAGGTCATACTAGTCCAACTAGGTCAAACTAGGTCTTAACTAGATGTTACCTTGGTTTTAGGTCTATACCGAGTCTCTAGGTTGATTACAAGGCTATACTAGTAGATACTAGGTCATATCTAGATTTCTAGGTTTATTACTAGAGGTAATTAGCCCAGACAACTAATATCTAGCTAATACTAGACAATACTTGTTATACTTACTTTTATACTAAATATCTATATATACTAGATAATAAAATATACAAGTTATACTTACTAGTTAGTATACTTAATATCTAGACTAATTACCTATAATATAACTAATACCTTAGTATATGCTATCACCCAATACCTTTACTTATGAACACTTACCTACACTAATACCTATCTTACCAATTACCTCACTTCTCTTCTTGATACATTGAGTATCAGACATCAAATCCAGGTATCAGTCCTAACCTCTCCTAAATAGTGACTGATACATAAGATATACACTTGTATGTCAGTCCCCTGTCCTCACAGACACTAACACGTACCACATCAATACCCCAACTCTCCAACTCAAGCCTACACATGAATTCCTAAACTCCCATTCTCTGCATATCCAACTGTGATACTCACCACAGTTACTAAGCAAAACCTTATACACTTACCCTCTGTTCTCAGTTTAGCACAACATCTCAACTCTGATACTGCTACAGTTCTTATTAAAACCTGATACATGCTTCATAACCTGATACAAGTACCCCTTTGCAATGACAACTTGATACTCCCCCTCCTCATCACTTGCCCGAGCCTCCAACTATCTACCCTGTTCCCAGTTACTGCTCTCGTTAGCAGTAATTTGCTACAGCAACTAACCTCATTGTTTCTGGTGATTCTTCTCCTTAACACTGCTCTAGCAGTGACTCGAGTACACTTGCACTCAGTCCAATTTCCCCCACATCATTGCTGCTAGCCTCAGTCAACCACTGCAGCATGTGCACTTCTGTTCATTCAAGTCAGAGCACAAGTGTGCACTGATTCCCTCTAAGCCACTACATGCACTAGCCAAATCTGAACCCCCTTCTCTTATTTCCTGTATTAATATCCCTTGTTCTCAGGTTTTCAACCCCGATACCATAACCCTACCTTTTCAATTGATGTTAGTGTTTACATATACTGACATGCATAAATATCATCACAACACACTCACTGCACCACAGTTCCAGATAGATCACTCACACACTCACACGAGATACATGCACACTCTCATAATATATATACACAATGCTATCTCTATTATATAAATATATCTATATGATACTATATGTAACACACTCACTATATATATATATATATATATATATATATATATATATATATATATATATATATATATATATCAATTCTCACCATATATAATAATATAGACACACACACTAATTTATAAGTCAAATTCTCGAATACCTCTAGTGCACAATTAGTGTACCCATGATATACCCACAAATAAAATACTAAAATTTCCAATTGTCAATAATTAACAATTATAAATATTAATTACATATATAAATAACTGATGTAATTAATTACAAAGGAAATTAAAGAGAGATTACACTAATATGCACAAAACCCCCAAAATGAGTCCCCGTATCATAGCGTATTAAAAAATACCATAATACGTCCTACTCGTGTCCAATTATGGACACGTAACTAGTCTCACATACTTAATTTAAGTCTAATTCGATCTAATTGACCTAATGACAAACACTTGGTGCACCAATATCGAATTTTGTCCTAATTGGGCACAAATCTCAATGTAGAAGTCATAATAGGGGTCCTATGAACCTAGTTCTTGTTCCTATGGGTAGCCATAAGCCAAGAAATGGTTACTAATACTCAAATGCTTGAATTAGAGTCTAAATTGAAGAAAAGATTAGAATTATACCTATTGGGAGATGGATTCTCAATGAATTGGTCAAATAGACACAATTAGGACACAAGCTTCTAACCAACTCCGTCTCCAAGTGCTCATTGCAATCCAAGCTTCTATGCTCCTTAGATGATAAAAATAGAAAAGAATGAGAGTGAATTGAGGTGATATTGATGGAGGTATGAAGTAAATTGGGGAAGAACACAATTGGGGATCTATTTGGTATGAGGAATGAAGAGGAGAGAGAAAGAATACCCCCTCTATAGTGGCCGGCCCTAACCCCTCTCCCAAGCAATATGAATTATCCTATTTGCCCCCCTAATTATTCATGAAGAGTATTTAATTAGAAGGGTTAAAGATGAAAGATTCTAATTCTAATGAAGGCTTAATCTAATCTCATATTTAATGAAGAATGATGAGTCTAATGGGCCTAGCCCAAATTGTCTCCCCAAGTCAAGCCTGTCTATTCGAGCAAAAAACTTCTTCTTGAAAAGGTCCTTGAATACCTCCCAAGATTGTCCTACGTCAACTAGAACTGGCTCATTCCTGAACCAAG
This sequence comes from Iris macrosiphon, assembly GCA_036927795.1. Taxonomy (NCBI): domain Eukaryota; kingdom Viridiplantae; phylum Streptophyta; class Magnoliopsida; order Asparagales; family Iridaceae; genus Iris; species Iris macrosiphon. Next base: position 50,339,146 of record JAYESA010000007.1, read on the forward strand.
TACGAGCGACATCGAACAGTTGAAGTCCTACCGCCTCAACCTTCAGATCTTCAGAAAGACGGGATACCCTCATAAGACGCTCAATGTCCTCGAGCCAATCATCAGCATAGACGATGCCCTCCGTCCCTTTGAAAACCCTAGGCTCCAGTTTCTTGAAGTCCTGAATGTTGCCTGGCCGAAGCTGAGCAACTTGAGGAACAACCTGCTGCTGGACCGGAACTCCTCTCTCAACTACAGCACGAGCAAGCTGATGAGCACTCTCGATGCCCTGCCGTAGAACGTCGGTCTATCTCTGATGTGCCTCTGACTGAGCCCTCTGTGCCTCGAGCATCTCACGAAATAGTATAAATATCTGTGATGCCTCTGCTGGCACAGGAGGTGGAGGTGGAAGCCCCTCAGATACAGCTGGCACAGTCCTCTGAGTAGGTGGTGGACCTCCGAAAGCAGCTGACACTCCAATCACCAGAGAAGTGACCGGTGCAGGCCCTCGGGATGTCGCAGACCTCTCAGAAACTGCTCTCCCCTGCTGTGATCTAGTCTTAGGCGGCATCCTGAGACAAAGCGAAAGAAAGAATCAATATGGCACAAGATGTAAGACATCAAGGAAAGGACAGATTAAGAGATCAAGTATCAATATCAAAGGAGAATAGTTGAATCAAAAGAATTTCCTAGATGTGATTGAGTATCTCAGCCTATATCCTATATTCTATCGCAGGCTCACAGTAGTACAACTAAGTTGTCGCATTACCACGACATCACATACTTGTGAAGCTAGACCTGCATGGGCCACCACCAAAAATGTGTCATGACTCGCACCCTGTGTAAGGGTACTAGTCGGAAACAACGCCAAGCCTACGCCGCAGAATCGGCGGTAGAACGCTGTCTAGATAATCTATCTAACAATATAATGAACCACCAATAATGATAGTATACTCAATCACAGAACTAAGATGGAAATGAGCACGAATCAGATAAAGAATAGAATAGTCACAATACAACTCATGAGTCTAAAAATACATCAATGAGTCTGAAGAAAAATGCAGAAATAAGCTGGAGACAAATCCAGTACAAAAAATACTATGAAGCTACAACTCCAGGGTCAACTGTCTCAGTTGAGATAAGTCCCTCTTGAGCCAGGGTCTCAGAATCTAAACCCACAACATCCTGGGGTCCATAATAGGTAGGGTACTCCTCAGTGTCATCTGGAAAAATATATCCAGTCAGGAAAGGAGCAGAGTACAACCCTAACAGCAGTTCTCAATTAATGATAAAAACTATGTAACAGTAAATAGCTATGGATAAACAAGATGCACAAAAGACAGGAGAGATATATGTACAATAAGAAAATACTGAAAATAAATACAATAAGGAACAATATGCCAATGAAACAATAATACTAATGACTAAGTGTGTGAGTACTAGCTTAACATGTGATCGACTTGGGCAAGATGCAATGCGGCCTGGCTAATCATACGTGCGGTGCATAATCAACACTATTCATTTACCAGTACTTTATTCAATAGGGATTTGATCACATATCTATACTAATACTCTCCACCCCCGACTGGTATAATAGATCCAACCACGGTATGCTATGGCACGAGATTTCCCAAGAAGAGAGCGACTCCTCCCGAAAATCGATGTCTGTACATGTACAAGATAACCAATGAAACAATACTTGCACTATATACACTATATACCAAGGAATAACATCTCATGACGAGATCCGGATATACCAATCTGTGTAACCATAGTGTCAAGAGAACATGGATATCTACACTAGATACAATGAACATAGAGGATATCATAAATGAGAAACTATCAGAGAATGTACTCGCCTGAAGTCCAATGAACAGTCTCACAGATGTCTGACTAGGTGCCTCGAAGACCTAGATATGGAATACAACATCAATACAAGGTCCCGAAAAGAGAACAAGTCAAACTAGTCAACTTCTAGGTCAATAATCAATTCTAAGTCAAAAGTCAACTATGGTCAATTCTATAGTCAACTAAAGTCAACTATGGTCAACTATGGTCAACCTCACAAAATATTTATATAATTAATAATATAGAATAATAAAATACACAATATGGAACCATGGTTTGAACCATCTTGGTACCCACACAAGTATGCTTAAGATACAAATAATATATACTCTAATATAATATGCTCAAGACGCTTTCATGCATTAGGTGTCCACACTATTGGACATGACACATGAAGAAACCTATTTTTTTTTTTTTTTTTTGCTCATGTGGATTTTCCCATGTGCAACGCGCGACATCGCCCAACCCTTTAAACCTAGCCTTGCATTTTAAACAATGCAAATCTTATACCACCATTGCATTCTATCGTGGCTTAATTTTAATTTCGAGGACGAAATTTTTACAAGTTGGGTAGAATGTAAAACCCCCTTCCTAGAAAATCGTATATACCCTTTATTTATTAATTATTATTTAAATTGTAGTAATTAGGCCTAAATAGGAGAAATAGATTTTTAATAATTTTTATGTTAGGTGTTCGGGCACTTAGAGGACTTGTGGGACCATCAGGAATTTTTAAGAATTTATTCCATGTAGGAGACCTCTTGAGCTGTTGCTAGCCTAACGATGTGCAATACCCTAATCTATAAATTTTCCTATAAATATATATATTATATATATATATATACAAATATATATATATATGCATATATTACTAGAAAAAGAAAGAAAAGAAAAAGAATTAATTAATAAGTTACTAATATAATAATAATAATAACAATGTTAACAACTTTGCTTTCCCACTTTAGCAAGTAGTTGCTGTAGACCGCCCTTAGTACTAAACTAAAATTACACAGGGAAGAACAAAGCAACTTTAGCTTTGCTAAAATCTCTGCAGCAACTTCAACCCAGGACCCGAACCCCCTCTCGGCCGCAAAACCCGATCCACTCACCCTCTCTCTTCCCTTAATATATATATATATATATATATATATATATATATATATATATATATATATATATATATATATATATATATATATATATATATATATAGTTAGCTCTCATAAAACCCTAACCTAATTTCCAGACCCCCTCTTCCCATCTAGAGCCGTCACCGCAGCCAGAGAAGCCCCGCCAAGCCATCCAACCATCCCGTCGACGCCGGCATCGCGTCCTGCAGATTCTCACTCGAAGCACCTTCGCTCCGGCGTAATTTTCCGTCGACTCGCTCATCCAAACGCTGTTCCGTTTTCATAGGTATGATCTTCCCTCAACCCTCTCCAATATTTGTTTTATAGTCAACCTCAGAAAACGTGTGCCCCTAGGTGAAAAACAGCGCCCAAGTCAGCGCGAGCAAACAGAATTCTGCAATCGCAGAATTCCAGAATGACCGCCCATATTGCCGAGTTCGTATCTCCCACCACAGAGATCCAAATTCGGTGATTCTTTTTGATACCTGTAGATTACTTAACCTAGTTTATTTTCTGTTTAATAACCCTGTGCTATTAGTTGCTGTGGACATAATTATATTCGTCACAAAACTGCGCGCACCCACTTTTTCCGGTTTTCCAAAAGTTGGGGATCGGAGCGCGCCCCGCCAAACGGGAATGCCCCGCCGTGTGCCAAGTGTACCGAACGGTACACACAGCGTAATCGGACACATGAAAATTTGTGGAGACTGATTCGGACGCGTGAGCGCGCCGGAATCAGACCGTATCCGCGAACACATTTCGTGTCGCCACTTTTGTGGAACTCGCGCGTATTTTGTGCACGCTTATCAGAATGTAACGAAACTTGTGCTATTGGACTCGTGGTAATGCGCTGGTCCTGTGACCCAATTTTCACGCATTTCTGAGACGGTTGACCAGATCGCCAATTGGCGGGCCCCACAGTTGACTTTTTGGACCAAATTTTGTTCGGCTCATCGGAATCCAAATTTGGACATACCGTTGGGTTCGTATTGACATTTAGAGTTGTTTGACTCATAGTTTGTCCCATTTAGAGACTGTTACCCTCGGCACGCTTTTCGGTACGAAGTGGGCCACATGTGGACCCCACTTTTACCCGAAATTACCGTTTTGCCCCTGTGTCCAAATTGGACGAAAGGGAAGTACTTTTTAGCTATTTTGCTCATTCTAGAAACGTTGGTGATATTTATTTCAGCATCCGGAGATATTTGTTCTGCGGCCATAGCTTTTGATCCGGTGCGTTTGACTTCTGGACAGTACACCTTGCAGCTTTCATACCAGGCAAGATACCTTGCCAAATTATTTACAGTACTTTGCATGCTATTTATATATTTCTGTTTATTTATTTCAGTCTGTATAGTTCTTGCATGTGTAGTTTTTTTTTCAGTCATTACTATGTATTAGATATGTTGACACACACATGGCACTTAGTATCATAGAGGACAATCATTAGGCGTATGGACTTTTGACCACTTTGGTAAACCGTAGTATATAGTTCGCACTACGGGCGTGTGTGTCCGCTGGTCGCTACCCCCGCGGTATGTCGATTTCTGGAGTCTTGCTGGTTGCTACCCCCGCGGTATGTCGATTTCTGATGTCCATTGACGTGTGTGTGAGTTGTGAGGTAGATCGAGTAGCCTACCCTTGCCCATACGTCGAAAAGTTGTCCTCATTTGCATTCATATAGATTGTCTTGTACAGCGTACTTATTTATTTTTAAATTATATGCATGTTTACTGTATTCAAATTGGCTAGTATTTTCTGTATCTTGTTACATCCCTCTGAGGACCTGGTCCTCTGCCAGGTGTGTCTATTCTTGAGTATTTGCAGGAGCACAGATCGGATGGCTATATATGTTTCGTGGACGTCTTCTCTCGAGCCGTGATTGATAGCTGGTACTTATATTGTGTTTGATTATGTTGTACTTATATTGTATTTACTTTTTCTCATTTGAGTTGGTAGTGAATTTGTTTCCATCCAACTATCATCTTTAGATACTTCTTATTGAGATCTAGTTTCCTAGATACTGGTTATTTATTTCTATATGATTTTGGTGGATGAGATTTAGATTATACCTTGTGACTTGTATTACATTTTATACCACTTGTGGATTTGATATTCATATTACAGCGTACGTATGGATTTGGTTTTCATATATTGGAGTTGCCATATCCATGCGGCTGGCATGCTTACGTGTCCTAGTCCTACGTATTTTTGGGACTGGGGCGTGACACGGCTATAGGGGCAGCGGAGCTAGGCGCTGGAGGCGGAGGGATCCGGCTGGCGGTGCCGAGGAGGAGGACGGCTGGGGTGGCTAGGGTTCAGGGGAGGAGTTTGGGGAATTTATAGCCGGAGATGGAGAGAGGGAGCGGCGGCCGGTGTAGGGAAGAGGGAGGCGGAGGGTCGCAGGCGGTTGCGGGAAGGGGAAGCGGAGCGGTCGGCGGCGGGTGCGTAACGGCCGGCGGAGGGTCGCCAACGGTCGGGGGAGCGATTTGGGGAGAAGAAGGGTTGGCGGGTCGGGTCGGGCGGCGGATCCGGGTTGGGCGGACCCGCCCGACCCGCTAAGCTAGGGCTGGGCTGGGCTGGGTTTTGGCCCACTGGGCCGGGCCGGATTAAAGACAATAATAACAGTAATAATAATAATAATAATAATAATAATAATAATAATAATAATAATAATAATAATAATAATAATAATAATAATAATACTTAAATTCAAACATAGTATTTAGGGCTTTAAAAATTCATCCGGGGTCCAATAAATTCCCGAAAAATTACCCTATGTCTGGTTTTCTATTTTACACCATAAAATATTATTTTCATAATATTTTAATATTAATTATTAATATTTAAAAATTCTTTAATAATTAAAGAACATGAATTTAATTCCCGAAAAATCCAAGAAAATTCCAGAAAATTCAGAAAAATCCAATTTAAAATTCTTTGAAAAATCAGGGGGATTACAATATACCCCCCTTAAGAGGATTGCATCCTCGCAATCAAAGATTAACCGGTCAATAGAGATGATACGGTTGCAACCATTGTTCGAAGCACATCAAAATTAAGGAGCACCTAGGAAAAATTATTTTTCTAAGCATTAAAAGTTATGTAATTTCCCAAATATGGGAAATCTAGAAAATTTCAGTTTTAGAGAACCATGTTATCTTTCAAAACTTATCAAGTTAACATTTATAAAACATTCTGAATTATTGGCAAGTTCAAAATTAACACTATGTTATCAATTATTAACAAGTTTAAAGTTAACCCTAGGTTATCAATTAATAGCAAGTTTAAAGTTATCAGGTCAAGGTTATCAGGTTAAGTCTGGGGTCACGAACCAGCAGGCACGAATTATAACAATACTAGGAACGAAAAAACTATAAAAACTTACGCGCACTAGCTACTCCTTGGTTCTGCACGTCTTCCAAAGTCATCGCGAAGGCTTGTCCGCGTCCTGGTGGATTCCTCTGTTGCTGCTGCTGCTGCTGGGCTTGTTGGAAAAGTGCTGCTTGTGGTGCCAATGGTGGCCTTGGTTGATTCCTTCCTGGTGCTGGTAGAGCTTGTTGGTTTGCTCTTGGTGCTCCTCCTCGATGATAAGGACAGTCCTTGGCTAAGTGTTGATTGGTTCCGCAAATCAAGCATAATCCCAACTTGCGTCTGCAGTCCTTCTCAGTATGGCCTACCTTGCCACAGTATTGACATGTAGGTAATGTCTGCGGAGAGGCTCTGGGTGGCTGGTGTATATGAGGCCTCTTTGCAGCTTCTTCTTGTGGTGCTTTGGATGTTGCTGATGGGGTAGGCCGCTTTAGACTGGTTTCTCTCCTGGTGACGCGCTCCATGCGTCGGGCTGCAGCGAGAACGTCCGAGTATGAAGTAGGTGCGACTGATCCAATCAATTTCTGTAGCTCGATGTTGAGTCCGTCGAAAAACTTCTCGGCCTTCTCTACTTCTGTAGGGATCAAGGTAGGTGCGAAGCGACTCAGACGAATGAACTCGGCATTGTATTCTTCCACCGTCATAGCTTCCTGGGTGAGGCGGTTGAACTTGTCCCTCAGTTCTGATCGAGCGATAGCAGGAATGTACATCTCCTGGAAGAGTCTGGAGAACTCTTCCCAAGTAACTCGGTCTGGTCCAAGCCTGGTCTCTTCAGATATCCACCAGTGATGGGCATTATCCGTCAACTGCATCCTGACGGCGGTCATCCAACGTTCTCTTGGAAGTTCAGCTGCTTCCAACTGGTGTTGTATGTTGGTGAGCCACTCATGAACTTCGGTTGGTCCTTCTTTGCCCGAAAAGGTACGGGGCTTGAGTTGACGGAAATCAGTGATAGATCCCGTCGCTGGTCGCCTAGCTTGTGGGTTCACTTGCTCCAATGCGTTTACTAGGCTGGTTCTTAGGTACTCTGCCTCCTGACGATGTGCCTCCTGTTGAACTTGCTGTTGGGCTTGTATCATGGCGTAAAACATCTGGAACATCTGCTGCCCGTCCATTGCTTGCCCTGGTGGAAAGACAGGCATCTGTGGAGGGAACTGCGGCGGAGGTGGGATATCATCGCGCCTGAACCTTGAGTTATGCTGTTCAGCTTGGCCACCTTGAGAGGATTGCCCTCTGTTCTCTGGTGTAACTCCATCTCCATAGGTAACCACAGCGTCTTGTGGCATACTCAAAGGAATTTCATCTTCAATTCTTGGATCCATCTTTCTGTATCCAAAATAAAATATAAGAAGCGCACAAGATTCAAGGCAGGATGCAAATCAAAAATTAATTCGAGTACGATACAGATATCAAGAACATTTTTCAAGCAAGTGGATGAGATCCTAAAAACTTATCCTATCTTATTGCAGGCCTGTTCGGTCCCTAAGTTGAAACCGAACAATTTAGTCGTTGGACCTGTATGGGCCACCACAAAAACCATGTCACGCCCCAGTCCCAAAATACCGAGGGACCGGACGCGTGATAATGGCCAGCAGCATGCACCGATGGACAAACCCAATTTAATGGATCCATCGGGCATACTTAAGCTGTATATAAGGTCTATAACAACAAGTCAGAACTAATCTCATCCACAGAAAAGAATATAAAATCAACAACAATAAGGAAAGTAAATTAAACATCCAGTCTCAGCAAAGTATTCGGGGAACAACCCGATATAAAGTCTGGTACAATGATCTCATAAACAGAAATTAAAGAGTTTAATTAAACAGAAAATAACGACTGAGCATGGCGAAGCAATGGTTCAGGAGAAGTCCTCAGCGATCACCTCATCCTCAGCTACGGGTACTGTTCCGTGAAGAGCACCTGTTCCGTAGACCTCTGGATAAACCTCGTCTGCAAATCCTGGGGACATAATCCGGATCCAGGTCCTCAGGGGACATAGCAAGGTACAGAAAACACAAGCCAAAATAAATACAGTAAAGTAAATAAGGGAACAATAGGGTCAACTATATAACCTTCTATGTGTTATGCAAGTTGAGAGCATCACTAAAACTTAGGCTGATACCACTACAAGCTCTGTGTCGGGGAGCCGGTAGCAGTTATACTATGAATTTTTCTATGTGTTTACTATGAATTTATATATATATAATCAGCCTGTAGCCTGTGTGTCTCTCTCCACCCAATGTAATCATACATATCATGTCCACGATGCCTCATGTCCACGTCACGTACGATCATATCTAATGCAGTAAGTCATACTATGTCAATGAACATAATGTCTAGGAATGTAATGTCTAAGTCATAAATCCTGGAACCTACACAGAATCACCTTGAGTATTTCAGGAAGATTCTGTCTCATGATGTGTGTCAGGTGTCCTGGGTAATAAGTACTTGATAGGGCAAGTACAAGAATATAAATGTCACGATATCCATCTCTAAATGACATTGTCCAACCCCGCGTACGGTGTTGGCATCCGACTATGATCGGACACTAAGCAAGTCACACGGCCCTAGGGTTGAGCAAGTACAACAATCACAGGAAAATAAATCTAGAGAAAATGAATCATTAAACTGCATTTATGGCAAGGTACACTTGCCTGGGTTTTCAGCTCCAATTGTCGCTCTGGCTACAGCTGGATTTGCAGGCAGTACTCCGGCTGCTGAAACAAATATCACCATCAGGTCCAGAAAATATTAATCATCTAGGAACGCCTGTCCTTGAGTCTAATTTGGAGACAAGGGCAAAAATGTCAATTTCGGGTCAAGACGGGGTCTAGATGTGGGCCGCTTTGCACCAAAAAATGCGTCAGGGTCAAAGGTCTCCAAATCAGTCCAACTTAGTGTCAACAGGTCAGGAACGATGATACGAACCCAACAGAACTTCCAGAATTGGATTCTGATGAGCCGTTCTCAAAATCGCCCGTCGAGCGGGGCCTGTGGGGCCCACGACACGCAATTTTGTCAACTTTCTCAGAATCGAACCAAACTTGACCCACAGGACCAGCGTATTGCTACGAGTCCGATGGTGCAAGTTTTGTCTCGATCCGACGTGTGTACACTAAGTTACAGCAAGATTCAGAAAAGTCAGATACGGGACGATGTCCGTGGATACGCACTGATTCGGGTGTGCACGCACATCCGAATCAGTTTCTGCGAAATCCCGTACGTCTGTATCAACGACGCGCACGTATCGGTGAAGACCGCACGCGACCAAGTCGTCCCGTTTGGCGGGGCGTATTCAATTCCGGGGTAAAACAGGGCTTAGTTTTTCCTGTTTTTGGATCGCGGTGTGCGATCACCACAGGACGCGATGTCCCGAGCGGTTTATCCGGGCACCGAGAGGGTCATACAGGCTTTGCGATACAATTTACGGAATCAAAAACAGAGCTACGAGTCAAAAGTTACGGATACCTGAAGTGGGTCTGAAAAACCCGAGTCCTTCGTGTCCAAATCGTGTCCTGTGTCCTGTTCACTAAGGTTTACTGTTCCTGTGTCCTGAGCCCACTGTTTGTGTCCGGCCTAGGGTTGCTGTGCTGGGGCTGGGCGGAGGGCAGCCGGGCTGAGGCGGAGGGCCGGGGCTGCTGCGGCGCAGGGCGGCGCGGCGCTCGGGCGGAGGCGGAGGCGTGCGGCAGCTGGGCAGCGGCGCTGCGGGGATGCGGGGCTGCTGAGGGGGAACGGTTGCGGGCGGCCGGGTTCGAGGTGGCCTGCGGGAGTCGGGGTCTGGAGGAGGCGGCTCGAGGGGCTGCGGAGCTAGGCGCTGGAGGCGGAGGGATCCGGCGAGGCGGCAGGGCGGTGCCGAGGAGGAGGACGGCTGGGGTGGCTAGGGTTCAGGGGAGGAGTTTGGGGAATTTATAGCCGGAGATGGGGAGAGGGAGCGGCGGCCGGTGCAGGGAAGAGGGAGGCGGAGGGTCGCAGGCGGTTGCGGCAAGGGGAAGCGGAGCGGTCGGCGGCGGGTGCGTAACGGCCGGCGGAGGGTCGCCAACGGTCGGGGGAGCGATTTGGGGAGAAGAAGGGTTGGCGGGTCGGGTCGGGCGGCGGATCCGGGTTGGGCGGACCCGCCCGACCCGCTAAGCTAGGGCTGGGCTGGGCTGGGTTTCGGCCCACTGGGCCGGGCCGGATTAAAGACAATAATAACAGTAATAATAATAATAATAATAATAATAATAATAATAATAATACTAATAATACTTAAATTCAAACATAGTATTTAGGGCTTTAAAATTTCATCCGGGGTCCAATAAATTCCCAGAAAATTACCCTATGTCTGGTTTTCTATTTTACACCATAAAATATTATTTTCATAATATTTTAATATTAATTATTAATATTTAAAAATTCTTTAATAATTAAAGAACATGAATTTAATTCCAAAAAAATCCAAGAAAATTCCAGAAAATTCAGAAAAATCCAATTTAAATTCTTTGAAAAATCAGGGGGATTACATGAAGGAAAGGACAGATTAAGAGATCAAGTATCAATATCAAAGGAGAATAGTTAAATCAAAAGAATTTTCTAGATGTGATTGAGTATCTCAGCCTATATCCTATATCCTATCGCAGGCTTGCAGTAGTACAACTAAGTTGTCGCACTACCACGACATCACATACTTGTGAAGCTAGACCTGCATGGGCTACCACCAAAAATGTGTCACGACCCGCACCCTGTGTAAGGGTACTAGTCGGAAACAACGCCCAGCCTACGCCGCAGAATCGGCTGTAGAACGCTGTCTAGATAATCTATCTAACAATATAATGAACCACCAATAATGATAGTATACTCAATCACAGAACTAAGATGGAAATAAGCACGAATCAGATAAAGAATAGAATAGTCACAATACAACTTATGAGTCTAAAAATACATCAATGAGTCTGAAGAAAAATACAGAAATAAGCTGGAGACAAATCCAGTACAAAAGAATACTATGAAGCTACAACTCCAGGGTCAACTGTCTCAATTGGGATAAGTCCCTCTTGAGCCAGGGTCTCAGAATCTAAACCCACAACATCCTGGGGTCCATAATAGGTAGGGTACTCCTCAGTGTCATCTGGAAAAATATATCCAGTCAGGAAAGGAGCAGAGTACAACCCTAACAGCAGTTCTCCATTAATGATAAAAACTATGTAACAGTAAATAGCTATGGATAAACAAGATGCACAAAAGATAGGAGAGATATATGTACAATAAGGAAATACTGGAAATAAATACAATAAGGAACAATATGCCAATGAAACAATAATACTAATGACTAAGTGTGTGAGTACTAGCTTAACATGTGATCGGCTTGGGCAAGATGCAATACGGCCTGGCTAATCATACGTGCGGTGCATGATCAACACTATTCATTTACCAGTACTTTATTCAATAGGGATTTGATCACATATCTATACTAATACTCCCCACCCCGACTGGTATAATAGATCCAATCACGGTATGCTATGGCCCGAGATTTCCCAAGAAGAGAGCAACTCCTCCCGAAAATCGGTGTCTGTACATGTACAAGATAACCAATGAAACAATACTTGCACCATATACACCATACACTACTTGAAAAAGTAGGATTAGCGACGTATTTTAGCGACGCCAAAATAAACGTCGCTAATAATTATAAATTAGCGACTCCTTATAAAAACGTCACTAGACGTCGCTAAATGGCGACATTTAGCGACGTTTAGCGACTTTTATTATGATTTTAAAAGATAAGTCGCTATAAGTTCAATTCAGGTCGCTAAACGTCGCTAATATGTCTAATTTAGCGACGTCTAGCGACGTATATAGCGACATTTATATTAAAAATATTTAGCAACGTGTTTAGCGACGTCCTTGACGTCGCTAAAATATAATTTAGCGACGTTTTTATTGGACGTCGCTAAAAGTCGCTAAAATTTAGTTAATTAGGGCTCGGTTTCATTTTTCTCCATCTGTTCAAAATTTGTTTCGAAAAAAATTCCCCCCCCCCCCCGCTCCGTCGACCAGCTCTCCACCGCGACTACTCCGGTAAACCCCACTCTCTCTCTCTCTCTCTCTTTCTCTCTCTCTCACAGGACACGTGACATTGACACAAACACGACACACACACAGACACTGACACAGACACAGACACAGACACAGACACGGCACACACACACACTGACACAGACACTGTTCAGGGCGTAGGGTTAGGGTTAGGTTTATTGACATGGGGTTAGGGTTAGGGTTAGGGTTAGGGTTAGGGCCGACTGAGCAGGGGGTTAGGGTTTTGGAACCTACTGCAAGTTGCAGATGTTAGGATTAGTGATGTGTTCAGCTAAGGGATGTATGCAACTGTGTACAGTGCACTAGAAGAAGTAGGCAGTGATTAGCTTTAGGTAGTATTATGCAAGTGTGTGAGTTGGAGAAGTGTGTCAGTGAGGGATAGTGTCAAGTTAATGTAAAGTTATGATACAAGATATTGGTTGAGGTATGGGTATTTGTTAATCAAGTATCTCAAGAAACTTAGTTTATGAGCTTAGGATACTAAGGGTGTAACCAAGTAGGTATCTCCAGTACTTGGGTGTGTGTTAAGCTAGTAGTAAAGTGGTATTAAGATATTATTTGGGTAATGTTATATATATATATATATATATATATATATATATATATATATATATATATATATATATATATATATATATATATATATATATACTGCATTTCCCATAACGGACACTGACACAGACAGCGACACGGCACACACACACACACTGACAATTTTGCTAGTACGGTTAAGTTAGGAAGTTAGGTGATAAACTATTGTATGTAATGATTGATATGATACACACTGTCAATTTTGCAGAAGTTTCTAGAAATGGATATGAATTACTATCTGCGTCATCGTTCGTGGATATACAACCGTCATCCTGATGACATGTGCGGTGTGCGGGATGAATTCATTGAGGGTGTACAGCAGTTCCTGCAGTTCGCCAAGGCGTTCCCTCAGTACATGGACTGTACCAAAATTAAGTGTCCGTGTGTGAGATATCGCAACAGGAAATATCATCCAGAAGTGGAAGTTACATATCATTTGTACTCGAAGGGCTTTATGCCGAATTACTATCAGTGGACCTCGCAGTCGTCGGCCCAAGTCCAGGAGACCGTCCAGGAGGCCGTTAACCGTCAGATTGCATCTCTCCGTGACGACTTGCTACGAAGTATGGAGGAGCAGCCCCGGTCCCAGCCGCAGGCGGACGATCCGATGCTCATCGCACGATTGGATATGCTCGACCGCAGCATGACGGAGCTACGGGACCTGACAAATGATATTAGAGCCTCCAATGACCGCAACATCATGGAGCTGTAGGCGTCACAGCTATCGATGGGCGAGAAGCTTACGAGGATGTAGGATTCAATGGGTGATAGCAGTACGAGGCTGTTATCTATCCTGGATTCTTACAACCAGCGACTCGCAGACTTGGAGCGGGCACGGCCTCCACCGACGTCACTACCTTATCCATCGACATCGGTGTCGATTCCACAGGACGAGTATGAGGAGTTCTTATCCTTCAAGCGCGCCGCTGGTCAGCGTCCTGCAGATCCGCAGTAGTATAGTTATTTTTATTATTATTTATGATGCGATTGTATATTATGAATTATTGATACTTCAACAGTAGGCTAGATGTTTGATGCTTCTTGTGGTATTTAATTTTTTACTTAATTTAATTTGATTGATACTTCAACAATGCTTCTTGTGGTCTTTAATTTAATTGGATTATATAGTGGAGATGGAGAAGTCGAAGAAGGGTGGTTCTTGTGGTGTCAAGAAGAGGAGATGGAGGAGGAGGAGGATTAGAACTGCAGGGAATCACCAATCTGGATAATATTTTTTTAAAATTAGCGACGGTTTTAGCGACGTTTAGCGACGTTTAGCGACGTTATATTAAGTCGCTAAATACGTCGCTAATTAGCAATGCTGTAACACGTCGCTAAATACGTCGCTAATGACGTCGCTATACGTCGCCAAATGCTGACATGGCAGTATAGCCAGGTCATTATAGACGTCAGTGTAACGTCGCTATTGACGTCGCTAATGACGTCGCTAATGACGTCGCCAATTGCTGACACGGCAGTATTGCCAGGTCATTAAAGACGTCGGTGTAATGTCGCTAGATAAGTCGCTAATTAGCGACGTTTAGCGACTTTATTGACGTCGCTAAGTAGTGACTCGGCGTCGCTAAACGTCGTAAAAATTTGCGACACTTTAAAGTCGATAAAAAATGTCGGTATAGCGACGTTTAGTGACATTTTTTTTTTTGCAACTTAATTTTTTCCGACATCTTTCTTATGTCGCTAATTACGTCGCTAAACTCATTTAGCGACATTTTTTGGTTATTTAGCGACGATTTTAGACGTCGCTAATTTGACTTATTCTGGTAGTGATATACCAAGGAATAACATCTCATGACGAGATCCGGATATACCAATCCGTGTAACCATAGTGTCAAGAGAACATGAATATCTACACTAGATACAATGAACATAGAGGATATCATAAATGAAAAACTATCAGAGAATGTACTCGCCTGAAGTCCAATGAACAGTCTCACAGATGTCTGACTAGGTGCCTCGAAGACCTAGATATGGAATACAACATCAATACAATGTCCCGAAAAGAGAACAAGTCAAACTAGTCAACTTCTAGGTCAATAATCAATTCTAAGTCAAAAGTCAACTATGGTCAATTCTATAGTCAACTAAAGTCAACTATGGTCAACCTCACAAAACATCTATATAATTAATAATATAGAATAATAAAATACACAATATGGAACCATGGTTTGAACCATCTTGGTACCCACACAAGTATGCTTAAGATACAAATAATATATACTCTAATATAATATATATACAAACCAATATTTATATAATAAAATAATATATCACTACTAGTATTATACTTCACAATAAGCACATATATATATATACATATATATATAAAATTATAATATATAATATATAATTTAAATCTGTCCAATTGTCACTGAAAACAGTGTGCAAAAGTACAAATTAAATAAAACAGGCTTATACTGACAGTCCCGACTGTCAAAGAAAACTGTCGCCAAAACGCTGAATAATAAACCCATTGCTGACCCGGATTGCTGACAGTTAAAACTGTCGCAGAATCTGTCGCGAAACCCGCTGCTGAAAACCCGCCCACTGTATTTAATGACAGAATTGTCATTAAATACCCAAAGCAACAGCGGCTGCTGTAACCGAACTATATAATGACAGTTTTTAACTGTCATTAAACCTACTGTCACCAAATAGTAAATATATATATATATATA
The DNA here is from genome assembly GCA_036927795.1 of Iris macrosiphon. Taxonomy (NCBI): domain Eukaryota; kingdom Viridiplantae; phylum Streptophyta; class Magnoliopsida; order Asparagales; family Iridaceae; genus Iris; species Iris macrosiphon. The sequence continues at coordinate 50,354,837 of JAYESA010000007.1, forward strand.
TAACATATATATAAACATATAAATCAATATATATATATATAATAATTTAATAACTATATACTTATATATATATACACATAAACTTACACACTTAAATACCAATATTTACAAAACACATGCACATATTAATGTACGTATTTTACATGGCTAGAAGCACACATAAAGATACATTCATTAATATACAATTAATTATATAATAATTATAAATAATATAATTACACATTTAAACACATAAATATATTTTATAAAACATTTATGTATAATTTATTTTATTAACAAGTAGTAACATATATAATGGTATGTAAAGAAGCTACATATATATATTCATACATCATATTAGAACACATAGAAATATATAGATCTATGCTACAATAAATACCATAATAAATACACTAAAATAAATATATAATATCTATATATATATACTAATTATAAATGAAGAATTAAAGCATAAATAACTAGATCTACACATAAACACACCAAATTGGAGAGTATCACACCGTATCCCACTAGATCTAGGATACGCATGTGACACGAGTCTAACACACAACCAAATGCACCCCGAAGGACACAAATAAGTCACAAATAATATTTATGAACAAATCAAAGTGTCAAAAGTATATCTATGTGTCCGTGTCAAAATACAACATGTACAAAGTCCCGTGTCGGAGGAAAAATCCCCAAAACGACACGTATCACCAAATTGTTGGGATACGAACTACATGTACCCAATTATGGACACGACACTAGCCCCAAACACATAAGCACATGCCCAATTGATCTATAGGATCAATTGACACACACAACAAAATGTCAATTCAGAATTCCCACAAAATTGATACGAAAAGCACCATAACTTTCTCCATGGGTCTCCTATGAACACAAAATCAAGTCCTATGGGTAGTACATACATATGGGTTGATTTTACATGATTAAATCTCAGATAGAAGCTATTTTAATAGAAAAAACTAAATTATACCTATTGGGAGATGGATTCCCAATGAAACCTCCAATTGAGATGAACTTGCTTCCAAATTATAGATCCTTGCTCTTCTTTGTAGATCCTTGCTTCCTCCTTCTAGATCCTTGCTTCTCAACTTTCTAATGGTGAATTAGGAAGGAATTTGGAATGAATTTGATAGGGAATTGGAATGGAAATGGAGGGAATTTGGTAGTGGGCAATTCTAGATCTAGATTTGAAAATAAAAATGAGAGGAGAGAGAAATTTCCCCCCCTCTAATATAGGCCGGACATGCCCCCCTCCCCAAGCAATTATGAATTGTCCAATATACCCCTTGGGGCCTCTCATGAAAAAATAATTAAGGAAGGAAGCTTCTAGTCTAATCATTTAATTAATTTAATCCATCTCCTTAACAATGGGCTTTCTAAATGGGCCAAGTCTAACTATTTAATTCATGTTGGTCCATGGGTCCAAACTAAACTAGTTGGGTCCACTAAAATAAGTCCAAAATAATTAAATAACATCCAACAATAATTAAATAATACAACAAAAATTATTTACCATGCACAATATTTATCTAAGTAGGAAATTACTAAAATACCCTTTTCCTAAAATGTGGTAGTGACAGAAATTTTCTGAAGTTTCTGGTGAAGTGGGCAACTTTCTCATTTTGAGATTCATCGTCATCGGATTCGTAATTGGTAACCTTCTTGTGATGCGCCTTGAAAGCAAACATCTTTTCTTTTGGAGTGGGACCTATGAATTCCTTGAGATCTAGCTCGTGAGTCATCAACTTTCCTATGAGCGTCTCGAGGGTCATCGTAGTAAGATTATTCCCTTCTATGATTATAGTAGCCTTGGGGTTCTAGTTATTGGTAAGTCCTCTAAGTACTTTGTGAATCTTCTCGTGATTGTTGTACTCCTTTCCAATAGAGGATAGAGGGTTGAGAATATGGAGGAATCTTGTGAACATTTGAGTAATTGTCTCATTCGGCTTCATCTTGAATGCTTCATATTCCTGTGTCAGTTGACTTATTTTTGATTCCTTCACTTGTGATATTCCTTCATGGGTGACTTCAAGAAGTTTTCAAACTTCGTATGAAGTGCCACAAGTGGAGACCCTGTTGAATTAGTTTTGTCTATAGCACATAATCGAGAGTTAATAGCTTTAGCATCAAGACTAGCCTATTTTTTCAGTGTCTGTGTACTCATCATGCGGTTTATCTATAAGGTTGACATCTATGACTATTCTAATATCTTCTTGTATCCTTCTACTATAATAGCCTAAAGGTCAAAATCAAAGTGACTTCAAATAAAAGATCATACTTGACTTCCAGTACGTGTAGTTAGTACCGTCAAATAGGGGTATCCTATTTATGGAGTGGCCTTCACCATTGTTGGTGTGGATAGATCTAACAATTGTCATAAGTCTCTTAGCATGTTATGCCAATATCAAGATACCTTTCTCTGATACCAATTTAAGGACCATAGGAAAACTCTAGAGGGGGGGAGGGTAAATAGAGTGCAGCGAAATAATCTATCCAATTAAAAATAAGCAGAGTAAAGGCAGTTAATAGTATATATGCAAGACAGTAATCTGAAGTAGTGAGAGTAAGAGAGAGCAAACGCAAATACCGAGATGCATATTGGTTTTTCTCTGAGAGCACTAGTCCAGTCCCGAGAACTCTTTCTCGGAGTTGTATCAACTATAATTATCAATAGTGAATCACAAGCTTTGATCCGAAGGCTTGCCACTTCTTTATAACCATGAGATTTGATTCAAAGTCTCACAAATTTATAGCGAGAGAGAGAGAGAGAGAGAGAGAGAGAGAGAGAACTAGTTGAGCCAATCTTTTTACAACTCTTGTAGATTTCTAGACTGAGACTACACTTGGCACTTAGAAAGCTAGGGAGTTGCTCTTGGAGATGGGAAAGTTGAGGCTCAGTTGTATTGCTTCACTAGAAGATTGAAAGATGAGAGTTGAGTGAATTAGAATGATGGAATTTTAATCCTATTTATTGGCTATTAGCAAACCGAATTTGGCTAGAGTTCAAATAGGTTTTAATTCAAAAAAATTTAACGTTGGGCCAAGAAATCATGGATTTACAACTGGGTTGATTTCATACTAAATAGGTAACCGAGTTTGGTCCGAGTTTGGCACGAATTCGGCCCGAGTACGGTTGCCTATTCTAGTAAGGTTTGAGCCTGAATGTGGGATAGTTTGGTGGATAGGTTCGATGGTTTATTTGAGTGGACATTGGGTTATGCTAGTGCGACTCGATGTACATAAGTTCTAGACTCAAATAAAGTGAAAGATTATATTTGAATAATACAATACAATCAGCATTTGTAGTAGTAGAGTTGAGACTTCATATTGTGACATATCGATACATGGTTTAGTTATCAAAATCAAGTTGACTGAGAACGGATGGGCCAACTTCCCGTACTTCCAGGATTGCATCCTGAGCCTCATCCAACGACGAAGGAGTGGATGGTCATAGCAAAGTATGGTTGCTAACAGTGGGGGGGGGGGCAGGATTAGTTGTATTCAATACCCCATTGGTTCTTGGATGTTGGCTTGCTTTCCCTGAGGTACTTGGGGGTTACAGGACCATGCTTGCCTTGAGCTCCAATACCGTCTGGGTTAGAATCTGCATCCAGATGCTCATGGTTTGCATCATCGTTTCAAGGGCCTCGAGGCGATGTTGATCACTGGATCCTGCTCTATGATCATCCCCGACCGTGTATACATGAATTACATGGGAAGATATGGATGGGATCATGGAAGCGTTACTTACCGTCTCTGATCCTTGAGTCTCGCTGTCCTCAGGGAAGGTGGGCAAGGTTGTGTCATCTTCAGAATCCAGGGGATTACTACCCCCAGCTCGGATTGATCTATTAGCCTTGCGGGCATGGCTACCAACAAACAGGTTGTCGTCCGTTCCCTGAGATTCATTGTCCTCATGGAATGATGGATTAGTGTAGAATACTGGAGGATTACTATCCCCAGTTCTTGCTCTCAAACAGGTGCTCTGAAACACTCCCTCGGTGGGCACTGCTAGCCTATTGCCTTACTGTCGGTTCCTTGACATACTAGACGAGACCGACGGGTTGGACGAATTCTTCTTCAAGATCTTCTTCGTAGAAGGATATCTCCATGTTGAGCATCATGAGGCAAAAAAAAGTTCCCCTTCCACCTCACGCACTTATTTTTTGAGGTACTATCGGATTGGTGTAGCTGACTGGAGTCACTGGAATACTGATTGTCTAGTTGAAAGGGCTTCTGCTTTGGCACAACAATAATTGATAATGATGCTGGTATAACTGTGCTCAAGTGAGAACACTTCATGTGCAGCGACTGTTTCTCTTTCCTTGTGCTTGTGACTTATCACGTTGCTCAGATCAGACGAGAAAAACTTTACTTTTACACCCACTACACGCTCAAAGACAAACCATGCGCATGAGTGTGAAAGTGAATAGTTTTATCCCTGACCCGGTTCTTATGTAAAAGATGAACCCAGGTAATTTATGAAAGACTTAATGTGAGACAGAACCACTTCATTTGCACAGCCAAGCTGGGCGCATGGGTTTGTCATCACAGTGTTTGTTTCCTTGACTTGGTTCCAGCACATCTAATGCGCCCAAGTGATCTTGGGAAGACTTTGAGGGTTGACCAACTTTTGGCACATAAGCGCATGGGTTAATCCTATATAATTTTCCATCAACAGTGCATGTAACGGTCAACGACGCATGCTTTTGGTGGACCGCTTGCACAACCACTCGAGCACGCATGGTATAACTTTGGACTTCTTTTAGTACCAAGAGTTAATATTTCCCCATTCCCATACAGTTGGGTCATGTGGTCAATGCCTTAGGAGATCCTGTCAAAGATAGACTCTCTCCTTTTGGCTTTGCCGCATAAAGAAGACCTTATGCATCTGTAACTTGATGCACGGCATTTCCTTTTCTGCATGTCCTACTGTGGGCTTATCTCATGAGAGTCATCAATGACCGCGGGGAAGAAGACATGATGTACGTCAACATCATGCGCGCCTTCAGTGGAGGAGATTGGCGACGCATCACTCGCAGTATTTGGGTGTGACACACTAGCCTTGACGAGCCAAGTCTCGCGAGTCTTGTGAGGCTTTGCGAGCCTTGGGGCAAGACTTGGCTTGTCTAGTATATCTTCAAAAGCCTGTTGGTTGAAGAGGACAATCAAAACTTTTTGGGTTGGACCCAGCTTAGTCACATCGGACTGCGTCATGACCTTCTCGTCTGTGGAGAAGGATTTCCCTATCAGAATTGCCATTTTTGTTGCCATTATAAAAATACGAGAAAGTTTTACGATCTTTCGTATTGATCTGAATATAACAAAGGAGTACAAAGAACCCTAACACAAAGAATTCTAACTACAAATTTAAGAAATTTGGAAAACATGACGATAGAGATCGAGCACTACAACTGACTCCTTTACTCTGTTGACGGTCTAACGATGAAAAAGAATTACAAGGTCTCTAGGTGTTTGAGTATACGTCTTAATGTAAGTCTATTTATCCGTGTGGGGAGCATATGCCCCTGCTATTTATAGATATTGGAGGATCATGAATGTGTATGCATTTTTAGTCCATGCGCGTAGATTTTGAACTGTTGTATGTCCTCTTCAACAGAATGTGGTTATAACTTGCGGGTGCATGCTGTGCTGCGACTGCTAGGTGGCACTAGTTGGGATTTGATGTTGCTCAGATCTTAGGTTGTTGGCCACCGTCATGTGTATGACCTAGTCAATGCGACACGTGGCAAGCACCAATTGCTTGAGGATCTTGGTTGTGTACAACAGAAAAGATTCTGCCGCATAGTATTTTATAGGTACGCTTCTGCATAAAAACTTTGCAGCATGGGGGGTTTATGGGAACACTGACGCATGAGAACTCTGTCGCATGGGAACTCATAGGAACGCCGCCGCATGAAAACTCCGCAGCATAGGGGTTACAGGAACTCCGAAGTTGGGTAGAATGTAACCTCTCCTAATTTTTTAAGATTTTTTATTTAATAATAGTAATAATAATGCGTATAAGGACAACGTGACAATAAATGATAATAAAATAAATAGAATAAAAATAAACTAATAATTATTTTATATAAATAATAGTAATTATAATTAATAGGATATTTTTATTAAATAAAAGGAAATAAAACAAAAGAAAAGAAAATATAATATATATATATATATATATATATATATATATATATATATATATATATATATATATCAATCAAGCAAAACATAACAATACCACTTATACTACAGCCAACAACAACAACAACAACAACCAACTTTTTTTGACCTGACCTTCCTCTATATTCGACCCGACCCAGGTAACTCTCAGTTATATATATATATATATATATATATATGTGTGTGTGTGTGTGTGTGTGTGTGTGTGTGTATGTGTACGTAAACAAACGAATACCCTAACCCTAACCAACGAGCAGTCACCCCAGACCTTCTCCCTCACCACCATCGCCGTCGCTCGACCGTCAAAAGTCGGAGCACTACCGCCACTGCTACTGACCGGTACACGTGCGCGTCAAAATTGCGACAAAAATGAACCCCAGGTACCCATCTTTCCCGCTGAATTTCTTTCTATATACGCGATCAAATTTTGATCCAATTGTTTAGATTCAACCACAACATGAACGCCTTCTAATGTCTTCAAGTAGTAGCATTCAAACCACCCTATTTTTGATGTAAATATATCCAAAACTTTCTGAAAACCCACTGTTTTAGATATATGTGAATTGACAGTTTTCGAACCCAACATGCTGTTTTGGAAAGCAACTTCCAATCGAACTCACTTAATTATAATTTTTTTCTGATAGCTAGTCTATATAACCAGGATCGCAACGACCTAATATTTATATACTTTGGATCATTAATTCTGTGCTAAATTTAGATTTAAAATCACGAAAAATAGTTTTTTAAGAACTTAAAACCTGCGATATAGGGTGCGTCCTGACAAATCGGACCACCACGTCACGTACTAGTTGTACTGAAAAGAACGTATGGTATATTCTGACGTGCGGGCTTTCAATAAAGTTGATTTGGACATGTGTTCGCATTGAAATCAACCCGTATCCGTAAAATATTCTTCCGTATTGGCATTTTCTAATTTCTCCATTAGTTGGTACATGCTCATCGAAATGCGACAAAACTTGCGCCATTGGATTCATGGTATCACGCTGGTCCTGATACCCATGTTTCACACGATTCTGGGACAGTTGGCCGAGCCTCCTATTCACGGGCCCTACGGTTGACTTGACGGGCAAAATTATGATCGGCTTACCGGAATCCAAAATTGGACATACCGTTGAGGTCGTATCATTGTTTAAGATTGGTTTGGCCTCTAATTTAACTTATTTAGAGACTTTTACCCCTAACACGTATTTCGGTGCAAGGTGGGCCCCATATGGACACCATTTTGACCCAAAATTACCTTTTTTGCCCCTGTTTACAAATTGGGCAAAAGGGTAGAGTTTTATGACTATCTCGCTATTCTGGAGACGTTGGTGATATTTATTTTAGCATCCGAAGACGTTCGTTCGGAGCCTGTAGATTCTGATCCCTTGTACTTGACGTCAAGACGCTTATATTACACAGATTGCTTGCCAAACACGTATACCTTGCTATTGTAATATTTATTTACATTCATTATTATCATGCATATTTGTTGTTCATTTAGTTATTTTATTTTTCTATATAAAACTGCACGCCTAAGAATAACTTGGGTGCAACGACGGTTGCGTCGCCTTTTGTCACTTATTTAATATTTTGCATGACGACCTAGTGTTACGAGACCACCGCATAATGTTGAGACATTCTTATATTTTATTGGCCGTGACATATTTTTTACATGAGTATGAGTCTCATCTAGGACACAGACTTGCGTGATAGGCTGGCCACCTGTACGTATGGGACATGCGACAGATAGAAAATAACTGCTGATAGAAATGCATGCTAGGAGACTTGGCAATTAATAGAGGTACATAGATATGACATAGATAGAGCATAGGGTGGGAAGAACAACAAGTAGGCATATGGGCTCCTTTAAACTTTTCCTTTTGTAACCCGTACGTTCCGTCGGAGATGCATGGTCAGATGACCCTTATATTATATTATTTACAGGCGGCCTCGGACGATCAAAAGACGTTACGCTTTTTAGGCCACTGATTCTCCAAGAGAGTCACACCAATACCATTTTTAGCCAGATAGCCCATACGTTGGAAAGTTGTTCTCAAAAGTGTATTTCACATAGACTGTAAGGCGACCCATTGGAAGTTATTTTCAGTATATTATGGCATGTACTTTTTATATCGTGTTACGTCCCTCTGAGGACCTGGTCTACTTCCAGGTATAGACGAGCAGGATTATCCGCAGGAGTATGGACCCAGGCCTGACACATCATTCTCTGTTGGGGAGGCATTACCTTCTAAGTACTAGTGATTACTTCATTGCTGATGGAACCTTAGCTGTTATTTCTTTATTGACATTTATTTTATATTGGAGTTTTGATCTCCTCTATCATTTTAGTTTTTAATTTGATATAGTCGATGGGTAGTGAATTTGTCTCCACTCGACTATTATTCTTTTGATACTTCATACTTGAGACATTTAGCTCTTTATTTGATATTCCTTTATTTGTGCTTGTGGATGAGATATAGATGCATGTGACTTGTGTTGATAATATATGAACCACTTGTGAATTAATATTTATATTACAGAGTACATATATGTTATGGTTTTTCTAATATATTATAGTTGTCATGTATATACGGCTGACATGCTACGTATTCCTAGTCCTACGTATTTTAGGACTGAGGCATGACAATTTTTGAGAGGTTTTACAACTAGACCTGCATAAGTTATTCAAAATATGCCCTGGCCCACCTCTGCCACATGGATGCACCGTCGACAGAGTTTTGATTGGGAATTAATCCCAACCCTGTAATTAATATAGAAGCCATGTTTGGAAGGCACCTACTGTGATCTAGGTCCGAAGATAGTGGACAATCTTTAGGATAATATGTCTGTTCATCACGAACAACATGACTTATGATATATTTTTATGATCCATCAAGATCGAAGTGGTTAAAGGCGATCCCTGCGTGTCAAACACATAAGTCAGATACGTAAAAAGACAGAAACGTGCATGAACAGAGTCGTGCACGCTCGGCCAAAGTAGCTTTCTGAGAGTCAGAGACAAGTTATTCATGCGTACCGGATGTCATGCGCAAATAAATATTCTAGACACATGTGCATGTTCAAGATGCGGTACCTAAGAGAGAGAGGTGTATCCATGCGAAGAGTGTTCGCGCATAGTTTCTGATGCATGTTCAAGATGAGCTTCCGAAGACAGCTGCATCCATGCACATAATGTAATATTTTGCCATCAACGCATCTTCATGATGAAGCCTTTCAGCAACAACCATGCAAATCAAGCAGTAATTTTTTATTTGTGCATGTTCTTGACAATTTCTCATCCATGCGACAGACTGTGCATCAGTGTCCCTGTGTTTATACGCATGTATGGAGACCCTCATCCTTTTAGCATTAAAAGTAAAAGAGTAGCAATCCCTCTACCGTCAGTTAGAAAGGACATGACAAAGTGGTCGACTATCAAGGACAGGGGATCAACGAAGTACATGATGGGACTGCCCGTCTCAGACTTCTGTATGAGAGAGGATAGAGGCATTGTGGGAAAAAGAACAATAGAGGATTACTCTCACTTCTCGACCCTTTATTTATAGGCAAAGTCATCCACAGATTACGCTTGTATTCCCGATAAGTCGGTGATAAAATCATAGGATGAACATGCATCTCGAGAACCGTAACAGACAAAAAGCAGTTACAAAAAGAACCGACGCATGTAATCCCATAATGTGCACTTTGGGATCCCGTCTGATCAAATATCGGGGAAGATTTGACAGCTTGGCTGCCATATGATACGACAAACAAAAAATGTGATAAACGAAGCATGCGTTCAGCCAATGATGCGACAGACATTGCACGCGGCTGACACATCTTCCTATTCATGCTTCTTTTCAAAGTATTACAAAACTTGTTTAAGTTTTGAAAACTTTGAAGGAGGTCTTATAGAAGCATAAAAAATATTTATCCACGCACGAACAGTGCCAGCGACAAAGGGACACCAATTCACCTATGGGACAAAGAGGAAGTCCTAAAGAGCATGTGACGGACGCCTCAGTCCCACCTGTTAAGCCCCGGTCCTAAAGGCCTCCCGACTACCGTCCCCTGCCGGGACGGACGCGAATCGTCATGCCTCGGCGCTCCCGCGGAGCGCATATGGTCATTTGATACCGGGACGTGATGCCGTGCGAGACTGGGGTTGCACCCGCACAAGGCAATATCGTTAAAGTTTTTGGCGATCATCGTATCTATCGAGTAAGAAGCGGAGGGACTGTTGTAAGCATTTATCTATCAGAGTATTCGGAGCAAATCGAGGGACTGGGTTCTCTGATTTCAATGGAATCGTTCCATACATTATGCCCCTCTATACAAAAGCAACTCGAGGCAATCGAAACTAGATTTCTGGGTCTTGGGGATGAGGCAAGCCTATCGCTTCCTCGGACGATCCAGTACCTACAAGCAAGTAAACTGTTGGTGGGTCAGCACTTTTATAAGTACTGGTGAGTATAAACAACTATACAGAAGCAAACATTCACTCAAACCAACACTAAGTGATCATGTTATAAAACATTATATTACTAGTGATATTTCTAGTGTTACCTATGTTTGTTACATGCAGCACAAGAACGGAGTCATATTACTTTCTTTTGGAAACATCTTTTGAAAACAGAGTTCATATTGATATAAGCAAGCAGACAAGACAAGCCGATTGTTCTATTTTCAAGGTGTGCGCAGCGTGTCCCGTGAGCTATACTCAAAGACTCTAGGGACAATGCACATCTAGGGATTATCCTCTATCAAGCCAACACAATGAACTATCTTATATACAGTTTGGTCCACGAGAAACTCAGGATCGGTAGCGGTAATCCAGCTAACCAATTACTCCTTTATCTGATCCTATTAGCAACTGTGACTCATGGTTGCTTTTCACTATCTCTGTAGCAGTCGTGACAAAGGTTCAACTCTCTACCAATAGCCATTGTCCGACCGATATGAATACATGAAACACTATCAAATAAACTCTAGGATGCAGACGAGATGAACCATCGGACCATATATCTCTGTTATGGACTAGCCGCCCTCTCGGAACAAGTTCAAGAACACGATATAGTTCTCTCGAAGCATAAGCGATAGTGGAACATGTTCATGCAAACTCTTACTCTTAGACAAGCGTTTCAGGTTATCTTAGTTAAGTAGACAAGTTCGTTTCAATGATAAGCTATGTGAGTTCTCTTATTAAGCATGCAAAGGCAGGTTCTATCATTCTCTTATGAAACTATCTTCTTAAGTAAACAAGCATTCAAAAACTCATATTTATTATTAAGGCGTGCAAGAATCAGAAAACGAAGTTTTGCCCACTCACCTTGATACATAGTGCCGTTGCGGAGTGGGGCACTACACCACCTACGTTGGCCCAATATTTATATTAATTTTTTGAATATGGCTAATCGATTAAGTTTATCATTATAATAATCGATCAATCACTATAGTAACTTGTACTTAAACTCAACATTGTCCAGATATACACTAATATTATAATATTTTCATATGTATATTGCTTTGTTCATTTAACATTTACTTGCGGAAAAGCAATAATCAATAATAGAATGGTATGCTTTAAAAAAATAATGATGAGCCAAAGACAACACTATACGAGAAGATGTCTCTGAACCGCCTACGACTTATCCGGAGCCTCGCACTCAGGGGTTGCGCAGGACAACTGCCGTCAAGAAAAAATGCTTCTTATAATCAGCGAATGTTTGAGAAGTTTGTCGTCATCTAGTACTCTTGGTTTGTTATGTAATTTGATATTTATTTGAGTAGAAGACTTATGTACATCGAGTCGCACTGGCATAACCCAAGTTCACTCAAATAAATCCTCGAACATAGCTACCAAATCAGTCTACATTCACACTCAAACCTTACTAGAATAGGTAACCAAAATCAGACTGAATTCGTGCCGAACTCAGTTACCTATATAGTATGAAATCAACCCAGTTATTATACCCCTGATTTCTTGGCCCATCGTTCAAAAATTTAGATTAAATCCAATCTGAACTTTGACCGAATTCGGTTTGTTATCACCCTATATATATGACTGGATTTCCATATTTCTACTCACTCAACCATTCTCATTCTTTCTAACTTATAGTGAGTAAACCCTGAACCTAAACTTTTTTATCTCTAAGATCAACTCCCAACCTTCTAGTGCCAAGTGCGATCTCAGTTAGAAGTCTGTCAGAGTTGTATTAGCTTGGTTCATCAAGCCCCCCTTCTGTGTGAAGTCTGCGTGATATTCATATCAAATGTACGTGTGTGAAATTGTGCACCTTCGGATCAAAACATGTGGTTGTAAAGAAGTGGCAAGCCTTCGGATCAAAACTTGTGATTCACTATTGGTGATTATAGTGGATACAACTCCGAGCAAGAGTTCTCGGGACTGGACTAGTCCTCTCAGAAGGAAACCAGTATACATCACGGTGTTTGCATTTTCTTTCTCTCTTACTCTTACTACTTTATATTACTGTCTTGTATATACACTGTTAGTTGCTAGCTGCCTTCACTATGCTAAATTTTTAATTGGATAGATTATTCTGCTGCACTATATTCACCCCCTCTAGAGTTTCCCTATGGTCCTTCAAACCTATACTGACAAAGTGCATTTAGTGCTTAGAGGAAAAGTTGTCCTCGAAATTAACATAATTACTCTGACGGCTGCTACAGAGCACTTTGCGATATGTTTAAGCGGTGGTTACACATTAAAACGATAAACACTTACAATATTCATCCGACAGTGTTCCCATGTGGTAGTATTTTTATGCGACAGTGTTCCCATGTGGCAGCCTCTTTCTGATAGAGACATCCGACCACAACCTTTTGGTGAAGCGAGAGAAGAAGGGACATGCGACCAAACTTCTCCAGTAAAGGAGTATCTATGCGGCTGAAAGTCATTTCTAGACGCATCTTCCCATGACGACAGCTGGCAGTGTCTGTTACCAGTGTACACACTTTGCTGCACCAAAATCTTACCCGTCTCCATATGATGTCAGCTACGACCAAGTCGTGACCGTGGCCACATGACACATGTTAAGTGGACCGTGTCATGGGTATACGATTGACCGGACCTCATTGGAAGTTATCCTAAAAATCGCATGCTCCAACCTAGTTCTGATGCGCCTAAATAGTGACTTTTCAGAATTAGCGCGCACATGGCCATTTCAGTACAAATGATTATAAATAGAAGGGACATGTGCTTCCCAGGAGTCGAAAGCAAGAGACTTAGAGCCCAGTTGTTGTCCTTCGTACCAATGAGCAGAAACTTCATAATTTTCTTTCGCCAGCCAATCGTCAATAGAGTAAAGAAGTTAGCTGCATAACTAGATCTCCATCGTCACACTTTCCCAAACTCTTATACTTAGAATTCTCAGTGTTAGGATTCTCTTTGTACTCTCTTTGTTTCTTGGGAATTCAAAAAACTACAAAAAACTATTTTTGCAATATAGACAATGTTAAGAAGAAAATCGAAAAGTTTAGAAAAAAAAAGTAATTTTATAACATATTGACTCATTTACTTCGAGGATGATCTCAAATCGTGAGCCTTTGTGGTACAGCTACGTGCTGATAACATGTTGTAGTCTAAAAAACTACAGCTACGTGCTGATAACATGTTGTAGTCTAAAAAACTATGGATTATTCAGAAATGGAATAAGAAGAAAGAGAAAAATCTTTTATTATCATATTAGGTGCCTCTATATGATACTAGTATTGTGCACATGTATTGCACATGCGTAATTATATCATATTAATTAGTTAAATACCTCCCACCTTAACCACTTGAGTTAGAATATTTAGTAATAAATATATCATATTAGGTAGTTAAATGTTTGGTTAATTTTTTTTAAATAATTAGTAGAGTATTAAATAGTTATTTAGTTATATTCTTATTAATTTTTAAATTCATTTAAATGATGATATACATACGGTTTAGACGGTCCATTTTATATTCGTTTGCAGGCCATTTTATAATAGTAGAGATGGGAAGAAGGGAACGTGAATTGTAAAACGATAAAAGATGAGAGTTAAATGTTTTACATATTTTTTATTTTAGTCTATTGAAATCTGATACACTTGACCATGTTTCCATTTGTTGGTGATCATCTCAAACTCTTCCAAACTTGACGAATGATGTTGTGTCCAAATTGAACATTTTTTGGTTCGCACGAAAGTATAGACCCGAGGAACGATAACTGAGTAAACAATGGCCCTAGGTGAAGTTGACATATCCATCATCGCCCTACAGTCAAGGGCTAACAAAATCCAACAAGTTTTGGTGGTCTCCATAGCCTCAACACAAAAATCGACATGGCTGGTGTCCGCTACGAACCTTCACTAAGCACACCCCCTCCCCTCCCAACAATATCTCCAGCATATCTAGAAATTAAATCCCTATGGATAGGCTATGATAAGCTGTGGTTATCCCACAAAAAGTTTGTTTAATTGGTGGCCTACATCGGGTTTTCAATAGCAGGCACCATTGATCAAAGTCCTTTTCATCACTGTAACTCCGAAGTGCGCAAAAGGAGTAGCTTAGAATTGACCGGGGAACTCCGTAGAGAGCATTAATTATGTTAACTAAGAATTATGAAAAGAGAAGACAATGAATGAAAGAGAGTTCGAGACGAGTATGCGGTTGGTGGCAGCAGTAGCCAGTGCTGGAGACCTTTACGATGTTCTTGTCGTCCAGCGCACGTGCGTGCCACTGTGGCCAGGATGGTGTCGAGAAAGAAGACAATGCGAAATGGATATTAAAACAGGAAAAGTAGGCATACACTGTAAACGAATAGGTAGTCGGCTATGGAGTACGTATAATTTATTACAGGTCTATAGAGGTTCATGGTTAGAAATGTGCGTGTTTATGAATGAAATCATAGTAGATTTCTGTATTGATTCTTTGGCAGAAGATATATACTACCAGTGGAATCAACCTCGGTGTTAAAAGTCGATAATATCACCGGTGCACTGCACTTGGCTCACCTAATAGACGATTAAATGAAGCAAATTGTAAGGGCAATTGAGCAAAGTACTTGTATTATTTTTCCAGCGAAAAATGATCCCGTTATCCTGAAATGTAAGAAATCCAAATATATCACTAATGGACCAGAAATATTCTTGAACAAAAGAACATCCATTAGTAGATATACCAAGTTGCCGAATCATCTCTTTGCGTTCAGCCACCTGTGCAATAGGGAAGCTCTACATTCATCAGTACATCTGAACCGAGAATTTCAGTTCTAAGATAAATGTGGAAATGTATCATACATGAGTAAAAGACAAAATAGATCCAGACCTCCAGTATTAATATTATGTTATGAACGAAACGCGAAAACCGTTTTTCTAAATCGAGAGATTCGGGATGACCGAAGAAAAACGTATAAATCAAATTTGTCAAATCACAGTAAGAGCAAAGACCAAACATTAAGATTTTTACTTGAAAATTCAGATGGAAAAAACTACAGAACGAGCGGAGTTCAACCCGAAAAAGTATTCACTAATGGAATAAGATGATACACTGACTCCTTATAAATTCCTCCACCGAACCACATGGATAACCTCAACACTTCAATACATGAAAATAGACTACCATAAATATAAAGAATATTACCGAAGACAAGATGACAAGGAAGAACCGTTTTAGAACTCTTTGAAACGGTCTCTCTTCGAAACAACTACCGAAACGCCGAATCTCTCTCTCTACAAAGTTCCAAACTTGAGAAAGCACTCACATTTTGATCTTATGATAATACATTAGGGTTAGAAAATTCAAATTTAAAGAACCCCAATCCCGAAACCATATTGACCGTTCATCACGATCCAACGGTCTTAATAAAATACATAAGTTCGGCCATTCAGATTCGACACCGGTATACTGGTAGCGGTATAATGACAGTAGTCGAAAAATGCCTACTTCGTGTTAGAACCATTCTGTAACAAAAGTCTTATCATATCGGTATATATACCAGCGGTACACAACGGGGATATACCGTCAGTATATCGCTGACTCTGATACTATTTTTTTCCAATATATTCTGATATACGCTCAGATCGAGCTACATTTGTTGTTTCGAGTTTCACCGACGCACAAATGGTGCATGTCGCACTCTGGAATATTCTCCACATAGGTTGAAAACCACATCCAACACCAAAAAACTTCCCCCCTCCTAACCAGATGGAGGGACTTGTCATTACGACGATCCTCCTGTATTACTCAAATTTTATCCTCGGCAGAATTTTCGTGAGCATATCAGCTCCATTTTCCTTTGTATGAACCTTATAAACGACGTGTCATTTGCTTTTAGCCCATCTCGTATTCAATTATACCGAGTTGTAGTATGCTTGGACCAACAATGAAATATCATATTCTTTCCAAGGTGAATATGACATTGGTTATCACAAAGCAAAATGTAGAACTCTTGCTTAAGCCCCATTTTTGCATGAAATTTTTCATCCAAAATAACTCCTTGGAAGCCTCCATCACCGTAATGAACTTGTCTTTATCTAGATAAGGTAATACACTTCTACAATCGTGACCATCACAAAACTATCCCATTAGCAAACATTATAAAATAGCCCAAAGGCGATCTCCTTGTATCCATATTCCTAACTATACCTGTGTCACTAAACACAACCTGCTTTGGCTCGTCACTCTTGAATGAAAGTGTTCAATCAGTAGTGCCTTTAAGAAAATGAATGATCCATTTGATCGTCCTCCAATTAATGTATCCTCCCCGGACTGGAGAGATACTTGCTAACGATACCTAATACATAGTCAATATCTGGCCTGGTACACATTATGGAATATATGAGACTCTCCATTGCTGAACATATAAATTTGTTTCCATATCTTTCTTTTTGTCCTCGGTTGTTGGACACTGCTCCGTAGTGAGCTTAAAGTGAGCTGCAAGAGAGTTGCTCGCTTTTTTTGATCCGTCCATCCAAATATTGAAGTTCTTGGTGAATGTACTTATCTTAAACAATCACATCAAGTTGGAATCTCCCTCTCTCTCTCTCTCTCTCTCTCTCTCTCTTAATTAATCTCCATCCCAAGAATAGTCTTTGATGTGTCCAAATCCATTAGAGAGAAGGTCGCACCCAGTTTGTGCTTCAACTCTGCTATTTTGCTAGCATTTTGACCCACTAATAGACAGAACAATAAATTGATAAAATTATCCTCGATAAAATATTTTAAAAATGCACCCTAATACGACGCCATACGTGCATAATCATGCTCTTCCATAAATGACTCAAACTTTTCGTACCATTACTACGGAGCCTGCTTCTGATTATATAGACTCTTCTTCAACCGATGGACCAAATTCGACTTTCCCTTCTCATATAATCCCTTTAGATGATCCATAAATTCTCCTCTAAATCACCATAAAGAAATTTTGTCTTAATATTCGTCTTCTCAATCTCCAAAATAAATCAGTCTACTAAACCTAATACCACCAAGATAGTTGATAACTTTACAACTGATGAGAAGTTTTTATCAATATTTACGCTATGTCAATGACTACAGGCTTTGACTAACTGCCTTACTTTGTATCGAGAACGAATATCATCTTCTATCTACTTTACTTTGAACAGCCATCGATTCTTTAAAGATTTCTTGTCCTTTAGCAACCACCCCAGCTCATAAATAGAGTTTGTTTGTAACGAACTCATTTCCTTCTATATGGCATGCATCCACTCCTTCATGTATTTTTCCTCCATCGCCTTTATAAAACTTTTGGGTTCTCCTATATCAGTCAATAATATATACCCATCTGGCAAGTACCTCATGTATGGTTAATGCTTTCTCATGGTCCTCCTCAATAGAACCTTTGGTGCTCTCTATGTACATATAGCCTCATTCCTTTCTGAAAATACTATCTCGACATGCTCATCCTTCTGATGGTTACCCTGATCACCATCAACAATCTGTTGACCAATGGTTCGGGGTAACTCCATGTATTATCTCCCTGACAAGTGGATTTTCTGCAATGTCCTCTGGAAATAATTCGAAGCTAATGACTAACTCAAGTAAATCCTTAGCCTTAGAAGGTATCTAAAAATCCTGAATGTTGGATATCGTCAAATTCTCGATGAATATCACAACCCTGCTTCGATACTTCCACTGGATTATAGAGTCTATACCTGAACTAATCCTAACCATAACCGATAAAGACATATTTCCTCATATTCGACTCAAGTTGAACCTCTCTATAGAAGCATAGAAAATCTTAATCCATGCGCATTAAAGGCCAAGCGGCAAAAAGTATTGAGATACTCGTAAAATAAGAGTTCAAACTCATGCGGCAGAAATTGATGCGATAAGGAGACAATGGACCATCAGTGCCGCACTAGATTTTTTTATGCGGCAAAAGAGCACTGACACACTGATGTGGCTAAGAGTAAGTGGCCGATGTCGCAACCACACCCACCCTGACAAAGCATTTAATGCTCTATAAAAGATGTGCTACCTCAAAAGTCTAGTAGCTGATGGTTATACTAAAAATGTCAGCAAAATGTCAGCAAAATGATTACGTCAGCAAAAATAACAGAGCACTCCACGTGGCATGACGAGAATGATGCGAAAAACCCTCATGCGGTAGTATCCTTATCCGCCAAATGCAGTATGCGGCCTACAACGGCTATGCGGCAGAAGGGTCATGAGACCAAATGCCTCCTAGAATACAGTTGGTAGTGACCGTTGTTAAGCAGAGTATTGGGACAATTTTAATGCGCACGTTGCTACGCCAAAAGAGTATCCATTTCAATGTGATGATAGCTACGACCAAGCCGTGACAATAAGCGCATGACACATGTCAAGTGTACCGCGTCAGGAGTGAACGTATGACTGAATCTCGTGGGCAGTTATCGTAAAAATTGCATGTGCCAGACCCAGTTTAATGCGTCAAGTCCTGAAAATAGTGATTTTTAAGAATATACGCGCGCATGGCCATTTCAGTGCAAATGACTATAAATAGCAGGGATATGTGCTTCCCAACGTACATACATGGGGGACACTTTAGAGCCTAATTGTTATTCCTCTTTCCAGTGAGCCGAGACTTAGTAATTTTCTTTCATTAATCGATCGTCAACATAGTAAAGGAGTTAGCTACACAACTCGATCTCCATCGTCACACTTTCCTAGATCATTTGTACTTAGGAATTCATTGTAATCTCCTTTGTACTCTTCTTTTTTCACTTGTTACAGATTAAAAGTTAGTAAAATTATATATTTTTGTGATGGAAACACTCTTATCCATACATGCACGAAGGCCTTACACCAAAATACTCGAATGTGACTATATGACAGCTCTTTGTCGTACCATACATTATTAAGTACATCACCTACAAAGAAGAATTAGGAGACAAATTAGTAACATAAGAAACAGTGTCGAGAGCCTCACCCCAATAACCTCTTAGTAAGTTGCCTTTGAGAGAAAATATCGTACTCTTCCATTAGTATCGTGTTCATACGCTCTGCTACACCATTGAGCTGAGTCGTGTTTAGCGGAGACTTTTAATGTCAAATCCCTTACTCTTTATAATATACATCAAATGGACCAATTTACTCGGCTCTATTATAGGACCAAACATATTTTAACTTCTTGTCCATTCCTCTTTTAACAAAGGTCTAAAAAACCTGGATAGTTAGCAGCACCTGTCAGGCCCCAGAACCCAAATATTAGAGAGCAGGGACCGACATGGCCAACTACGTATGCCAATATACTCCAGTACCCTAAGATATGGTCACGACTGTAAATAGACATGGGGGGTAATACTAGAAGCTATCAGTCAATTCTAGGTTAAGCAATCATTGTGTCTCAATCATAAGCACGAATCCACAATTTATAAGATATATGATCATCAGAAGCAAGATAATATAGCGTCCCAAACCATATATACATAAAATGGTCATGAAGATAGTAATACAAAAAAAAACTAGCAAGAGTATAAGTCGTTCATGATTAACTCAAGCTATAGTCTAGAATATGCTAATCATGTCATGCCCATTAGGTGATGTATCAAGTCAAAAATATAATCTAACATGTGCTCGGGGCTAAACGCCACAAAATAATATTTACAATAAGTGTGAGAACAAAATAGAAACCCACTCAATCAGTCTGGTGCTCCTGGTGGTCACCATCCTCGGAAAGAAATAAAAGATCCTCGGGCTCCGCTATCGAATCTGGCCAAGCAAAACCAGTGTGATCAGATCCCAAATAGCAAGTAACATAAAGGGGGCTAAATTATGAACTAAAACCTGCGATTCAACACAAAGCTACAAGGTCCGAAGTTGTATGTAACAACTAGGATAATGTAAAGTACACAGGGAAACATGTAAAGAAAATAGAAAATATATACAGTAAATAGGACAGATAGCATGTACGGGATTATGCCAAGTGTACGTGAACATGTAATTAAAATCGAGATAGGAAACAGGTACATGGATCATGTGAGAATTGTACAGGATCATGTCAGGTAAATAAGAACATATAAGTAAACATGAAAATAGCTATAACAGGAAACATGAAAATAAATAAGACATGTATAAGTACAAGAACTAAAATAGAAAGAATGGACTCCATCCAACATCCACGACCAAGCAATAATACGGCTTACTATGTTAGCTAACTAGAATTATCACAAGTCACTACAAAAATACTGTTAAATAGCGACGGATCTCACCAACGGAAACTAATCCGTTGTAGAGTCAGCGACATAAATTCAAAAAATCATGACTAAGTTATTTATGTAAACAAAATATATTATATTTTGTTAAAAATTTATCGCTAATCCATCGATGTTACTTCATCAACGGATTAGTGACAAAATTATTTGTCGCTACGAAAACTTAAAATTCCTGACCGTATTTTATTTCCCACATTCTCAATCTCTCTCTCTCTCTCTCTCTCTATCCGACGACTGTCGCCCCCCAACCCCCTCCCCCTCTCCAGCGACCTCCCTTTCTTCGACAACCCCTCCCCCTCACTCGCCCTTTCCAGACCCGCCCCCCTCGACCCCGCCCTCTCCAGACTTGAACCCTCTCTTGCCCTCTGCTCCTATCGGCGGTGGCCCCCCCTCGCCCTCTCAAGACCCCATCCTCTCTGGTCCCCCCTCTCCCCATCCTCTTATCGACTGCGGCGTCAGGTAATGCCCTAAACTTTTCTTCTCAATAATTCTTATTTTCGATTTTATTTTTGTTCAAATTGTGCATATGATGCTTGTGTTCAAATTTACATAACATTTGGATGTAGGATATGGACACGGACACATGACACAAATACAGACTCTGACACACGACGCAGGACATATTAGATAGTTTTAATTTAGGTTAAACTTCTTAGTAGTTTTAAAATTGATTATGATTACCAACATGCGACACAAACACAGACGCATGACACAAACATAGTTATGATTAGTTACTAAAAAGTAAGGTTCAAAGTATTGGTATTGGAATTGGTATTGGACCATTCCTATGATTATCGGGATCGGCGGTATCGATAATATCGGCGATTTTGGATCAGAGTATCGAATTTTTTAGTATCCAAAAGTAAATAATTATTAGTAAATTATTAACATTTTAGAAAATATATTTTATACATTTATGCATAATTTTAAGTATTTTTAGTGTTGTCTGTTAATATATTTGAAATTGAATGAAATAGTAGTCACCATTGTCGATTGATTTACATGCAATAGATAAATTATCCTCTTTTATATGCTTTTTTACAGCCTAATTATGTATATACTATATATAGTTAGGTATTAATATATATGTATATACATATATATGTATATATTATATATATATGTATTAATATATATATATATATATATATATATATATATATATATATATATATATATATATATATATATATATATATATATATACTATAATTTAGTTACATATATAGGTTTTGAAATTGAATGAAATAGTAGTCACCCTTGCCGATTTGTTTACATATGATAGATAAGTCTATTTTGTACTTTCTTTTACAACCTTACTATGTTAAGGCATGTATCAGCTATATTCTGATGAGTGTTGATGAAGTATGGTTTTGGATACGTGTAAAATAAATATCCTAACTAACTAAATGTATTAGCTTATATTATGGAGGTACCGAGTGGGGAACAAGAATTGAAAGATGAAGGTGATAGTAAAATTGAAAATGAAAACAAAAATGAAGATGTAGAAGCTGAAAATGATTCAAAAAATAATTCGAAAGACGATGACGATTCGAAAGATGAAGAAGATTAGTACGTACACATATATGCATTAGCTTAGATTATTTATTTATTTAATGACACAATTATTATTTATTTTATCATCATACTAGTATTTATTTGTTTCACCATACCATCCATTACTTTATGATGTCTTGATGTCACTATTTTTATTTGTTTCATAACACCATCCATTATTTACTATAAGATTTACCTTTGGCGGGACGAGGTCGAGGATGAGCACGATGACAAGTTCATAGAGGATCTTCTTCCCAGCATCCTCCATCTACTACTCCAGCTACTCCGGATGCAAGTCACACATGACCATCATAGGACGAGTTCATAGATGCCGATGATGGTTTATCCCTGTCATATACTCGTTCGTCAGTAGGGGGAGCTACTCCATCTCCTGGGCTTCCCTCAGCTTCTACCCCTGCTGCTACTCCTGCGACTACTGCGACTACTACTACACCGGCTACTCTACTAGTTGCTCCTACAAGAGCAAATCCATATCTAGGCCTCCTGGTGGACCACAGAGTATATGTCCGTCGTCTAGGATTTATAGATCCCCCTACTTTACCAGAGCGGCCAGCCATTATCGATCGTCCCGAGCAATGGGACGATGGAACGACGTAAGTACTTATTTGTCAATTCACACATTTATTATTTATTTAGACCTTTTTATTCTAATTGTATATTGTTTACTTATTTTATGTACTTTTTGACCAAGGTTGGCACTGATCTGGGGGACATCATGCGGGATAACTTATATCAACTTCAGTGATATCTCGAGGGATCGACGATTCCTTTGGCTGGATATGTTGTGGGTATGTATAAGATTTTTATTTAGAATAATATATATATTTTTTATTACAATGCAAAAAAATATTTTTTGTAATTTGCAGAAGTTGTACTGGTGGCCGAATCATAGAGATGTTGCGATCCAAAACTGCTACAAGACTGTCGCCAGCAAGAGGTTTTGGGATATTATTAATGACCAGAAGGCACTGGTCGCACATTCGGGGATCTTCGCAAGGAGTGGCTCAAAGCAGAGTTCTGCGAGAAGATGAAGGAGAAGATGGAGGCCCTCGACCTATAAGGCAAAGTGCGAGAAGGCGAGAGCAGCCCGTGCTAAAGGTGGTCTCCACACGGGTGGATCCATTCCGACCATCGAGCATTTTCGACGGATAGTCAGTATTATAATTGTTTGCTAGATTAATTTTTTGTTTTTTGTATTTTCCTTATTAATTAATTACTTAATTTTTATAGGACGATGAGGCCCCCAGAGCCAGGGGAGACCCGAAGACCGTCGACTTTCCCTCGATCTTCCAGCGGACCCATAAAAGGAAGAAGGATGGGAAACTCGTAAATGAGCGGGTAGCCAAATCATACGTAAGTTGTGTTTATAAAATTTTGTCAACTTAATTTAATTATATTCTTTTTATAATTTAACTATATTTGTTTACCCAGCCTAAAAATCTAACCTTAACTTTCATATCGTTACCTATGAAATCTAAAAATCTTAACTCTAGGTTCAAAGTATTGGTATCAGAATAGATATCGGACCATTCCTACGATATCGGGATCGGCGGTATCGGCAGTATCTTAACTATATTTGTCTCCCTACCCTAAAAATACAACCTTAACTCTAATATCGATCAGTATCAAGTATCGGTTGGTATCATATCTGGACATGCTAAGCTTTATCAGTATCAACCGTATCGCATCGGTATCGGCCTATACTAAAAACAAACCTAACGTACGATATCTAAACTTAACTATAAACCTAACCTTAGTTGTAGTCAATAAAAAGATTAATCCTAACATTCGATATCTAAACCTATTTATATAAACAAATATAGGAGACGTATGAGATGTTCGAGGGGGGATTGAGAGAAGTACGCCGACTAAGAGAAACGGTCGGTGGGTACAAGCTGTCCGAAGAGGAAAAGGCGGCAGCGTGTATGGGACCGGATCGTTGGCCTCCCAGCCGTCGGTTATTTCCAGATCTCCTCCGATGGCTCCTCCAGCTCCATCAAAGGTCAGCCCCGGCGTTCCTTTTAGTTCTATGTCTTTGGAGCAGCTCACGACGTCTATGCTAGATCTATCGAGGTTGGTTAGGCACCTGGCAGAGTCTCGTGATACTATAACTCCTGCTCCTTCGACGGCTCCTCCAACTCCACCGACACCTCCTCCAACTTCTCTGACGGCTCCTTCAGAT
Organism: Iris macrosiphon; assembly: GCA_036927795.1. NCBI lineage: Eukaryota > Viridiplantae > Streptophyta > Magnoliopsida > Asparagales > Iridaceae > Iris > Iris macrosiphon. The sequence continues at coordinate 50,379,501 of JAYESA010000007.1, forward strand.
CCTACCCCGCCTGTCGTTCTTGAGGATCTACAGCAGATCATCGCTTCGGTTTTTGTGCAGTACATGGCTAGCCGACAGCCGCCGCCGTCTCCGCCTCCACCATCGACTTGATGTATTATTGATTTTTTTTGCTAATTAGATAGTTTATGGGATGTACTTAGCATATAACATTATATGTTTAGATTATGATAGTTTATATGCTTTATATGTTTGTATTAATACAGTTTGTTGGATTTGATTGTATTTGATATGTTTATATTTGATGTGTTTGATTGTATTTTATGTGTTTGAATCTGTGAATATTTTGGTATAATATAACATGTATATGCGTAGCAGGAAGTAAATAATTCTATTCTGGCACAAATATTAGAAAAATATTAAGCTTAGCGACGAATTCGTGATGGAACATCGACGAAAAAAAAAATTCTAGGTCAACGACGGATAAGTGACGTAATAGCGATGTCTTAGCGATGGAAAATCCGTCACTAAATATGTCTAGTACCGAAAATATAACAAATATGTATCATAAATTGTCGCTAAATCCGTCGCTAAGACCGTCACTGGTAGCGACAAATTAGAGACGGAATATCAGTTGGTGACGTTTTGGAAAATTTGATAAAAATTGGTTCTATGTTTTCGTTAGAATTACGTCACTATTTCGTTACTAAATGTAGCGACGTAATTACTATGTCACTAATTCTTTGCTGATATTATGTCCCTATTTTCGTCGTTAATCCATCTCCATGGCGATTGATTAGCAACGAAATTGTGGCAGTGACACTTAAATTACTGACACCATAATTTTGTCGCATATCCGTCGCTAAATAGAAATAACGACAAAAATAGTTATTTTAGCGACAAAAATTTCTGTCGCTAAAACTATATATTTTTCTAGTGAGTCCTAATTACTACCAAGGTACAATAGCGAAGAATTTTTATGGTTGCATGTCCTGTTGTCTGTCCTAGCTATCCAAACCATAAAATAAATAAGTATGTAGTGGTGTCCCACTCAATGGTGTGCTAAAAATTTGTCCTACTCGACGACATAGTACAAATCCATTCAGGCTGACGTCAAGATAACGGGACTGCATGCAACCCAGAGATTCTCCCTATCCGATGCTCTAATCATTTAAATTAGTCATTAATCTTTAGCAGTTTATTTTAGGATAATGGGTGTGGCATTCCGCAGAATCTATCATAGACATAATGCTCCCCATAGGGATGAACTAGACAGGACAATGATTTGACAAGCACAAGAACAAGACTAGACAAAAAAAAACTACATAGTTATAGGCATGACGAGTGTACTTTATAAAATACCATAATAGGTAATATACAGGTCAAGAATCAGGAGTGCACTACTAAGGGCCACTATTAGGTATGTATAGGACAAGTGTATAATGGGTAGGTGTCCCTAACTATACATAGGGTCAAGTATCTGGAGTGCACCCCGACATGTCACTATCAAGAATCTACAGGACAGGTGTATAATGTGTAGGTATCCCAAACTATACAGGAACAGGTATGGACAGATGTATAATGGGTAGGTTCCCCAAAACTATACAAGGTAGGTGTATAATGGGTAGGTGGCCCCGAAACTATACATGATCGCAAGGCAGGACAGGTATGATACAATAAAAAGATAATACATGAAAATCATAGGAAAACATATACATGCAATATACGCACGGGTGCCAGGCAAAAAGTAGTAAAAAGTACAATAAATAATTAAACATATACAAGAGAGTACAAAATCGATATACCGTCGGTGTACTACAGTATACCGTCGATGTACTACAGTATACCGTCGGTAAGACATCCAAGACCAAACTAGAAAGACAGGAAAAATAGGTCAAGGCAATCGGTATTCCACCGGTATACTTTAGTACACCGCCAGAATGTCGATCCAAAGATAGAAAAAATACAGTAGCTAAACGATTCCAATAAATTGATGTACCGTCGGTAGAGACTAGTATACCGTCGGTATGTCGATTTAGGTCATAAAAGGTTTCTAGTATTCCAAGTCGGGACAAAACGGTATACCGTTGGTATGCCAGTTTTAAAGGCAATTCTAGGGAATGTCAAATCAATATGGGTATTTCAAAACCGAAATTACGTTCAAAACTTAACATAAACTGGTCTAGCAAGATGTCAAGAATATGGGTAAGTCTCACATATCATATAAACTAGTTCTTATGACAATCACTCTGGTTATCGATTCCAACACCAAGTTTCCTAATAAGTAAATTCCAGGGTTTCTATAGGAAAAGTCAAAACAAAGCTCAAACCAATTCTGAAACATGCTCATGGTTGTAAATCACTAGAGAAACTTATTTAAAAAAACCATTTTCGTGAAATTCTAAGTAATTAAAGACAAGGAAAATGAAAACAACAATAAATACTTTTGTTCAAAAGTTTGGCAAAATTTACCTGCCTCTAATCAAGCTCCTAGCCTAAACCTTCAACTCCACCATCAAGAGGGGTGCAGAAACCACACTCTTAGGGATCAAGACCAAGTCCTAGGTTCCTCGAAAAATGGAGAGAAAATAAAGAAGTAAAGAAAGAAAGAAAGAAAGAAAAGAGAGAGGAGAGAGAAAATCCATTCATATATATATAAGAGGTGATTTATTCGTAACCGTCTGATCTGCCTCGTCAGCGATCCAAGTCACGAGATTAAATCAATCTCGACCACTCAATAAAAAACCAAAAAACCAAAAAACCAATGGATAATAGAAAGTATCGAACACTATTCACAAAAATATCTCAATAAAAATTGTTCGCCATTAAATTCGAAAGTTCTAAAAGAGCTTGATTTAACTAACAAACGAAAGAAAGTACAAAGGGGTCCTGGGCTGATAATCTAAGTATAATATATTTTATTCTTGGGTGTGGCGATGGAAAAGGAGTGTTATGGCGTCTCCTTTACTCCATGGATAATCTGATGCAGGGTGAGAAAGCTTACGTTCTCTCTTCCCTCGTCTCAGTATGCTCTCTCTCTGTATTGGCCACGGGTAATGTATTTTCTCTCTGAAACCGAAAAAAGCCCTCCTTTAGAATGTTCAAGTTGCTCCTATTTATGGTCATCGTGCTGATAGGCTATAGGTGCCTCATATGCCGCTGTTTGGTGGCCGCATAAAGCTCCTTCAATAGAATACGGTTGCAACTGTCGTCGCATGTCGTGGGCCGATTGCCACGTAGTCATGGTTGAGATATGTTGTTTGAAGAGATCTCAGAGTTATTTTCAACCCGTTGTGTGCGTGACTTGGTCAGCTGGACACGTTGTCAACACCAACTTTGTGAAGATCTTTGCAGTTGTAACGGGAAGATCTTTTGAGCTGGAGGATGAAGAGAATCTTGGCGGCATAATGGCGAGGTCATATGAGTCCTGTAGCCGCATACATGCTCTTTTTTGGCCTTGGTCGGATTAACACTCTGGCCGCATGGCATTGTGGCCGCTTGGTGCTGTGACTACATGCAAGCTCTTGCCGGGCTTTGGTCAAATGAACACTTAAGCCGTATGGTGACAAGGCCGCATACCTAGGACACGTGGCATAGCACGTTTGTCGAAGCAGTTAATGCATTAATGTGACTTATTATCTTTTTCTGAGATACCATCTTCACGAGTCTCGAAGTAGCTCAGAGTGATGAGTGATGTGTCAGAGCTTCTAACAGACATCGAAATCTGTGTCAGGGGGTCCTTATGCACCTTCCTGCTCTGTGGTCGTTCAGGCCACATATAGTATATTATGCGGCTTCTCTGTGACTCGGTTTGATCATGCCGCATGTGGCTCTTCTGTGGCTTGATTGATTAGGCCACATGTGACTTCTCTGTTGCTTGATTGTTCAGGCCACATGTGGCTTCTCTGCGACTTGTCGAGGGGGCATGACCTTTATGCAGCCTGCATAATTTTTTTATACTTCTACAAGACCCCCTTCAAAATTTCCAAAATGATAAGTTTGGAATACTTTGAAAGAAGCATGGACGAGCGCTATTGGCCACATATGCATGTCATATCATATAGCCTCGTTGTGGTATAGCTGTCTCTGAAAGGCTGTCCGATCATTAAATGAGGAGATTTTATCTATGTTTGAACGGATCTCTTGAAATTTTGTGCCGTCTCCTGACACGGGGTTCAAGTCGTCGGTTTTCGAGAAGATTAAAGAGTATTATACTGATCGAGCTGTTAGGTTCATCTCATTAACCGCTTGGTTCATTGCATCGATCCCTTCACGTGGTTTTGAAGACTATAAATAGGCAGTTAGGGTGAAAGAGAGAACTTTTATCTCTTTGCTTTTTTCTCTTTTCCTGCGAAGGATGCCGCAGGCTGCGACCCTTCTCGTCGAGGAGTTTGTCAGGGGCGATCTTGATTATTCACCTCCTGATTTTGGTGCTTTACTCGGACGTAGGGGAGTACTACGTTCTTCTTGTCGGGCTTCTATGGAGACAAAGACACCCATGCGCAGTCTTGCTGCGTAGACAAGAAATCATCTAGAATATGCACAGACTTTTTATACAACCTTGTCGCATGGATGAGAGATCATCACGAACATGTGTAGGCTTTCTTTATTAGTCTGTGGCATGGATAGGCAACCATCATGCGACAACTAAGATCTTGCTGCATGAATAAAGGCACAACCTGGACATACGACAACCATGACTTTGTTGCCTGGATGAAGGTTCGATCCAGACATGCGACCACCATGGCTCTACTGCATGGATGGAATCTTGACCCAATATGCGACCATAGTAGCTCTGCCACATGGAAAACTCATGTCCCGACTAGGCTCTACCGCATAGATGTCAACTTTGTCTTTGTATGCTGATGTCATATGTTTTCCTTGTACAATATTTGTTTCCCCTCGTGTGGCTCATGTAGAGCATGGAAGGATTTTATAAAACCTGTTATTCGGGTTGAAGACCAACTTTATGTGGCGGTTCGCCAAGAACTGATCCAAGAGAAGAGGATGAACATCATGCATCGTGCGCTGAGCTGTCCTTTTTCATGCAGCGTGCTGGCTGCGTTTCTCCCTTTTATGTAGTTTGTTATCGGCTGGGAGACTGCGGGTTCGATGACATGATTTGGATCAATTTTTATTCCTGTCGCCGGTCTTCCTGCATATAGAGCGCCTTCTTCTGCTCCTCCCTTGCTATCCGTCGATATGGATTCTTTTCTATATATTGAGGTTTGCAATGTAGAGAGATGATCCAGAAAGTATTGAGTTCTGCTGTGGGCTCAACTTATGTCAGTAGCAACGACAACACGGAGGGACGCTTCTAATAAAAATGGTTTGTATCAGCGAGACTTTGTAGAAATACTTTAAAATATGTTTCCATCATATGTACTCATGACCTTGAATACTAATGAAAAACTCTTGAATATAATGGATTTTTATCATATGTACTCAAGATCTTGAATATTAATCAATAAAGTGTCTCCTTTTTTAGAATTTTATATGTTGTGGACTTTTGGGTATTGTACTAGAGGTAATATGGACGTAGTATAATACCGTAGCCTTTTAAGGATATTCCGCTGGGGGATCTTTGGTGGACTTATTACTTTTTGTGCACTAGGGTGCAAGTAATAAGTTTGAAACATGCCTTGCCAGAGGTGATATTGTCATGCCCCAGTCCCAAAATACATAATACTAGGTATATGTACACATGCTAGCTGTACGAACAAGTATTAGGACCCAATTTAATGGATCTAATCAGTCGTAGTACGCTGTAAATTATATCTAAGTCACAGTATCTCAGGCAGGTAATAATCTAATCTCATCCAAAAAATATCAGAGAATAAGGAACTGAAAGAATAAATAAGTCTCAGAATCCGCTACAAAATAAAATCTAGTGGAGAACAATCCACGTAAAATGAGTACAAAAGAATACTGAAAGAATACGATCAAGAAATAATGAAATAGTCCCAAAACACTAAGCAACTATCATCCATGAAGCTCGCAAAAACTCCTGTGGCTCCACCTCAATGTCATCGTCAGCAAAATTACCAACTTCGTATTCCGTCGGGTACAAGTGCTTGTCTGGATCTGGAAAATGTGCCAGGTCCTCAGAGGGACATAACAAGTACACAAGAAATCGACATGCATGAATGTAAAGCAGTGAACAATAAAAAGGGTAACTAAACCACCTATGTGATATACACTCGAGACATCCCTAATGGCGTATGAGGGGAGAAAAATAGAAGAACGGTCATCCCACCAGACGTTCTGTAGAACTCGGGAGTTACACAGTTGCACCATTTTTACAGTAAAGTAAGAAACAGAAATCCCATACGCTCACTAGCAGATTCTTCCCTCCCAATGAACTATCCGAACCATATACGTGCTGCAGACATAATGCAACGATGTCAATAAAATCGTGAACCCAAACTAACACCAACAGCTAACACAAGACGCGAACTCACGTACCGATGGCCAGTCAGCACGCCCGTCCATGCACTCACTCACTCACTCAGTGAACGTGCTTGAAACATTTTTAGGTCAGAAGATACCACGTATCTTCACAACATAACGGGTACGTCTGCTACTCTAAGACGCGTGCACACAGCTAACAAAACAAAAAGAGCTAGGCATATAGAAACTGCACAATACAAACAAGCAAGGTATACTTGTCTTCCAAGCCAAGCTGCAAGCACAACAAATCTGGTCTGGAGCTATCCACAGAAACACCTCGAACACCTATTAATTAATTATTACACTAACTAGGCTCTTATTCTACCAGTCAAATTAAGTTATTATCTAGTTAATACTCCTACGTTGGTTGCACATGCAAGTAACTCCACACCAAAATATTACTAACCATCAAACATTATCAAAAGCTATTTTTAAAACATTATTTAATAAAAATATTAATTTTAAAATTTATTGGAAAAATAGGGTTTTTAGTGATAGGGTCTTCTCCTATAATTTTTATGAGTCAAAAGCCAAGTAGAACCCAAAACTAGGTCACAACAGGTTATCGACAAGTCAATAAAACTAATTTTTGATAAATGGATAATTCTGGAATAAATACTTAAAAATTAGAATTAAAATAACATAATATAATTTTAGATGTAGAAAAAATATATTTTTGGTTGGGTTTTAAGTTTAAAATATTCGGGGTCAAGTTTTGTTAAAAATAGGTCAACTTATTACATAAAAAACCTAGAATTCTAATTTTTCAAAAAAATAAAAAATAAAAAATAAAAAATATGTTAAAATCAGTAATAAATACAATAAATACTAATTATTTTATCCATACAAAAATAATTAGGGTTTTACCATCTACAAGTTGATCCTACTAGAATTGACAACCAAACATTGCTAGTATGCATGCCAAGGGATGGAACATCAGGGAAGGAGTTTAATTACTAACACAATTATTTTTTTATTTAAAAATAAAAAAACATTTTATATTCTGAAATTAAATATTTAATTTCTAAAAAATTATATTTTAATAATAAAATATTAATATGCAATAATACTAATTTAATATGATCACGACATTGCCAAGAATTGGTTTTGTGTCATCTAGGAGAAGTTTTTATGTAAAAATTAGTATTTCACAAGCATGGGGGTTTCCTTATTTTTATCTAAAATATTTATGATTTCTCAAAAAGGTTTATACATGGAAAAAAAATTATTTAAAAAAATTTCTAAAACTTACTAGATCGTGATTATGGCGAAGCTTCTTCTTGCGACACAAACCTTTTGGAGCACCAAACGGACTCCAAACTCCACAAAACTTGAGGGAGCTCTATATGAATTCTAATAAAAAAAGAATATAAAGTTTTGAGGGTAGTTTTTACCGTTGTAAATAACCCAGATCTGCTGCAACAGCTGCCGGCCTCAAGGGATATTTTTGATCAGCCTAAGGGGTTCGGCCAAGGGCTTTGGGTGGTCGGCCTTGAGGGAAAAGATGGAGGGAAGGAAGGAGATTAAAAGAGATAAAAGGGGAAGGGGAGAAGATTCTTGGTTGTGGTTTTGAGAGAGGGGGTTTTCGCTATTAGGTTTAGGTGTTGGGGGATTGATAAATATAAGTAGTTTAAATAGGTGGGTGATTAGGATTTGATTTAGTGTTTCCATCTATGAATATAATTTAAATAGGCTAAAATAGGGTGATAGGATGCTCTTGAATCTTTAAATTAAATTTTAAAAGATTTATTTCAGATTTAAATTGATATGCAACAAGATTGCATAGGGATCTTTCCTAATTCGGAAACTATATATTTAATTAATATCCTAATTTGAAGGGAAATAAATCAAAGATTTGATTCATGAATTTAAATATGTGGATTCTACAAAAAATGGATGGATAAAATATTTAAAGTAGAGAGTTTTTAAATATGGAATTATTAGAATTTGATTGGCTGTAAAAGTGGATAAGGTACAAAGGTTGACCCTATCTCAAGAAGGTTTTAAATTTTATCCTCCTAAAATAAATATCATATATATATATATATATTTATATATATATATATATATCCTATTTTAAGTCACTAGTGTCCAATAAATTAATTTATCGCTTCGGGTTGGGATTTGGATTAGAAAATAACCATGAATAAATTATATATATATAAATATCTAAACATTAAATACAAGAACTACAGTTGTTACACTAGTGCCATACTACTGTTAAATGATAAAATTTTACTTCATGCAAAGATCCTACAAGTAGTGTCTCTCATGTAAACTACTTCCTACAAAGGATGATGTAGATTTTGGTGTCGTCATATATCATTAATGTCCAAACTATAGTGAAGTATCCTAATAAAATAATTGAGTTTTAATTAATTTTAAAATAATCTAAAATAAATAAAATAAATATAAAATACATACAAAATACTTATTTTTTGGTGAGGGGTTTACAATCTACCCAACTTAAAAGAATTTTGTCCTCAAAATTAAAAAAATAAAGTAAGATTTGTTAAATCCTCCAAATTTGAATCTAAGCCAAGTCAACCGTAATCTTCTCAAAAATTTAAATAATAAAATCTATTCAAATCCATCACAATCTCTTTAAAATTAAAATAACCACTGTTTAAATCAAATTTAACCTATCATAATCTCTTCTTGAATTTAAATAATCAAGATTTAAATCAAATCTATATGACATCTTCCAATTTAAATAACCCACATCAAATTTTTAGCCATGATTCCAACAATCCTAATCTCCTCTAAATTTTTAAATAATAACAACTTTAATAAAATCTTATTCCTAGTTTCAAACTTAAGAATTTCGTACTCATCAAATTTTAAATTCAATTTCCATGCTCAATATTTCAAATAGGTGATCAAAAAATCATAATTTAACTTTTAATTTAGATCATCAAATCGTAAAATTTAAAATTCCATCCATCAATGCTCACATTTAGAATTCTACATATATTCTCAAAATTTAAATCGACGATTCAACCTCCCATATTCAAAATTTAAATCATGTGCTCAAATTATAAATATTTGGTCTGCAATATCAAAATTTATTCTATAAGGCATTCTTATCTTTAAAGTTAAATCCTCATCATCATAAATATCCGTTTAAAAAAATTCTTAAAATTAAAATGACTTAATTTCCTTGATATAATCTTACTTGATAACCTTCGTAACTACCGTCTATGATCTTCATATAAAATTTTAGCTAAAGTTGACAATGCAACTTATACCAAACTTAGAATTTATCCATCTTTCATAAACACCAGGCTATAGAAAATTTTCCTCGATCATTCAATAGTGCTTACTAATCCTCAAAATCTTAGCACAAAACTTATCACATGTGATATGCCCTTAATTACAAAAGATAGTCACAAAGTAATGTGATTGCTCTATGGGGTATACCTAGTACTATCCGTGTGTCAACTTATATCAAGTACGAAAGTTCGTCTTTCCGAAAGAGGGAAAGACAAAAAAAAACAATAAAGAGTTCAAGGAGGAGGTGATAGAATACAAGTATGGGGTTCAAGGCGATTAAAGAATTCAAAAGGAGTTGTCAAGGCAGTTGTGGATTGAAATCTTATTTTTGGTAAATTTTTATTCCCATGCTCATATTAGTACAGTTATGTAACCGATACAATATGCTCTAACTTGTCTAGAGGGCAAGTATATTTGTCTAATAAGCTAAGTCAATTATATCTCAATCCACGTAAAGTAGTCATGCAAAGAGCAAACCAAACGCACTAAGGTTAGCTAGACCATAATACACTGATTCTAATTAGACAATGTATTAGTGTGGCACCCCAATAATACATATGTCATTAACAAGCTCGATAAAGAATAAGCTTTCAAAACTAAACTGTTATAGAAGCATGAGTCAAGATAGTCAAAATAATATAAGTATGTGAGATTATGATGAATAAAAGTACAATAGTTCGAGCTCATCAAGAATCGAAGACTCATCCGGTGTTTGCCTCTATAGTTGCCATGCTAACTTTGTCTAAGTCTCTGGTACATCAAATGGGGGTATGGGCCTCTAAAGCCTTACAGTCTGGATAAACGCGATCTTCTTATGCTAAACTACAGTTGGTGTCATTCAATTACACTTCATTAATGGGTCAAAAGGACTATGGAATACTAGGTTGTGAGGCATGCTACCCAACAAACAAGAATCAACTAATACTGTAACTTAAGAATGGAGAAGTTACTAGCCCTCAAGTGGGAGAGGATATAACATGTATTGAGATATTTGGAACATATTACTTGATTTGAAACTAAAGGATAATCGTAAAATCATAATCTAAATGACAACTCAAACTATCAAGTTCTAACTACTAAGCACAAAAATTTTAAAAAAATTAAGATAAACAAACTATAATCCTACCAAACTATATATCCTAACATAAAAGAAATTATTTGGCCTACCATTATAAGGGTAAGGTGGCACGATTTGAAAGAAGAAGAATTTTTTTAGTCATCGTACAAATAGCGAGCGTTAAGGTTTCGGAGAAACAAGATATGAAAGTAAATAAAAACTCTTGATAATATCATGGTTTCCTAAGGGAAGGTGGTATGCTAGTCTCTATGTTCGATGTATGATCAAAGGAAAGGTTATAATCATTCAATAAGTTTTAATTGGTAAAGAGCTATGAAAATTGTTCCATGATGGAGGTAGGGATTAACTCAAGATGGGAAAGTATATAGATAGTTAGATGAGATGGCACGGTCAGTGACTCATGAAGACTCAAGTATGACTCAACGATGATCATAGGTTCTAGGAGATCTACTAAGCTGAAGGTAGGGTACCCTTGCTTCTACTAAGGTATTGGTTCATTCCTCTAGGTTTTCTAGGGTGCTGCTTTGCTAATATCAATATAAGAATCTAAATTTATAGTCCTCTTATATTATCTCACCATAGAGGTTAGGTCAAGTCATTCCTAAATATATCAAAGCATAATGGTCAATCAATTTACAGGTATTGGATGCGAGGGTTCATTAGGTATGCTAAACTTTTGGGAGCTTCCAATATTCTAATTTATTTTCCTTAGTAGGTATACTATCATAATTATCTTCTAACCCTAATAACAAGGATTACTATATTCAGGCAGGAGGCTATACTCATGGACTATTAGGGAAGTACATTAAATAGGAAGATGCGAGAAAACATAGATACCAATGTCAAGAGAATTAAGAAAGTATAATTTTGGAGGTCAAGAAAGGTAGGTAAGCTCAAGAATTCGTAACAGAAATAAAGAGAAAAGTCAACTATGTGGATGAGATCCTATACTCTAATCCTATTTGCAGGCTTGCTCAGTACAGTAACGTAACCGAGACAATATACACTTGAGCTGCATGGGCCACCACTAAAAGTATGTCACATCCCAGTCCCAATTATGTAGGACTAGGAATACGTAAGCATGCCAACTGTACGAACAAGTATAGAAATCCAATTTAGTGGACCTAACCAGTCTTAGTACGATGTAAAATATATCTAAGTCACAGTATTTCAGGCAGGTAATAATCTAATCTCATCCACAAAATATCATAGAATAAGGAAGTGAATAAATAGATAAGTCTCAGAATTCGCTACAAAATAAAATCTAGTGGAGAACAATCCACGAAAATGAATATAAAAGAATACTGAAAGAATACGACTAAGTAATAATGAAATAGTCCCAAAATATTAATAAACTATCATCCATGAAGCTCGCAAAAACTCTTATGGCTCCACCTCAATGTCCTTGTCAGCAAAATTACTAACTCTGTAGTCCATCGGGTACAAGTGCACGTCTGAATCTAGAAAATATGGCAGGTCCTCAGAGGGACATAACAAGTACACAAGAAATCGACATGCATGAAAGTAAAGCAGTAAATAATAAAAGGGGTAACTAAACCACCTATTGATATGCACTCGAGATATCTCTAATGGCGCATGAGAAGGAAGAAATAGAAGAATGGTAATCCCACCAGGCGTTCTGTAGAACTCGAGGGTTACACAGTTGTACCATTTTCTTAATACAGTAAGAAACATAAATCTCATATGCTCACTAGCAGATTCTCTCATCCCAATGACCTATCCGAATCGTATACGCAATACAGAAATAATGAATGACGTTAATAAAATCTAGAACCCAAACTAATACCAACAGCTAACACAAGATGCGAACTCACGTACCGATGGCCAGTTAACACGCTAGTCAATGCACTTACTCACTCACTCAGTGAACGTATTTGAAACAATGTCAGGTCAGAAGATACCACGTATCTTCACAAAACAACGGGTACATCTGCTACTCTAAGACTCGTGCACACAGCTAACAAAATAAAAAGAGCTAGCATATGTAAACTGCACAATACAAACAATCAAGGTGTACTGGCCTTCCAAGCCTAGCTGCGAGCATAACAAATCTGGTTCGGAACTATCCACAAAAATGTTTCAAACACCTACCATTTCATTATTACACTAATTTAACTCTTATTCTACCGGCGAAATAAAGTTATTATCTAGTTAATATTCCTACGTTGGTTGCACATGCAAGTAACTCCATACCAAAATACTACTAACCATCAAACATTATCAAAAACTATTTTTAAAATATTATTTAGTAAAAAATATTAATTCTTGAATTTATTATAAAATATTATTTTTAGTGATAGGGTCATCTCCTATAATTTCTATAAGTCAAAAACCAAGTATAAACCAAAACTAGGTCACAACTGGTTACCGACAAGTCAATAAAACCAATTTTTGATAAATGGATAACTATGGGATAAATACTTAAAAATTAGAATTAAAATAATATAATATAATTTTAGATGTAGAAATATAGATTTTTGTCGGGTTTTAAGTCTGAAATTTTTGAGGTCAAGTTTTATCAAAACTAGGTCAACTTATTACATAAAACACTTAGAATTCTAAATTTTTTAAATAAAAATAAAATCTGAATAAATATGGTAAAATAAGTAATAAATACAATAAATTCTAATTTTATTATCCATACAAAAATAATTAGGGTTTTATCGTCTATAAGTTGATCCTATTAGGGTTGGCAACCAAACTTTGCTAGTATGCATGCCAAGGGATGGTACATCAGTGAAGGGATTTAATTACTAACAAAATTATTTTTTTATTAAATAATAAAAATATTATTTTATATTCTAAAATTAAATATTTAATATCTAGAAATTTATATTTTAATAATAAAATATTAACATGCAACAATACTAATTTAATATGATCACGACATTGCCAAGAATTGGTTTTGTGTCATCTAAGAGAAGTTTTTATGTAAAAATTAGGTTTTCACTTGCATGGGGGTTTCTTTATTTATCATATAAAATATTTATGATTTTTTACAAGGGTTTATACATTAAAAAAATTTATTTAAAAGAAATTCCAGAACTTACTACATCGTGATTACGGCGGAGCTTTTTCTTGCAACATAGACCTTGTAGAGTGCCAAACGGACTCCAAACTCCACGCAAATTAAGGAAAACTCTATATGACGTCTAATAGATGAAGAATATAAAGTTTTGGGGGTGGTTTTTACTGCTGTAAATAGCCTAGATCTGCTGCAGTAGCAGCCGGCCTCAAGGGGTATTTTTGGTCGGCCTAAGGGATTCGGCCAGGGGCTTTGGGTGGTCGGCCTTGAGGGAAAAGTTGGAGGGAAGGAAGGAGGTGAAAAAGAGAGAAGAGAGGGATGGAGAGAGGCTTCTTGGTTGTGGGTTTGAGAGAGGGGGAGGTCGGCTATTAGGTTTAGGTGTTGGGGGGTTGATAAATATAAGTAGTTTAAATATGTGGGTGGTTAGAATTTAATTTAGTGTTTTCATCTATGATAAAATAGGGAGATAGAATGTTTTAGAATCTTTAAATTAAAATTTAAAAGATTTATTTTAGATTTAAATTGATATACAACAAGATTGCATACGGGTCTTTCCTAATTTTAAAACTACATATTTAATTAAGATCCTAATTTGTAGGGGAATAAATCAAAGATTTGATTCTTGAATTTAAATAGGTTGATGCTACCAAAAATGGATGGATAAAATATTTAAAGTAGAGAGTTTCCAAATATGAAATTATTAGAATTATATTGGCTCTAAAAGTGGATAAGGTGCAATGTTGACCATATCTCAAGAAGGTTTCAAATTCTATCCTTTTAAAATAAATTCTACATAATATATATATATATATATATATATATATAAATTCTATTTTAAGTCACTAGTGTCCAATAAATTAATTTAATAACCTATAAGTAGTGTCTTCCGTGTAGGCTACTTCCTACGAAGGGTGATATAGATTTTGGGGTCGTCATATATCATTAATGTCCAAACTACGGTGAAGTATCGAAATAAAATGATTAGATTTTAGTTAATTTTAAAATAATCAAAAATAAATACAGTAAATTTAAATACACATAAAATACCTATTTTGGGTGAGGGGGCTTATAGATATGGAAGTTGCAAGTTTGGTGGACTTAACACCGTTGGCGCACTTAAATTTAAGAGCAGGTGATAAGTTGAGATAACGACTGGTGATAGTCATAGGGAAATATTTTCTTAGAGGTCACTTGGACATGGCACACTCTCGGGGGAGGATGTGATGACAATAGACGTAAGCCGATCGATAGTCGTACCGAGAGTGTCACGACCCGCACACGAATTTCAGGCACGAGTACGTGGGTACGTCCAGCCTATGCCGTAACATCGGCGGTAGAATGCTGTCTGGGTCAACTCTACTATCTAAACATCTCATACAATATATACATGGTACCTGTCAATCATCTCAACTCCAAACGGAGGGACAATATAATATCTGATAAATGTAACTATACTCAATCATAATGCAAACTAAGAAAGATAAAATACGAGATAGAATAACGAAAGAATGAGTCACAAAACATCCACATGCCTGAAATAATATATACATGCCAATAACCTCAAAAAAAGTCTAAACAAATAATCTAAGCCTCTTTAGGCTCTGGTATTAAGTCCTCCTACTCTAAATAAATATCCTCTAATGGTACGCTGTCCTGCGGTCCGTAGTACGTAGGACACTGGTCTACGAGCCAATCATCTGAAAAATATATCCAGTCAGGATTGGAATGAAGTACATACCTCTGAAAACAGTTTCAATTACGTAATCAAGCATATATAACTGGTAATAGGAAAGAATACACGATAACTAAATATCTGAAAGAAATGAACTAGAGTGAATAGGTAATGTTCTGGAATAAAGAACATACAATAGAATAACTGCAATATGATAGAAATAATGAAATCTAGCAAATGTGCCATGGAATACAAGTTTATTATGTGATTGGTTTGGGTTGAACATGAATATAATATGGTAACTCGATTACATGTGTCCTATGACAATCGATACTAGCATGTGCCTACTAAACCAATCCACCCCGAGTATTATAACGTAGCTCAAAAGTGGCATTACGTAGACACACGCTCAACTCTCGGCCTCCTATGGAAACTCTCTTATCCTTGCAAACATCACTGACCAGGATAATGACACCCCCGGTCGTGATCTTACAAGTCCTCGCCAACGGTTCAGTCTTAAGATGATGTTTCAGAGAAAAAGATACATATACAAAACTATGTGAAGCACCAGAATCAAATAAAGCATGAGCTAAAAATGAATCAAGATAGACTGAACCTGAGATAACATCGCCGACTGGCTCCTCCTCCTCTACGGTCAAGGTGAAAGCTCGACCATGTCGCTGGATACCTCTCTGTTGGTGCTGGTGCTGAACAAACTGCTGCTATTGTAGTGCTAGAGGAGGTCCACTCTGTTATCCCGCTGGTGGTCTCGCGGGTGCTCTCTGTGCCTGAGCTCCGCCTTGAGCTGGACGAGATGGAGCTCTAGGACAAGCCCTCAACTGATGATCTCCTGATCTGCAGAATAAGCACTGGCCCAATCTCATCCTGCATGCATATCACAACCCGCACCCGATAAAGGGTCACGAGTACGTGGGTACATCCAGCCTACATCGCAGCATCAGCGGTTGAACGCTGTCTTGGTCAACTATATTATCTAATTATCTCATAATAATGCATAAACCCCCAATAATATCTCAACTCCAAGAAAAGTGTAACACAATACTCAATCATAATTTTATAGCACGATAAGATAACAAGGAAGTCTAATATAACTATATAATTTAAACAAATATAACAAAAATAATAGAAACAATAACCAAAATCTTAAATGTAAGCCATAAATAAATTCGGTACCAAAATGCTAAAGAGAACTAACTATGCTAACAAGTGATTCCGACAAGATCTCCTAGCAGTCACTCCAGAACTAGTGGGTCCAAGTCTGCACCATCTATAGGTCGGGGTCCGTACTATGTCGGACATCAATTCCCGGGATCCTCTAAAAAATATTTTCCAATCAGGAATGGAGAAATATAACCCAATAACAGTTCCAATTAATTGATAATGACTATAAACATAAATAGAGAATATAATACAAGACGAGAAATAATAAACAATATCAACTATGGTAGAAGAAACAGGTAAACATGAATAATAAGGTATACACTGATCACGATGAATAGAACAAGACAATATAATGAGACAATGAACTAGAATATGGTGAAGAACTGTAACTATGCTAAGAGATTAAAATACTAGTTAGATATGTGATCGGCTTGGGTTAACATTGTCTACTTTAACGTTGGATAAATATTGTCTAAGTTAAATATTGAACATTGTCTAGGATTTGATCACATATCAAGTTAACACTTCCTTTTTTCTCCAACTAGTACAATGGATCCAACCATGACACGTTGTGATGCAAGATACTCAAGGCCATGTAAACAATAAACCTTGAACATTAAATATTGAACATTGAACACTAAACACTGAACATTAAATATTGTCTAAGTTAAATATTGAACATTGAAATATTGTCTAAGTTAAACATTGAGAACACGAGGAATAATGAACAATATATATAACATCCCATGACTGATCCATGTGTATACTAATCCGTGTACCAATGTGTCAAGAGTCATGTAAAATATTTCTAAATACATGCATTATAGTCATTATCAAATAATAGAAACTATCAGAGAATGTACTCGCCTGCCGTCCAGAGCAATGAATGTCAAACTGTATTAGAACTGGTGTCACACAGACCTATATATGGAATATTATATTAATACAAGGTGTTGGAATGAATTTAAGTTAAACTAGTTTAATTCTAGGTCACAAAGCCATTTCTAAGTCAAAATAGTCAAACTAGGTCAACTCTATGCCAAACTAGTCAAACTTGGTCAAACTAGCTATTTCTAGGTTGTACGAGTCTATCTCTAGGATATTGGGTCCATACACTATGAAACTAGCTCACACTAGCTAAGCTAAGATGCTAGGAAACCAACAAGATAACGTATCCTAAGATACGCAAGTTTAAAGATACGAAAATAGTAATTCGTATATATATACAAGACAATACATATAATACCTTAGCTAACTAATGCAATAGGATACCTTGGCCTTGCACCAATGCGGTATAGCACCACTACACACTCATCTTGATACTCAAATCCAATACCTTGAGTATCGACCCACTACCTTGACATTTATATTGGTATCCCAAGGTAAATCAATCCTAGTGCATATATAGTTAATAACCAATACTAAAATATAACTATCATACTAAACTATTACATATTACCAAATACCTAATACTAACAATATATATATATATATATATATATATATATATATATATATATATATATATAATACTTATATATAATACTACATATAGCTACTTACCATTTACCCTTTTATTAATATCGAGTATCTTGATACCCAATATTACCTTAACATGTGTTCTAATACCTTAGTATCTTAATACCTTGGTAATACTTTAAGATAATTCAATCATTAGTGCATATAGCTAATATATAGCTCATACCCATAAATTATATGCTAACACTATGAAGATATATTAACTATTAAAATATAAAACATATATACATACATATATATAACTAACTAGAGATACAAGAGATATATATATAGATCTAACTACTAAATATATATATATACACATACCTATCACAATTAGAGATACAACAGACATATACATATCACTAATAGTTATCACTAGTATATACAACTATATATACATATATAAACATGTAAGGCTAACTACTAACCAACTAACTAATACTAACAAGCTAGGAATACTAACTACACTAATAATAACTACTAAACATCTTAACCAACTAACCTCTAAACTCACTGAGCTAAACCATTTACCTGTTGACTGCAAACCTATATATAGGTATAAATATATACCACCACCCTTACACACACACACATAAACACATAGATAGATATATATAAACGACACACATATACACGTATATATATATAGACTCAACATATATACACATTCATAGAATATCAACACACATACGTATATATATATACAGCTCTATATATTAATCTATATCGGTATCAATCCTCTCATCTAGGCATATATGTATATATATATACCACCACCCTTACACACACACACACACACACACACACACACACACACACACACACATATATATATATATATATATATATATATATATAAACACTCATAAACATATATATATATAGATATAAATATATACACTCTCACTAATACATACATAGATATATCAACACACGTACATATATATATATATATATATATATATATATATATATATATATATATATATATATATATATATATATATATATACACTCTCACTAATACATACATATATATAATATAAACATACACGTATATATATAGAAACACATACATATATAGGTATACCCTCTCATATATATATATATATTCGAACATAAATATACATATACATATAGATTTAGGTATATATTTACATATACATATAAACACATAGACACATAGCTATATATACATCCCTATATAGTATAATATAGATACATACACAATACATATAGATATCATATATAATATATCATACTAATAGCTTATTACATAATCACACATAGTATTAAAGGCAATAAAGCAAACACGTGGAGTGCACCACACCCATATCACACTCATTCTATGATACGCTTGTGATATGGCTCCACCACACAACCAAACGTATCCCGAAGGATACAAGCAAGTCAAAAACCATAATTATGAATAATACGAAGAGTCATTTACACATCTACGTGCTTGTGTCAAAATGTGACATGCTCAAAGCCCCGTATCGGAGGAAAAACTCCTAAATCAACCCGTATCTCCAAATTATCAGTATACGGCCTACACGTATCTAATTATGGATACGATACTAGACACACACAATCAAACATATATTAATTTGGTCTAGTTGACCAATTGACAAACACAACATGTGCCAATCTCGAAATTCCTCCAAAATTGACACAAAAACACACATAACTTCCTCTATAGGCCTCCTATGAACCTAATTCAAATTTCTATGGGTATGTATGTGGGGTAGTTCCTTGTAGTTAATTCACATATTTAGAATCTAATAAAAAGGAAAAAAACTGAATTGTACCCATGGGGAGATGTATTCTCAATGAAATTTCTAAATTGGGTGAAAAGAGCATTCAACTTGAAGATTCTTGCTCCTTCTTATAGATACTTGCTTTCTCCTTGTAGATCCTTGCTCTAATAGTCTCCAATGATGATTTAGGAAGGAATTAGGAAAAAATTTGATGTAGGGATGAAGAAATTTGGTTGAGAAAAATTTTAGATCTAGATTTGGAATGAAAAATGAAGAGAGAGAAAGTTTTTATCCCCTTTATATAGACCTCTCTTGACCCCTCCCTCAAGCTACTATGTAAAGTCTAAAATATCCCTTGGGGCTTCTCATGAAGAAATTAATTAAGGAGAGAAGCTTCTAGTCTAATGGTTTCATTAATTAATTCATCCTTCTAATGAATGGGCTTAATCTTCGACTCAATCTATACTAAAATAAATATTGGGTCCATGGGTCTAAACTAACTAGTTAGGTCCACTAACACAAGTCAAAAAATAAATCTAACATGCTAACAATAAATAAATAATATAATAAATAAATATTCAACATGCACAATATTTAATTAATTACCAAAAGACTAAAATACCCTTTCCTAGAAAATATAGTTGTGACACTTTACCCCCCTAGAAAAATTTTGTCCTCAAAATTAAAACTCTCTCCCATCTCTCTTGGGCCAGTCGCAACCTATTTATACAAATTTTACTATGGTCAAACCCCCATCAATTACAGTCTAAAATAGTCCTATCATATAACATACAATCCTACCATTCTACTGAAAGAGGAACCATACTTGGATATAGTCTCTAACTATCATGAATTCCAGTCTCTGCCCTGCAGGGGTATCTTCCTCTACTGGTGTGGGTAATCTGCTATGCTACTTGTCATACACTAAGCATTTACTAATCATCAACCTAGTCATAATATTCTTAATACTGAGGGTTACCAAATATTAGTGATATACTACAATTCTAAGTCATGGACATACTTCACTCACTGGAACTTGCTACCTAAGATACTATACCGCTAAGACACTACCTCCTTGTTCTGCTTCAGTTCTAGTAATCACCAAAATTTCTTAATTATTTTCTTGTAAGGAACACTTGCATACTTTTTCAATCATGCATTCAATTAGCACACCCTTGTCCAACTTGAATATCCGCCAATAGGATGCCTACTCAAATCTTGTTACTGTCTACACAAGGCACCAGCTCTCATATGCATTTTAGATGACATCCTCATACCAAGTTACTCATGTCTCTCCTCTATTGTCTGGATTACTTGCACTATTACTTCCAAATAATTTTCTATCCTTATTAACTGATACACCAACCCAATATTATCATACAAGGTACTTACTGTTTCTAGCACATTACTCAACTAATCCCTGATATGGAAACACTAGCACTCTTGATATAGTAACACTAGCTTCCTAACAACATATCATATGCCCTTAATTTTTTAGGATACTATCTTCATTATTAGATCACCTTATCATATTCACTATAATTCATGATCACTTGCACTAGTTATCAACTTCTATAATACACATATTTTACTTCACTCTCAAAGGCAGGCATATGGTTCCATATCTCTATTAATGTATATGCATTTCTCCTTAAACCTTTTACAGATGGATACGTTAATCAGTGATACACTATATATCTTCCATGACCAATCTTGATATTTCTCAATCCATGACACACTATTGAAATTTTCTAATACTCAGGCTTTCACTTTCAAATACTCATGAACTTCCATACTGACACTCATCATCTACTGTATATTTTGTACACAATTTTTAGATACTTCTTATGCCTATTGCTTCCAACAAATCACTGACCTCAATATAAGGTGATATACCCATCACTAGTCATATACTGGTACACTCCTATTTACTCACATCAATGCTCTACTTTTAAGCTAAAGAATGATGGAAAAAATCCTACAATAACATGAGTGGGTAAGTACTGAGATGATACTTTAAGAACCAATTTAAGATATAACCTGATAATCATACACGTCTGTCCGAAATTATGATACTCAGAATCCTCGCCACGCCAGTAAGCATAGCTGCGATAAACGATAAAATCCATAACTTAGGTATGCACCTCTATAATCATGTCGTCTAGAATCCTCGCTGTGCCGACTAGTATAGCTGTGAGAAATTCTAAATTTTATAACTAAGATATGTACATACAAAGTCAGGTTCCTACATTTCTGCCACGCAAGCTAATATGGCTGCGATAAACTCTAGGCTCCATAACCAAAGCAAATGTTTCATCTTTCTCACTGTCCTCATCAACATATGTCATCAGATGATACCGTAATTTAGTCCATAAAATTTATCTCGATATAAAATTAAACTCAACAACGACACCAAGAATTAAATTTAACAACTGATCACCAAGAATCAAATTCAATAATAACAAGTGAAAGCGGACGGAAACAAGATAAATAATTTGAATAAGAAATTATAATAAGATTCTCAAGGGTCATCTCAGGAATCTCTCAAAAAATTTGTGATTGAGTATCCTCTCTCATCCTAGTATCCTATGTCCTATATCCTATCGCAGGCTCGCAGTAGTACAACTAAGTCATCGCACTACCACGATATCGCACAACTTGTGAAGCCTGACCTACATGGGCCACCACTAAAAATGTGTCATGATCCACACTCGATGAAGGGTCACGAGTACGTGGGTACGTCCAGCCTACGCCGCAGCATCGGCGGTAGAACGCTATCTTGGTCAACTATACTATCTGATTATCTCATAATAATGCATAAACCTCCAATAATATCTCAACTCCAAGAAGAGTGTAATACAATACTCAATCATAATTCTATAGCACGATAAGATAACAAAGAAGTCTATCATAACTATACAATCTAAACAAATATAACAACAACAATAGAAATAATAACCAAAATCTCAAATATAAGATGAAAATAAATCTGGTACAAATATACTAAAGAGAACTAACTATGCTAAAAAATGATTCCGGCTAGATCTTCCGGCAGTCACTCCAGAACTAGTGGGTCCAAGTCTACACCATCTATAGGTCGGGGCCCATAGTATGTCGGATATCAATTCCCGGGATCCTCTAAAAAATGTTTTTCAGTCAAGAATGGAACGAAGTACAACCCAATAGCAGTTCCAATTAATTGATAAAGACTATAAACATAAACAGAGAATATAATACAAGACGAAAAATAATGAACAATATCAACTATGGTAGAAGAAATAGGTAAAGAAGAACAATATGGTATACACTGATCACGATGAATAAAATAAGACAATAGAATGAGACAATGAACTAGAATATGGTAAAGAACTATAACTATGCTAAGTGATTGAAATACTAGTTAGATATGTGATCGGCTTGGGTGAACATTGTCTACTTTAACGTTGGATAAATATTGTCTAAGTTAAACATTGAACACTGTCTATGATTTGATCATATATCTAGCTAACACTTCCCCTTTCCCCCAACTAGTACAATTAATTCAACCATGACATATTGTGAAGCAAGATACTCAAGGCCATGTAAACAATAAACCTTGAACATTAAATATTGAACATTGAACACTAAACACTGAACATTGAATATTGTCTAACTTAAAAATAGAACATTGAACACTGAACATTGAACATTGTCTAAGTTAAACATTGAGAACACGAGGAACGATGAATAATATATATAATATTCCATGACTGATCCACGTGTATACTAGTCCGTGTACCAATACGTCAAGAGTCATATAAAATATTTTTAAATACTTGCATTATAGTAACTATCAAATAATAGAAACTATCAGAGAATGTACTCGCCTGTCGTCCAGAGCAATGAATATCAAACTGTGCCCGAACTGGTGTCGCACAGACCTATATGTGGAATATTACATTAATACAAGGTGTTGGAATAGATTTAAGTTAAACTAGTTCAATTCTCGGTCACAAAGCCATTTCTAAGTCAAAATAGTAAAACTAGGCCAACTCTATGCCAAACTAGTCAAACTTGGTCAAACTAGCTATTTCTAGGTTGTACGAGTCTATCTCTAGGATATTGGGTCCATATACTATGAAACTAGGTCACACTAGCTAAGCTAAGATACTATGAAACCAACAAGATACCGTATCCTAAGATACGCAAGTTTAAAGATACAAAAATAGTAATTCGTATATATATACAAGACAATACATATAATAACTTAGCTAACTAATGCAATATGATACCTTGGCCTTGCACCAATGTGGTATCGTACCACTACACACTCATCTTGATACTCAAATCCAATCCCTTGAGTATCGACCCAATAACTTGACATTTACCTTGGTATCCCAAGGTAAATCAATCCTAGTGCATATATAGTTAATACCCAATATTAAACTATTGCATATTACAAATACCTAATACTAACAATATATATATATATATATATATATATATATATATATATATATATATATATATATATATATACAATACTTATATATAATACTACCTATAGCTACTTACCATTTACCCTTCTATTAATATCGAGTATCTTGATACCCAATATTACCTTAACATGTGTTCTAATACCTTAGTATCTTAATATATTGGTAATACTTTAAGGTAATTAAATCATTAGTGCATATAGCTAATATATAGATAATACCCATAAACTATATGCTAACACTATGAAAGTATATTAACTACTAACATACAAAATATATATATATACATACATATATATAACTAACTAGAGATACAAGAGATATACATATAGATCTAACTACTAAATATATACAAATACACATACCTATCACAATTAGAGATACAAGAGACATATACATATCATTAATAGTTATCACTAGTATATACAACTATATATACATATATAAACATGTAACTACTAAAAAGTACTAACTACTAACCAACTAACTAATACTAACAAGCTAGGAATACTAACTACACTAATAATAACTACTAAACATCTTAACCAACTAACCATTAAACTTATTGAGCTAAATTATTTACCTATTGACTGCAAACCTGATCTCATACCCTTGTTGTTGCTGCACGCTGCAGCGCTCACTGTGCGCCTGTACGAGGCTGTTGCAGCTCGCTGCATCGCGTGCTGCTCGAGCGCAGCACGCTGCTGCTACGCGCTACACCGCTGCTGCTGCGCCGCGCTGCACGCTGCTAGGCCACAGCTCACACACTGCGCTCGCCCCTCACACACACACACATACACACACACACACACACACATACAACATAAATACATAGATAGATATATATAAACAACATACATATACACGTATATATATATATAGACTCAACATATATACATATACATAGATATATCAACACACATACATATATATATACACTTCTATTTATTAATCTATATAGGTATCAATCCTCTCATTTAGGCACATATGTATATATATATATATATATATATATATATATATATATATATATATATATATATATATATATATATATATATAT
Source organism: Iris macrosiphon (assembly GCA_036927795.1). Taxonomy (NCBI): domain Eukaryota; kingdom Viridiplantae; phylum Streptophyta; class Magnoliopsida; order Asparagales; family Iridaceae; genus Iris; species Iris macrosiphon. Next base: position 50,404,976 of record JAYESA010000007.1, read on the forward strand.
ATACCACCACCCATACACACACACACACACACACACACACACACACACACACACACACATATATATATATATATATATATATATATATATATATATAAACATAGATATAGATATAGATATAAATATATACACTCTCACTAATACATACATAGATATGTCAACACACGTACATATATATATATATATATATATATATATATATATATATATATATATATATATATATATACACTCTCACTAATACATACATATATATATTCAAACATACATATACATATAAATATAGGTATATATTTACATATACATATAAACACATAGACACATAGCTATATATACATCCCTATATAGTATAATATAGATACATACATAATACATATAAATATAATATCTAATATATCATACTAATAGGTTATTACACAAACACACATAGAATTAAAGGCAATAAAGCAAACACGTGGAGTGCACCGCATCCGTATCACACTCATTCTATGATACACTTGCGATACGGCTCCACCATACAACCAAACACATCCCAAAGGATACGAGCAAGTCTAAAACCACAATTATGAACAATAAGAAGAGTCATTTATACATCTACGTGCCCGTGTGAAAATGTGACATGCTCAAAGTCCCGTGTCGGAGAAAACCCCCCTAAATCAACCCGTATCTCCAAATTATCGGGATACAGCCTACACGTATCCAATTATGGATACGACACTAGCCACACATAATCAAACACATGTCAATTTGGTCTAGTTGACCAATTGACAAATACAACATGTGCCAATCTCAAAATTCTCCCAAAATTGACACAAAATATACATAACTTCCTTTATAGGCCTCCTATGAACCTAATTCCAATTTTTATGGGTAGCCTATGCATGTGGGGTAGTTTCTCATCATTAATTCACAGATTTATAACCTAATTAAAGGAGAAAAACTGAATTGTAACCTATTGGAAGATGAATTCTCAATAAAATTCCTAAATTGGGTGAAAAGAGCCTCCAACTTGTAGATCCTTGCTCCTCCTTGTAGATCCTTGCTTCTTCCTTGTATATCCTTGTTCTAATAGTCTCCAATGATGATTTAGGAAGGAATTGGGGAGAAATTTGTTGTAGGGATGAAGGAATTTGGTTGAAAAAAATTCTAGATCAAGATTTGGAATACAAAATAAAGAGAGAAAGTTTTCATCCCTTTTATATAGGCCTCTCTTGCCCCCTCCCTCAAGCTACTATATAAAGTCTAAAATACCCCTTGGGGCCTCTCATGAAGAAATTAATTAAGGAGGGAAGCTTCTAGTCTATTGGTTTCACTAATTAATTCATCCTCCTAATGAATGGGCTTAATCTTGGACTCAATCTAAACTAAAATAAATCTTGGATCCATGGGCCTAAACTAACTAGTTAGGTCCACTAACACAAGTCCAAAAATAAATCTAACATACTAACAATAAATAAATAATATAATAAATAAATATTCAACATGCACAATATTTAATTAATTATCATAAGACTAAAATATCCTTTCCTAGAAAATGTGGTAGTGAAAATGCATCCCATCCATGTCCCTAAAAAGGAGGTCACTTTATTGGACCCGTATTGGTACTGGATCCTCTTATGTCTCTCGTCCTCTTAGAGCCAAGCTCTAGGTCATCCTCTGCCCGTTGTGCCTCCCTCAAAATCTCCTCAAATGTAGCAGTGGGGTCTCTATTCGTATGTGATTTAATCTCCCTGTTCCGGCCCTTCCTGAACTTCCTGGATCTTTCTCTGGGGTTCTGCCCCTCCATAAAATGGCCTAATCTACAATACTCTACTGCATACTTATCCACCGTTATACCTCCCTGAACAAGGTACTGAAACTAGCTCTCTAGAGATGTCAGAGCCACATCTGGAAAGAACTTTTTCTTGAAGAGCTCCTTAAAAGCTCCCAAGTAAGTCCTGGTGCTGAGATCCTGGGGTCCGTCCTGAACTAAGTCAACGCGATATTGAATATTATGCTCCCTGCAGCCTCTATCTGCAACCTCTCTAGAATCTGCGCCAGCCGTAGGTTCCGCTCTATGTCTTCTATCCAATCATCAACATAAATAATCCCTTCAATGCCTTTAAAGTCCTTCGTCCCATCTTCTTAAAATCTATGATAGTCCCCGGCCTCGGCTGCTACGGGATAAACTAAGGTGGTAACTCTCTCGACTACTGCGAGCACAAACTGGTGAGCATTCTCAATGCCTTGCCTCATAACCTCTGATTGGCGCTGCTATACCTCCATCTTCTGTTGAAAGAGCACAAACATCTGCATCTGATCGACTGCTGGTGGTGGGGGAAGAAGATCCCCTGAAACTGTCGGCGTTGCCCTCTATACCGGAGGTGGAGCACCTCCGAAAGCTGCTGCAAAAATGCCCACCTGGATCGGTGAAGAGGACCTCTGGAATATAGTTGTTGGAACAGTGTCTGCTGGTGCTGCCCTCATAGGCGAAGAAGTGACCGACCTCGCTGACATTGCGCCTGAGCTTTGGGAACGCGTCTTTGGCGACATCTTGAAGATAGATTGAACAAAGGAATCATTATTGAGTAAGATACGATATCGTCAATGAAGGCCAGATTTATTCAAGTAATACAAACATTCAATCGGTAAGGATAGCAAAATAGATATTTAGAATTATTTTCTAGTTGTGATTGAGTATACTCTTAGCCTAAATCCTATATCCTAGAACAGGCTCGTAGCAGTACTCTAGGTGAGCACTACTATGATATTGCTCTAATTGCGACTTTGGGACCTGCATGGGCCACCACTAAAAATGTGTCATGACCCGCACCCGGATATTCGGGTACGAGTACGTTGGTACGTCCAGCCTACGCCGTAGCATCATTGGTAGAACGCTGTCTAGGTCAACTCTAGTATCTAAATATCTCATACAATATATACATGGTACCTGTCAATCATCTCAACTCTAAACGGAGGAGCAATATGATATCTGATAAATGTAACTATACTCAATCATAATACAAACTAAGATAAAGCACAAGATGGAATAATGAAGAATGAGTCACAAAATATCCACAGGCCTGAAATAATATATACATGCCAATAACCTCAATAAAAGTCTAATACAAGTCTAAATAAATAATCTAAGTCTCCTCAGGCTCTAGTACTAAGTCCTTCTGCTCTAAATGAGTATCCTTTAATGGTACGCTGTCCTGCGGTCCGTAGTACATAGGACACTGGTCTATAAGCCAATCATCTGAAAAATATATCTAGTCAGGATTGAAATGAAGTACATACCTCTGAAAGCAGTTTCAATTACATAATCGAGCATATATAACAGGTAATAGGAAAGAATTTACGATAACTAAACATAAGAAAGAAATAAACTAAAGTGAACATGTAATATACTGGAATGAAGAACATACAATGGAATAACTGTAATATAATAGAAATAATGAAATCTAGCTAATGTGCCATGGAATACAAGTTTATTATGTGATCAGTTTTGGTTGAACACAAATACAATATGATAACTCGATTATACGTGTGATATGTAATCGACATATACACGAATACACTTGGCTTGATCACATAATCAACTCCTATTCCCCCATCCCCAACCAATACCAATGGATCCAATCACGACAAGTTATGAACATGAATATGGGCACACTGAACACGAGCAGTGTGTGAATACGAAGTACACTAAATCAATACCCGATACACACATTAAAATATATGTGAGGGAGTACCCGCTGAATACGTAAGGGATAACATCTCCTGACATGATCCATGTAGTACCAGTCCGTGAAACCAATGTGTCGGAATCAAGTATACAGTTCTAGAGCATGCGATATATACACTATAATGAAATAAAAACTAACAAAATAATATACTCGCCTCTGGTCCTGAGCAAGGTCTGTCTCTCGATGCCCAAGCTGGTGTCACACAATCCAATATACGAATTATCATGTCAAAAGGTGCAATAAAGAAGAAATGAGTTAAATGGTGCACTAATTTGAATTTTTAGGCCATTTCTAGGTCACACTAGTTGAACTAGGTCATACTAGGTGTTTACCTTGATTTTAGGTCCATACCTAGCTTCTAGGGTGATTACAAGTCTAAATTAGTAAATACTAGGTGACACTAGGTTGTACTCAAGATTCTAAGTCAATACCTTAGATAATTAGCTATACTGGTCAACATGCATTAAGTATCCTATATACCTAACTCATATTCATAATTAACTAGATATAGAACCCCTAACCTAGCTATATACATAAATATACCCATAACGTAATACCTATCTAGTTAGCCTTATATACATACGTTAGTATCTAAGTATCTCCTCACTAACTATATATCTATAATTATATACGTTCAATAATATCCTAAAATCTAACACTTACCCACAAAAACTCTACTCATGATTCACTTAGCATGATACACCAAGATACCCTAGTATCAATACTTAACTAACATTACCTTAATACCTCACAATACTCACTCTACTTCTCACAAACCTGCACATACCCACACACTTACAAATAATACTTAACCACCAATAACTTAATACCGTACTATAACACAACCTCTCATCTGCTACTCGTGCACATCAAACCGGTGTACCCTAAATCAATCCTGCCTACTGCACTACATGTTGCACTTCCCTGCAACCTTGCCTGAGCTTGCACATCTGTGTGCACTGCAGGCACACTTGTGCAAAATAAAGCCAAGTTCTTACTGCTGCTGCCTAGTTACTACTACTGCTGCATGCTGCTTGCTACTGTAGTTGCTGCACTGATACCGCTTGCTGCTGCAGTTGCTGCACTGATACTGCTTGCATGCTACGGCTGCACTACTCGAGCATGCTACTGCTGCAACTGCATATTGCATTGCTACTGCTGCTGCAGTTGCTGCACTAATACTGCTTGCTGCTGCAGTTTCTGCACTAATACTGCTTCCCCTCTAACAACTGCTCAGTTCAGTTCAACACTCACTCATACTTCACATCACTGGACACTCACACAGAGAACACTAATACACACACACACACACACACACACACACACACACACACACACACACACACACACACACACACACACACACACACACACACACATATATATCACTATACTTACACAGATAACTATATCTCTCTCTCTCTCTCTCTCTGTCTGTCTCTCTCTCTCTCTCTCTATATATATATATATATATATATGTTGAGACATTTAAACATATACCTATAGTGCACCAAATAGAATCTCTATGATACTCAACCTATTGAGGTGCCAAGTCTTCATTTTCCATAATTGATCATTCCCACAAGTCATATATATAATTACAACTATTAGAAGTTATTACAACATGTAATAAAGAGAATTCATATAAATCATCCAAAATTGGCCCTGTATTACACCGTATCACAAAATGCCATTATACGGCCTACACGTATCCAATTGTGGATACGTACCTTGTCCCATAATCCCAATCTAAGTCTAATTAGATCTAATTAGTCTCATGACACAATTGATATATCTAATTCATAATTCTCCCAACTTACCTATAATTTACCTCGTAGCACTCACAATACAAAGCCAAATAGCGTAGAACTTGTTCCTATAGGTAGTCATATGCCATGGGATCATTTCTAATGGTCAAATGCATTATTAAGAAGCTACAATAAAAGAGAAATTTAGGAATTACCAATTGGGAGATGGATTCCCAATAAAAATGCAATTCAACACGATCCGGACACGACCTCTAACTCCAAAGTTTCTCATCCTTGTGCTCCTTGCTTCTCCAAGCTCCAAGGCTGCAAGAGTGATGAATTTGAGAGGGATTTGGTGGTAAATTTTGTAAAACATTAATGGAGGGAATATAGGAAATTGGAGATCTAGAATTTGGATCAAAATAAAATGCAAATGAGGAGAGAGAGAGAGAGAGAGAGAGAAGAACCACCCCTTCTATAGTGGCCAGCCTTTTCCCTCTTCCCCAAGCAAATTTAAATGTCCAAGTTGCCCCTATATGTTGCATTATGAGGAATAATTAAGGATGGATATTTTGGAAGTCTCTAACTAATTATAATTAAACTAATCCTCCTTAATTTAATTAGTGGAATGACTAATGGACTTGGGTCCAAGTTGGGCTCGCTAATTATTATGAGAAATCTAAATAGGTCTATATGTGACAAGTCTAAATATTGTCTAGTCTCTCTCTAACTAATTGACACATGACAAATGACACAAGTCTCTAAGAACCAATTAATATGTCCAATAATTATAGCTCATCTTAATTAAATAAATTATACAATCATCACACAATTATTTAATATTATATTCCTAAGATAAATATCCATACCAAATTACCAAACTACCCCTAGCTAGAAAAGTGAGGGTGACAGAAAGGTTAGGCACGGTCCTGGTATTTTTGTGGAAGGAGAAGGAAGTGCGACAGAGGTAGTATGGACGTGGATGTTTGCTTCCATTGAGAAAATTCTACTGGGGTATTTTTGGTGGACTTATTATTTGTTGTACACATTGAATACAAATAATAAATTTAAAAACAATCCCTATCCGAGGTAATGTGGACGTGATAGGTTTTGTGGACCCATTACTTTTTTTGTGCATGTTAGTGCAAGTAATAGGTTTGAGACAAGCCCTACCAGATGTGATATGGATGTGACAGTTTTTATGGACCCAATACTTTTTGCTCACGTAAGTGCAAGTAATAGATTTTGGAACAAGCCCTGCCAGAGGTAATATGGACGTGACAGTTTTTGTGGACCCATTATTTTTGTGCATGTTAGTATAAGTAATAGGTTTTAGACAAGCCCTGCCAAAGGTGATATGGACGTGAAAGTTTTTGTGGACTTAACCCCGTTGGTGTAACTTGGTGAATATGGGTGATAAGTGGGGATGACAACCGATATTAAAGGTAATATGGACGTGATGATAGATAGCCAAGATCCGGAAGGTTTGCTCGGAGGTAATATGGACATGGCAAATTCAGTCGGAGAGAAATATGACAGTAGTTCAGAGATATTATGGACGTGAACCAATGTCCAAGAAACTCACTGAGGTATGATTTGCTGAGTGTGGTTTATCCGAAAATAAGGATAGACCTCAGGATTTCTCTGTTGGAGAGATTGGTGGGATGATAGCTCAGTAGCAATATGAACATAACTAGCGTCTAACAAAATTGGTTTTTGAGTGGTCACTGCGGGAGTGTGCAAGTGGACTTGAGGACTGTTCCGCTAGGGAGACTTTAAGGATCCATCATCTGTTGTGTATCCAGGACTCCTGAATACAGATAATGGCTTTTATAGGAATTTATAAAGAAAGAAAAATGTCGTACATAGGCCCTTGCTGGGTATGGAGAACCAAGAGTGTGAATACTGTTGTAGAAGCATGAAAAATACGCTGGAATGATCCACGCAGCATCTTGATACAGAGCAGCGTAAGCAGAGGCCTTCGGAGCCATCTAACATAAAACAGGGTTCTTCATCGCCTCCATGACGTAAAACCCAATCGCTCTCAAAGCAGCGTTAAAGCGTACGAGGAACGCTTCGTCTTCCCCGAAATAAACCTGTCAAAGTCACGCGGTGAACCTGGCCTCTGACTTCTGACAAAAAAGTGCTGCACGGCTACCCAGACGACGGCTGGAAACGATGGCAGACCCCTCGGGACGTACCCACAGTATGATGGCGAATCTCTGCATTTAATGTAGAGGATTTGGTTAAAATATCACCAAACCATCATTTACCAAAGTCCCCCCAGCGTAAACCGCTCTTTTGCGTACAAGGGAATACGCTGCCTTGCTTTACACAGGCAAACATGAGCTGTTTTGCGCTCCGCGGTAAGACAAACCGCTGCCACGTCAAAAGCTGCACTCCGTACGGGGCTCGAGGCACGTCTCTACGTCTAATTACACAGAGCAGTGACAGTTTCCCTCAAGGCACGTCTCTGCGACGGATGCACAGAAAGGCTGTAGACCTTCAAAACACGTCTCCGCATTTAATGCACAAGATGATGACAAATCTCTGTAGAAGATTTGATTACATCTTCGAAAGCCGTAACTCCGGCTAAGACGTCAATATCAACACTTCGGCACGGTACGCAGTGGCTTCTACGCCCGCTCAGGATCAGTGCTCCCTTGGCTTCCAACGCCCTCTCAGTCTCTACGACCATTCGGCTTCTATGCCTGTTCGGCTTCTATGCCCATTCGGCTTCTATGCCTGTTCGGCTTCTATGCCTATTTCGGCTTCTACGCCACATCAGCACTTCGGCACGGTACGCAGTGGCTTCTACGCCCGCTCAGGATCAGTGCTCCCTCGGCTTCCAACGCCCTCTAAGTCTCTACGACCATTCGGCTTCTATGCCTGTTCGGCTTCTATGCCCATTCGGCTTCTACGCTTGTTCGGCTTCTATGCCTATTTCGGCTTCTACGCCAAGGTGACAGTCACTTGGCTTTTACGCCAACCTCTGCTACACAAGGGATACCTACCTGCGTGGCTTCTACGCCGTGATCTTCGTAGCAGATATACGCATTTTGTCCCCTTAGTTGGACACGCGTCACATGCTCACTCAAAAGGTCATTTACACGCAGGTATTGGTTATTTTAAACCATTGTGTAAAAGGGTGCTGTACTGTCCATTCCTCGGTTGTTACACCGACGGAGTGGTCATTGTCACCAAAACTCTATAAATAGAGACCCCTATCAATGGAGAAAAGGGTCGGAAATTTGGTCAAGAAAACCAGTACAAGATCAAAGGTCGAAAAATTGAAAGATCGAACAATTGAAGACTCAGAGAAGAGGTCGAACAATTGAAGATCCAGCAAGGAGAGAAGAGATCGAGAGAGAGAGAGAGAAAGGAACCCCGAGCTCAGGCAAAGGATAGGGATCAGGCGACCAGGGCATCGTGCATCCACCCTTTTCTGCAACCTCCGAGGCTGCATCCTGTCTTCCACGGAACTTCTTCAACATCGTGTAGTCCAAGGGCTAAAGTGATCGACCGCAGATCAGACACCTATAGTAATTCATACCCAGATTAAATAAATTATACTCCCACATCCTCGTATAGGATTACATTGTACAAGTTTGTTTGTAAACAAAAGGGCGCGGGTCTCTTATAAACCCCGTCATTGAAATACACTTTCATTCTTTTGTTTAATACCACAAACAAGATGGCGACTCTGCTGGGGACGTCTTTCTCTTCTGACGAGGAAGTAATTGCTCAACACGATGCTGTATCTGTAGGAACCGTGAAGAAGACACTGGTCGTTCAGTTCGACCAGTCTGCCTACGAAGACATGCTTCGGACTGGGGGTAGCTCTCACTCTCTCTCCGTCCAAGACAGCAGGAAGCTACGCCAAGTGTGGATGCCCAAAACATCCTCCGCCGTTCCTGTAGACTCTCCGATCTCTCTGACCAATGAGGTGGTAGCATCGCTCCCTCCGTGCCCCGCACGTAAAATTCAGTCTCCCGCTACGCGCGGTACAGACAAAACTTCTGGCAAAGCCTCAGCGCTAACCCAGGAGTATCCTCTGCGCTATACATACAGAAATCAGTCTCCCGCTACGCGCGGTACAGACAAAGCTTTTGGCAAAGCCTCAGGGATAACCCAGGAGTATCCACTGTGCTCTACGCACAGAAATCAGTCTCCCGCTACGCGCGGTACAGACAAAACTTCTGGCAAAGCCTCAGAGCTAACCAAGGAGTATCCACTGCGTTATACGTGCAGGAATCAGTCTCCCGCTATGCGCAGTACAGACAAAACCTCTGATGGCGTCTCAACACCAAATCAGAAGTACAGATCGCGCTCTACGACATCTGACCTTTACGGTGAACCAGATGAGCGCTGCGGTCTCCGCAAGGGAAAGCAGGCAGGTGAATATTCAACTACTAGGCCTTTACGCCAACAAAAGAATGATCGGCCTACTATCCGGATTACGCGAGAAGCTAATGGCCAACTAAGGGCCTCTCCAGCCTCACGCCAGACTAAGCGGACCTCCAGATTACGCCAGGCACGGTCCCTCGGCGTAAAACAAACTCAGACGGCGAAAAGAAACCCTCCTGACCTACGCGAGTATCTAATCAAGAGGCGCAAAGAAAGGGGACCTTCCAACATGTCTATTTCGCCTCCTGGCGAACACTATTGTAATATTCATAAAGTTGTGATTAATTGCTGCTGTTCCAAGGAGAAACGATCGGTTTTCAACCGGTTGAGCTACTCGCTGTCTTTCCAGGAAGGGGAACCCGCGCATGCGTTTGTGAACATGGCTTCACACGTACCTAGAGGAGGGTCGAGCTCAAGACGTCATCCTTCTAGACCTCCGAGCCGAAGGAGGTTTAGTAAGCCCCTCGGAGACGTTGAAGCCGGGGTATTCCAAAACACTCGCGCAAGGTCATAACAACCAGTGTCATCTTCTTCTGATTCCGACGCCGAAGGTCGCCAAGTTCCCGAATCAGAGGCATAAAGTATGGAGTCGACTTCTATAACGACCTATACTAATCCCTCAATGACCCCCAGGGAAATGGGATCTTACGCCATTGACGATGAGCGCGAGGAAGCTTCGCCATCAAGGAACGCGAAACGCATCACTATACTGGAGACATCTCTAAAACAAGTGCAATCCGTAATGGAAAACATGCACCGGATGATGCTCGCTCAGCACGCAACTACCATGGCTCAAGCGTCGGTCCCGCCAACTCAGATACGCACGGGGGTGGACTCACCACCACCCAACCCAAGCCAAGAGCCTACGCTGGATCAAGAGTCAACGGTTCCTCCGCTTCCTCACCTAAAAAATGCTCTACCTCCCGCTGGAGCTATAATACAACTGACTCCGCACCACTCAGTAGCCCCGCTTTCGACTGAAAATACGATGCAGGCAGTGCGAGAGTTGAAAGCCCAGTTCGACGCCTTGAAGCACAAAGATCAGCTCAAGAAACTGGGAATCAACCAGCCCTACCCAGCTGTCTGGGAGGAAGTCCCTTTCCCTCCGAGATACAAACCTCAGACTATGGCTCTGTTCGAGGAAAAAAACATCACCAAGTCAGTACATGAACTATTTCAGTATGATGACGGTGTTGCTACAAGGGAACGATGCCCTCCTCACTCGGGTGTTCAAAGGCTGTCTCTCGGGAGTAGCCTACCAGTAGTACCGTAGCTTGGCGGACAACTGCATTACTTCCTTCGAGGACTTCAAAGCTCTGTTCTTCACACGATTCTACGAGGGAGGAATGGACATGTCTATGTCCTCCCTCTTCGAAGTCAAACAGAAGGAAAAGGAGGACGTTCGTATCTTCATCGAACGCTTTCGTCAGGCCACTTTACAGATGCCTCCAGGAGTTCCAGACTCTGCATTGGTGGACATTTGCAGGAAAAATCTCCTTCCCGTGGTCTCGGTGTTCACAGGACCATATCAGTTCCATGATTGGCCCTCGTTCATCATCTCGGCAGTAGCCGCTGAAGATAACAGTCGCAAGGCGCGCGACAATGGCATCATGATCTCCGCCTCTGACAGAGGCAAGAGGTCATCTCCCAGCAGTGACCATCCTCGTGGTCCCAAAGGGAAAGAAGCCCTGGCAATCAACACGGCCAGACCAAAGATTGCGGCAACCACGCAAGCAAAACCAGGGACTTCTAGGCCCGTCGAAGTCTACTCTTTCGACGACGACGATATTCCAAGTATCTTTGAGTGTCTCGTCAAAAGTGGCAAGATCACCCTCCCGGAACTAAGATGGCCCCAGGAAGTTGGCAATACCGACGACCCCAAATACTACGTCTTCCACAGATACGTACACCACCCGACAAAGGCGTACTATGTATTAAAACGGAAGATCCAGGGATTAATTGATGCTAAGGCCATCACTCTGCACAACACCGAGAAGACGGTCGTGGCCAACATGGTCTCTCTGCAGTTTGTCAATCTGCCTCCCCAAAAGGTCCCTAATGGTGTTGCACCTATATCCCGGACAACGATGAACATCGTTAACCTCCTCCCGGCTAGGGGTCAAAATCACAACCTGGTGCCCCTAACTACCCGGCAGGGCGAGATTATGTGGGTTCACCTAGATTTGGTGCCAGAGCTCGAAAGGGAGACCAAGGCAACCAAGCCTACCTCCAAGAAGAGTCCCAAATACAGATCATGCCACATGATCACAACTTCTTCTGCATCAGACAAAGACGAGGTACTTGTCGCAACCCGTTCAGGGAGGTCCTACCTCGACGACAATGGAGCAAATCAGGAAGGCGCGCCAGCTGACGCTCCAGCTACCAAACCTTCAGAGCAAGGTCCCGTCGTGCCAAACGTCAGCCCTGCGAAACCTACTCCGGCGGAAAAGGGAAAGCAGAAAGAAATACGCTTCGACAAACCTGTGAAAAACATTCCAAGCAAAGGTTTAGAGAAGCCATACAAATTTGACATCCTGGCCCAGCTAGCCAATACGCCAGCCAGGTTGTCCATCTTTGAGCTACTCAGGCTCTCCCCCGACACTCGTCTAGCCCTGAGTGAAGCGCTGAGCAGGCAGAGGCATACTTGACCCAACTCAAGTCCCCCGACGAGGAACCAGTGGCATATCCTCAGTGCCACAGCGTAATAGAGGTGGTCCCAAATATCACCTTCACTCAAGATGACATGCTGTTAAAACATAACAGACATGACAGGCCCCTCTATTACACCGGGTACGTCGGTTCCATAGAAGTCGACCGGATTCACATAGATCCGGGATCGTCGATCAGCATCATCCCGCACGGTCTGCTCAGGCCACTGAGAATTCCCACCAGTGAAGTGGCTTACACTACCACTACAATCGTGGGTTTCAACGCTGGAAAAAGTAAGCCATTGGGGAAAATTCGCTTGAGAATTCAGATCGACAACCTGAGATCAGTGGCCACATGTTACGTCATCGATTCAGAGGTGTCCTACAACATTTTGCTAGGGAGACCGTGGATTCACGACCACAATATCGTTCCTTCAACCCTACATCAATGCCTTAAATATGTAGACGCACAAGGAACAGTACAGACGGAGGTGGCTGACCTAAACCCGTTCAAAGGAATAGAGTCGTACTACTCCGACGCCGTGTTGTACTCCCAGGATCACGTGGAAGAAGGGACAGGCGAGGCAAAGGAGGAATCCCACCGGGAGCCAGAAGAGCCCTCTACCACACTGCCGCTGTCCATTAAAGTGAAAGGACGAACCACTCGTCCGAAAGCAGTAGAACCTTTGGCTATCCACCTGGACAAGACCAAGACAGGAGAAGGGGGTGATCCTCTAGTGATCACTTTGAACTGAAAACCTCTACCCTTGGTCATCAACCTTCGACGCAACAGGCAGTCGACTGGTGTAAAGGCGACCAGGAGTGAAATTCCAGATGATAATAAACATCCTCTTTTCCAGTATATTTATGCTCAAGCTCCAAAACAAGGACCTACTCCACATGACGAGATAGAACCCATAGCGCAAAAATTCTTGAAAGCTATGAGCTCCTACCGCCCATATGTCTGGGAAGTAGCATCGCCATCCAACGTCGTCACGATATATGGGCCATATGAGGATTCTATCTTCATCGTCCCACCTACCGGCAGCAGTCGACACTCAATAGTCTTCGGTCGCATGCGAAATCAACCGATTGCCCAAGAAGATCCCTTCGACGACGACACCGAGAAAGTACAGATTCACCGTTATAGCCTGCAAGCGCTAAAGATCATGCAAAACATGGGCTACGACTTGAAACGGAAGCCAGGCCTCAACTACGGAAGAGGTAGACGAACGCCGCCGTACGGCAACCCCCGCAATCGACAAACTCGTCTCAGGTTAGGGTATGCCACCTCCCTCGCGGCTTTCGAGCCAAAAGAGGATCCCTTTTTCTCTTCCCGGAACGGCTCATCACCCTCCAACTCACCAGATGCTCTCGAAAAAGCACTATCAGTGAATATGGTGATGACAAGCCCCTCAGAAGCAGAGGAGCAGGATACAGAGACATTCGAGGATGACCCCTGGGCTCAACAAATGGATACGCAGTGGGAATTCCGCTTCTAGCAGAGAGAATCTCCCACCAAGGACGAAGTCATCCAGATCGATGTTGGGGGTGAGCTCTCACCAAAGCCAATATTTGTCAGTAACAATCTTTCCCCACCTGAAAGAGAAGAAGTTATACAGCTGATAAAGGAGTATATTGACGTCTTTGCGTGGGATTATGAGGACATGCCAGGCCTAGACCCGAAGGTAGCTACTCATAAGCTCAATATACTGACCGATTCAAAGCCGGTAAAGCAGCACCAACGACGGTTCCGCCCCGACATGATGGACGCCATCGAGGCTGAAGTCAAGAAGTTGATAAACCTGCGGTTTCATCCGGGAGGAACAACGCCTCGACTGGGTCACTAATGTGGTCCCAGTCATGAAGAAAAATAGGAAGGTACGCATCTGCATCGACTACCGAGATCTGAATGCGGCCTGTCCCAAAGATGAATTCCCTCTTCCCATCACGGACATCATGATCGACAACACCTGCGGCTTTGAAACACATGTCTTTTATGGACGGATTCTCAGGATACAATCAGATCAAGATGCATCCTGAGACGAGAAGCACACTGCCTTCCGGACACCGCTGGGGGTATATTGCTATACGGTCATGCCCTTTGGATTAAAGAACGCTGGGGCTACATACCAACGGGCTATGAGTAACATATTCCGTGGGAATTTACGCAAAATAGTGGAATGTTACGTAGACGACATAGCTGTCAAAAGTTGCCTCAAAGGCGATCACACCCGAGACCTGAGGGCGGTATTCGAATTAATGCGCCAGCATCAACTCAAGATGAACCCTACAAAGTCCTTTCTGGGTGTATCCAGTGGCAAATTCTTGGGATTTGTCATTACCACCAAAGGCATCGAAGTAGACCCTGACAAAGTCCAAGCAATCACGGCAATGCGACCGCCCCGTAATCTGAGGGAACTCAGGGGGTTCCAAGGACGTCTGGCTTATATCCGGCGATTCATATCCAACCTCTCGGGGAGATGTCAGCCCTTCTCTCATCTCATAAAGAAAGGCGTATCCTTCATATGGGACAAAACCTGTCAGCAAGCGTTCGAGGATATCAAACGCTACCTAACCAGTCCGCCAGTTCTGGTGTCTCCCGTCATGGGGAAACCATTCTTGCTGTACGTTCGGGCAATAGATCATTCGCTAGGAGCTCTCCTCGTACAGAAAAATAATACGGGTCATGAACAGGCTATCTACTATCTCAGCAGGATGATGGTCGGGGCCGAGCACCGGTACAACCCAGTGGAGAAGGAATGCTTGGCTCTGATGTTCGCTGTCCAGAAAATGCGGCACTATGTCACCGGCCAGACTATTCATATCATCTCCAGGATCAACCCTCTCCGAGTGCTGATGAGCAAGCCAAGTGCCTTCAACTCCCGACTCGCAACTTGGGTGATGCTGCTAATACCATACAACATGGTATACATCCCACAGAAGTCCATCAAAGGCCAAGCACTGGCCGACTTCCTAGCGGCTCATCCGATCTCGGAGACCTCCAAGCTATACGAAGACATCCCTGATGAAGTCGCAGAATGTAACTTCGCAAGAAAAAGTGACGTATGGCAACTGTTCTTTGATGGTGCCTCCAGAACCGGTCCTAAAGGAAACATAGTTTCAGGAGTGGGAGTCGTCCTAGTTACCCCGGATCAACTCGTCATCTACCGAGCATACTCTCTTAGCGAGCCCTGCTCCAACAACGTGGCGGAATACAACGCTCTACTAATTGGGCTCCAAGTTGCTATAGAACTGGGGGTAGAATCCCTGGAAGCTTTCGGTGATTCTCTGCTCATCGTCAATCAAGTCAGGGGAATATACAAAGTCCGTAATCCAGACCTCATCCCCTATCACCGGGCGATAATCGAGATAGCCATGACGTTCAAAGGGTTCTTCCTGGAAAATGTACCTCGATCTCAGAATCTGGAAGCTGACGCCCTGGCCAGCCTAGCTGCAGACTTAGCTACTCCTATAAGAAGGCAAGATTCGGTAATCCTTCTTAACAGAGATTTATTCTGTGTGAAGAACAGCTGTCACATAGAACGCAGCTACGCTGTAAACACCGATCCTCCTACAAGAGATTGGACACGTCCTTTCATAGATTTTGTGGCATACGGAATCTTACCGGAGGACCCCAAGGAAGCAGTATCCGTCAAGAGACGATCGCTACGCTTCTACTTCGATGCATCTTCACAATACCTGTATCGTCGGACCTACGACGGACTGCTGTTGAGGTATCTTTCTGGCGTAGAAGCACAGCAGATTATCCGTGAGGCTCACGACGGCGTATGCGGAGCGCATCAACCCGGGCCTAAGCTACAGGATCGCATCAGAAGAATGGGCTATTACTGGCCGACCATGATCGCAGATGCAATACAGTATGCAAAGCATTGCAGAGCCTGTCAGGTTCATGCGAACTTCATACATCAACCGTCGGAACATCTACATCCTACGGTCGCATCCTGGCCTTTCGAAGCATGGGGAATGGATATCATCGGTCCTATTCACCCGTCTTCTTCCAGGGGTCACCAGTTCATACTGGCCATCACGGATTACTTTTCCAAATGGGCCGAAGCAATCCCTCTCACTGAGGTAAAGCATCCAACGTGGTCAGCTTCATCAAACATCACATCATCTATCGCTTCGGGGTACCCCGGAGGATAATTCACGACAATGGGCCCCAGTTCATCAGCCAAGCGTTTCATCGATTTTGCAATAAAAACCGGATACACAATATTGCCTCCACAGCGTACTATCCAGCTGCTAATGGTCTGGCGGAAGCCTTCAACAAAACTATTATCAAACTCTTGAAGAAGTTTGTCTCTTCAAACAAGAGAGACTGGAATAAAAAGCTGGGCGAATGCCTCTGGGCATACCGCACGACGGTACGAACGCCGACGGGTTGAACCCCATTCTCGCTAGTCTACGGGAGCGAAGCAGTTCTTCCCATTGAAATCCAGATCCCGTCACTCAGAATAGCCGTGGCTAACGAACTAACTCAAGAAAAGAATGACCTTTTAAGGCTTCAGGAGCTAGAAGGATTAGACGAGAAATGCCTCCAAGCTCAACAGCGCATCGCGCTCTACCAAGCACGCATTTCCAGGGCTTTTAACCATAAAGTAAAGGAAAGGGTGTTCAAGGTCGGCGAGCTAGTTCTAGCAGTAAGAAGGTCGATGATTTTAACTCACAGAAGTAAAGGCAAATTCCAGCCCAAGTGGGAAGGCCCTTATGTGATCGAGACAACGTTCTCGAACGGCGCCTACATGATAGCCCAGCCTAACGGGGACTTATTAATGGCTCCCATCAACGGCAAATTCCTGAAAAGATACTACGTTTAATTCTCCCCGCCCAGGTGGAACATAGCGAGAATCTCAATTCTGACAAAGCTGCTCCAAGAAAAGAAACTAGTTAGGACATATCCTATCATGTCCGTACGATCTCTGAATAGATATATCCAGCTAAAGAGGTTTATCGAGAATATATCAGGTCCATACTACCTCTGATGTCCCCCTCACCTAAAAAACTGTCATTTACATTCTGAAATGACGGGTCCACAACAGTCAAAAAAGAGTCACTTTTATTCATTCCCAGAAGGAGGCGAAAATTACATAAGGAGAGATACATCAAGATGGCGGAGTAATCAGATCACGAATCTGCCGCTCCAGTGCAGCCATCCTCTCATTCCTAAGGGCCAAGGCATCGACGCGAGCCCGCTCCAGCTGTGCCTCGGGGGTATGCGTAAGAGTCAGATTAGCCCTTGCCCGAAGACAGCCCGTACGGGCAGCTTTCGCACGGTCCAGATCCCGTCGTGCTTCACTCAGTCGACCGGTCGCTACCTCTGAACCTGCCAACGACTGGGAAGCCCACTCCTCTGCCCGAGCAAGTTCTTCCCTCAGCTTGGAGACCCTCGCTACATTCCCTTCATGCTCGGATCGACACTGCGTCTCAACAGCTAGAGCTTCTTCCACAACAGCTTTTCTCCTATCCACCTCCAGCTTGTGCTTCTGGATAGTGTTGTCTAGGCTTTCAAGCTTTGTAGCGAGCCGCTCAGCCATGAGGTCGAATCGAGCCTGGACATCAGCATCAAGGCTGCCCTCAGCCCACTGCAAATATTCGTTAACGGGTTGCTCTAAACCATTAACCACCGCCTCTAGAGCATCAGCCACTCGAAGATTGCCGAGCCCCCTGACAACCTCGATCGAAAGCTGAGAAGTCTTCTTCAGGAGCTCGAAGTCAAGATTCTTCGCCAACACCATCGGTATTATCGTTTGTAAACCGGTGTAGACAAGGCTGGTATGCTGCTCGGTCAACGCGACTAGACCCGACTGAACGCCCGGAGTGGCCGCAGTGCTGGTAACTCCCTCTACAGGGACAATTGCAGACGAGGTAGCCACCGTCGCCGCCTCGACGGGTGGCGCGGCCGAAAAAGGTGTGACGGCAACGATCCAAGTCAGCGGCATACTCGCGAAACCTCTCCAGGCGAGCTGGCCCCCGAAGACACTTCTGCCTCGGAATTAGGCGCCTCCACGTCATCACTAGGCGCCGGAGCCAACGGCATATACGACGCATCTGCAGCCGATGTGGCTAAACCATGCCTTAATGACGCGATACGACCTGTCATACCTGGAGAAGGAGGTGGACCGACCGACATCGCCAAAAGCTCGGTCAAGCCTTCCCCGAGACGCGATCGAGATTCGTCAGCCGGGGTCTCGCTAAGCGCACTTGCTGACGCAGAAGCAACTTCCCCCGCTGCTGACCTCGGGAAGGATTCTCCCATCTGCAGCGGCCATGTGGGCAATCCCGCTCTACTACTTGAAGCAGCCGCAGTGACAACAGCCTCTAGCGGAGACTCTACAGCGCCACCAGCAGGAACTATAGAAGGTCCCTCTCTAAAAGGCGAGGAACCTCTAGCCAAAGATTCATTCCTGATGTAGGGAGGTGCCGGCTCACTCACGGGAACCTCAATACCAGGAATGCGGAGAGGACGAGCAACCGTCTCCTTCCTCCTCTTACGAAGGAAAGCTTCCTTCGGAGCAGAAGCCCGTCGCTTCCCAGAAGAGACTACCAAAGCCCCTGCCGGCGCAGGCACTGCACACCTCGGCAATGACACCAGAGGCTCGTCCGGAGTGCCAGACTCCTCGCCCTCGTCAGAAGAAACCGAGGGGACTTCGACTCTTCCCCCAAGCTTGGCAGAAGGCACTCTAAAGCTTCCACGCCTGTCGAAATCGCGATGGAAGGTGTTAATCGCCACATAAAATTGGGCGTAAGAATGAAGGATGCGCAGCTCCGTGGAGGTTGTAACGACCGGCACGATAAAAATTGCCCCTGTGCAACCCATGATAAAATATCGCCACCCTCTAGCTCCGTCAATGAGTCCGCCCCTGGGCCTGAAGCTAGTGACGGCGTTACCCACGTGCAACTGATCGTACCCGAACTGCCTGGCAAATTGACTAGGCAAGTAGGGCTCGAAGAAGCAATAGTCTTCGCTCCTATACAGCAGATGGGACGGTCTGATACAGACCAACCAATTAAAAGCCTTCGGAGAAAGAACGGTCTTTTCTCCACCTGAATCCTCAAACCACACCCCGGATTGGTTGTGATGTACCAGAGGGGGAGTACAGAGGATCTTCCAGCCATGGCTGAGGTTCAACACTAACCGACAGTCTAAAACTGTGTTCACATTCCAGGAAGAATCCCTGTAATTCAGCAGGAATATACCCCCTGAGCTGCTACCGGAACCAGAAGACATCACCCGGGGGTTGTGGAGAATTAACCATCCCATCAGATACAGGTATGGCAATTCCACCCTGGGAAAACTCTCACGCCGAGCTTCATCGACGAGCAACCCATCGGTCATGGCCCTCAGGCCAGCCTGAATACGGCACACCATGGCAGGAAGCAGGCCCAGTCTTGCCCCAAACACCAGACGCACTGCGGGCCACAGGATATTCCGGTGAATACGATCCGCGGACGCGATATCGGGCACTACCACTCGACGCAGCCATATGGAGAGGAAACCAGCCAGCTGGGCTTCCTTAGACAGAGGCCTGCGACAGCGCCTCAAATAACTGTGGGCCTTGGTGCCTTCGGGGTATTTTCCTACCCCCTCGGCGAGAATCTGATCGGGAGCCTTGGCGTCTTTCATAAGAGCCTCAACAACCTGGGCACTAAGGACGCCCAAGTAGTTCACGGGCTCATTCTTACCCCCCGAAGCTTTCTCCGACTTGGCAGCCCTAGCCCGATGGAAGAAGAGGTAAGACATCCACCTAGTGGTATGGGCCAAATCAGAGGGCTCGTCATAAAAAGCGGTGCACGCAAAGTACTGACACATCAACTCCTGATATACTTCCCCCACCCGAGGGTCCGAATCCCCCAACTCCCGGTTGGTGGGGACATACTCTTCGTATGGGGTATCCCCCATCGGCAGTCTCGAGACAACTGCCATCTCATGAAGGGCCAATCCCAACTCCCCCAGTGGAGTGGCGAAGGTCCTGGTAAGCGGAATGTACCGCTCCATCAGTGCCAAGAACAGATTAGAATTGGGAGGCAACCCAACACTCGTCGCACTCACGGCGGCATATAGTCCAATGTCCTCCAGCTCTCTTCGGAAGTGCGACAAGGTCCAATCAACTAGGCATCTCCATCGGGAGTTCGTTGGGGCGATCCACCCGTTGCACCGAGGATTCTCCATGGTATATACCCCACCTCGACTCATGAAGTCGTTGCAGAAGGTCGGCAACTGGACAGGCTGGATCACTGAGCTATCTTCACTCGGGACGTTACCCGGGCACAACCCCCAGAATAACGTCACAACGCCAGAGGGGCGACTGACAAACGACCCCTGGTCAGCCCCTTTCAGATGAAAGATCTTCCCAGGCTTCCCGTGAAGATCAGGAGTCAGCTTCCACGACATCTTCCTAGGATGCGTCGCATGGAAGAAAGCCGAGATAGGATAATCCCTCGGCATCGTCGGCAGATACAAGACCAAATTCCCGGCAGGAAAGACCCAAGGCTCCCTCTTGGGCTTCGTCTGGGACTGTTTATCGATCATATCCCCAAAGAGGAAAGCCAGCTTTATGTACTGCTCCCCGTCTACATGCGTCAAGGGTTCGCCATTGATCATGCTCAACAGCATTCGCTCACCCTGGGCCGATATCAGAAACTCCCTGCCCTCAGGATACTGGGGTCCAGAGATGGGAAAGGCCACATGGGACAGATCCTCCAGGTAGTTCGAGTGCAGCATCCCGGCAGCGGAGCCCATCACCTCAGCCAGCGGAGACTCACCCAAATCAACTGCAAAGGTGCAAGGAAAATAGTTCATTACAAATCCTGCACGAAGTGCGGACCAAAGTAACGACAGTCTGTGCTTTACGCCAAGATTGCACAAATTTGGTCTCTATACGCCGGAAGTCTCCTCCGCAAGCGTAAAAATTCAAACTTTTACGACATACCCTAATTTTCGTTAGCCAGAGCTTTTACGCTCAGAACTACGAAAAATGGAGTTTTTACGCTGGCACATTAGAAATGTGGGCGTAAAAGATGAAAACATCTCCGTGCGTCATCTTCCTCAAAAGAGGCTATCAGCACAGAAGATGACCTAGCGCGGTCACGTTCAACGTGTGCGAAGGATTTTTCGTCGTTTGTCATCCCAAAAAGCTTTACCTCTAAAGCCGGGTGCACTGCTCATCGGCGGGATACTCCTCTCAGAAGGAGGTTCACCTTGCCCGACCAAAGAATCTCTCGCTGGTACCGAAGAACGAGAAGAAGAACCTACGCTCTTTCCCTTAGCGGAGGAAGTTTGTTTCGATGCCATTTCTGAGGACTCGAAGTGCTCGGAGAAGGAACAAAGGAAAACTCGAACAATCAAAAGCTCTCTTTCGCAGAAGACAGATAAAAAGCTTTTTCTCTCAAAAGCTTGGGGTATATATACGGTCCGAGTCGACTCCTCGAATCCTCGGACGAACCCCTCAAGACCCCAACCGGATCTCGCAATTAAGAGTCGGTCATGATTGGATGCTACGGCAGCCCACTACCCTTGAAAAATGGACAGTCAGCGAATTCGAAAGATTTTTTCGTGCAAGACGGTTCAGCGGGTTCTACGCTAAAAGAGCTTTCTACGCTCGACAGCAACAGATCTACGATTTTACGCTCGCAAGCTGCAAGTCTATGGTTTTACGCCCGGATGCCTTCGCGCTCGGTAGCTTTTATGCTAGAGAGGCCACAAACCTACGACTTTACGCTCAGCAGATACCAAATCGACGATCTCACGCTCGGTGGCGCTCAGTTTATGCTCAGAAGCAACAGATCCGCAAAACCTCACGCTCAAAGAAATTTACTTTTCAGGAGCTGAAAATCTACAGTTCTACGCTAAAGGAGCTTTTCTACGCTCGACAGCAACAGATCTACGGCTTCACGTTCGACAGCTACAAGTCTACGGTTTATGCCCGGATGCCTTTGTGCTTGGTAGCTTTTATGCTCGAGAGGCAACAAACCTACGACTTTACGCTCAGGAACCACAAGCCTACGATTTCATGCTCGATGGTGTTCTTACGCTCACAGGCTACAGATCTACAGTTCTACGCTAAAGGAGCTTTTCTACGCTCGACAGCAACAGATCTACGGCTTCACGTTCGACAGCTACAAGTCTACGGTTTATGCCCGGATGCGTTTGTGCTCGATAGCTTTTATGCTCGAGAGGCAACAAACCTACGACTTTACGCTCAGGAACCACAAGCCTACGATTTCACGCTCGATGGTGTTCTTACGCTCACAGGCAACAGATCTACAGTTCTACGCTAAAGGAGCTTTTCTACGCTCGACAGCAACAGATCTACGGCTTCACGTTCGACAGCCACAAGTCTACGGTTTATGCCCGGATGCCTTTGTGCTCTGTAGCTTTTATGCTCGAGAGGCAACAAACCCACGACTTCACGCTCAGGAACCACAAGTCTACGATTTCACGCTCGATGGTGTTTTTACGCTCAGAGGCTACAGACTGATGATTTCATGCTCCACGACTTTCCGCATATCCGAACAGTCCCCAAGGCGGTCAATTGCAAAGAGTTCACACAGAAGATACTCGTTCTTGACCCAGAGCATCCCAAGTACCCGAAGCATACAGAGTTCAAACATTGAGACATTACTCTTCTCGGGTCCAAAATTGGAGGTTCATCCAGACTCCAGTCTGAACATCCCGTCTATCAAGGTGGCAACTCAACTTGACAGCCAAAAACCTCGACCCTATCCCAAGGGAGTTTCGAGAGATCATTCTTGAAGACGAAGTCTGAACAAGATCCTGCTCCTCAGAGAAGCAACAGTTCAGAATTCTATGCCGTCCCTCAGTCCTAGCAACAGGACAGTTCTAAATGTTCAAGAACGCTCAGCAATATTCTATGGACTATTCAGGGCCTAATACTCTTTCTATCAGAGTCGGCGTAAAGATTCAGACGTGTCAAAGCTGCACATATCCAGACTTCACAGCAACGTATGGCAAAGACGATCATATGAAGAAGAAAGACGGCTTTATTTAAAGCTAAAATCACAATTACATATGAGGGAAATCCTGTCTACAGGGGTTTTCTTTATTTTCGTGATTACATATGAGGGAAATCCCCTCTACAAAGGTCTTCCCCTTCTTCTAAGAAGATGATCGGTGGCAGGAGGATACACAACTGGGCAGGTGACCCATCCTCCGAAGCAGGGTAACTCTGCTTCCCTACAGACCACCACCACTCTGGCCGGTCTATCTGCCTCTCGTCACCAAAGGTAACGAGAGGAGGAGCCACTTGCAAGCGGCCTGGTCAAAAGTGACCCCGCCCCACTCTCCGAGTGAGAGGTCGCATAAAGTTGCTGATTATCCCGAGCAAGGGAGGCTAAGATATCCTTCCATGATCCATCGTTGCAGTGGACACTTGCTCGAAGATGCCATCTTTTTTGGCTCCCTACATGCTGGAAGAACATGATCTCCTTCTTCCTCAGATCGACCCGACAAGCTCCGGCGATCATCTCTGCATGGCAATGGAAATGTGGTGAAAACAGGTTCACCCCCCCAGCCTTTTATAGGCGAAAGAGATCACAGCGGTCCCCAATAAATCTGCCATAAAGTCAGTACCGACCGTTTCAACGCTCCATTCAGAAACGTTTCGGGTTACGAGGGGCCGTTCATGCTTCTTTCAAAGCGTTTCAAATTCTAAGAAATTTAAAAGCTTTGAAGGGGGTCTTGTAGAAGCATGAAAATACGCTGGAACGATCCACGCAGCATCTTGATACAGAGCAGCGTAAGCAGAGGCCTTCGGAGCCATCCAACGTAAAACAGGGTTCTTTATCGCCTCCATGGCGTAAAACCCAATCGCTCTCAAAGCAGCGTTAAAGCGTACGAGGAACGCTTCGTCTTCCCCGAAATAAACCTGTCAAAGTCACGCGGTGAACCTGGCCTCTGACTCCTGACAAAAAAGTGCTGCACGGCTACCCAGACGACGGCTGAAAACGATGGCAGACCCCTCGGGACGTACCCACAGTATGATGGCGAATCTCTGCATTTAATGCAGAGGATTTGGTTAAAATATCACCAAACCGTCGTTTACCAAACTCCCCCCAGCGTAAACTGCTCTTTCGCGTATAAGGGAATACGCTGCCTTGCTTTACACAGGCAAACATGAGCTGTTTTGCGCTCCGCGGTAAGACAAACCGCTGCCACGTCAAAAGCTGCACTCCGTACGGGGCTCGAGGCACGTCTCTACGTCTAATTACACAGAGCAGTGACAGTTTCCCTCAAGGCACGTCTCTGCGACGGATGCACAGAAAGGCTGCAGACCTTCAAAACACGTCTCCGCATTTAATGCACAAGATGATGACAAATCTCTGTAGAAGATTTGATTACATCTTCGAAAGCCGTAACTCCGGCTAAGACGTCAACATCAACACTTCGGCATGGTACGCAGTGGCTTCTACGCCCGCTCAGGATCAGTGCTCCCTCGGCTTCCAACCCCCTCTCAGTCTCTACGACCATTCGGCTTCTATGCCTGTTCGGCTTCTATGCCCATTCGGCTTCTACGCCTGTTCGGCTTCTATGCCTATTTTGGCTTCTACGCCACATCAGCACTTCGGCACGGTACGCAGTAGCTTCTACGCCCGCTCAGGATCAGTGCTCCCTCGGCTTCCAACGCCCTCTCAGTCTCTACGACCATTCGGCTTCTATGCCTGTTCGGCTTCTATGCCCATTCGGCTTCTACGCCTGTTCGGCTTCTATGCCTATTTTGGCTTCTACGCCAAGGTGACAGTCACTTGGCTTTTACGCCAACCTCTGCTACACAAGGAATACCTACCTGCGTGGCTTCTACGCCGTGATCTTCGTAGCAGTTATACGCGTTTTGTCCCCTTAGTTGGACACGCGTCACATGCTCACTCAAAAGGTCATTTACACGCAGGCATTGGTTATTTTAAACCATTATGTAAAAGGGTGCTGTACTGTCCATTCCTCGGTTGTTACACCGACGGAGTGGTCACTGTCACCAAAACTCTATAAATAGAGACCCCTATCAATGGGGAAAAGGGTCGGAAAATTGGTCAAGAAAACCAGTACAAGATCAAAGGTCAAAAAATTGAAAGATCGAACAATTGAAGACTCAGAGAAGAGGTCGAACAATTGAAGATCGAGCAAGGAGAGAAGAGATCGAGAGAGAGAGAGAAAGGAACCCGAAGCTCAGGCAAAGGATAGGGATCAGGCGACCAGGGCATCGTGTATCCACCCTTTTCTGCAACCTCCGAGGCTGCATCCTGTCTTCCACGGAACTTCTTCAACATCGTATAGTCCAAGGGCTAAAGTGATCGACCGCAGATCAGACACCTATAGCAATTCATACCCAGATTAAAAAAATTGTACTCCCACATCCTCGTATAGATTACATTGTACAAGTTTGTTTGTAAACAAAAGGGCGCGGGTCTCTTATAAACCCCGTCATTGAAATACACTTTCATTCTTTCGTTTAATACCACAAACAACTGTATATCTTGATTATCCGGTTGGAGATAAGGGGGGTACAAGTCTAGCTTAGACATAGTACTTTTTTAGGAACTTGTCGTTGATAGGCATCATGAGCAAGTCATCATTAAGTTTCACTAGCTGGTTGGCAGCATTGGAGAATACCGAATCTAGGACAAACGGGCCCTCCCATTTAGGCTAAAATTTGTCGGCCGTCTTGTGGGTCATGACCATCGGTCTTCTCACGGTCAGGACGAGGTCTCCCACTTGGAAATATCTCTCCTTGACCCATTTATTGAAGGCTCCCAAAAGACATGCTTAGTATAGCTTAATGCGCTACTGAGCTAAGAGACGTTTTTCGTCAAGTGCTTCTAACTCTTGTAGCCATCGGCGGTGATTATCGTCGATGGTAAATTGGTTGGAGAAGGATACTCGGAGTAAAGGGATTTAGATCTCGAGTGGGAGAACCGCTTCGCTTTCGTACACCAGAGAGAAAGGCGTGTTACCAGTAGCTGTTCGGACCATTGTGCGGTAGGACCAGAGACATTCACCCTGCTTCTCGCTCCAGTCGTGCTTATTGTAAGACACAAACTTTTTGAGTAGCTTTATGATGGTCTTATTGAAGGCTTCTGCCAGACCATTTGCTGTCGGGTTATAGGCGATTGACGCTACATTCTGAATTTTATTTTTGTCATAAAATTGATAGAACACGTGACTTACGAACTATGGAAAGTTATCATGGATGATCATTCATGTCAAGCTAAAGTGGAATATGACGTGATGCTTGACGAAACTAATCACGTTCGATAATTTTACTTCAGCGAGTAGAATAGCTTTCACCTATTTGGAGAAGTAATCGGTTGTAGCCAGGATGAACCGATGTCCTTTAGAAGAAGGTGGACTAATTGGTCAGATAATGTCCATCCCGTACGCTTCAAACGACCAAGATACGACTGTTGGGTGCAGGAATTCTGAGTGCTCGAAGGAATCGAGTTTTGGGTAGTCTCAACAAAAGTGATTTGCTGGACCTACGAACTACTCCGCTGGAGAACTTTTGATGGATCCGTTACTTCTTGCGCACTTGGATGCAAGTAATAGATTTGAAACAGACCCTATCAGAGATGCAATGAACAGGATATATTTTGTGGACTTAACACTGCTGGCGTATTTAGAGTTGAGTATGGGTGGCAAGTTTAGATGATGACCGATATCAGAGGTAATATGGACGTGATGTTCGACAGAAAAATAGGAAAGTTTGCACAGAGGTAAGATGGACATGGAAAACTCTACTGGGGAGGATACGAGGGCGGTAGTTCAGAGGTAATGTGGACGTGAACTAATGCCCAAGAGAACTCAAGTTACTAATGGTGGTCTACATAGGAGTGTAGATAGACTTGAGGGTTGTTCTACTGGGGAACATTTGGGGATCCAGTATCAGTTTTCTATTCATGACTCCTGAATACAGATAATGGCTTTTACGGTAATTCATGTAGGAGAAGTGCATACTGTGCCAAATATAGGTACTGTATATAGTACATTTACTGGAGAAGTTTTTCCCCTGATTAGCGAATCATCCTTAGGCTCTGCGAGCCTATATTCACAGTTGAATTGAGAAAATACTATCCTTGATGTCTTTGATAGAAGGTTGGATCAAAAAAATATTGTCCTCGATGTCTGTCTTGTCAACCATGGTTGGAAGTTTATGAATTTAGAATTTTAGCCCTACAGTTTATCGTCTTGTTGGAGTGATGATGTGTACTAGCATCTTTATATCCTGCCATATGTGTGTGCTATTGTAATAATTCTCAAAATTTAAAGGAATACGCGATCCCTTACTAAAGTTTAGATCTTCAGCTTTTTGGAGGTCATAGCGTATCTTTTGCATGAGACGGAGTGATTATTGGCTGTAATAATGAAACTGTGAGCTCATCATTTATTGCGTTGAATACTCTTAATGACTTAGCATATGCAGAATAAGGAGCTCTGTGCACAGGAATACTGCCATGTATATACGAGAGAGTTAGCTGAGTTGTGTACATAGGATCACTGTCGGATGCACACGACTGTATACCATGCCGAGGACCCCCGCTTGCCGCTTAATTTTGTATATCGGGCAGGAGAACACTGCCTATCATGCGCCATTACTCATGAGTCATACGAGACTTGGCTCTTATGCACATGGAGACTTGTTGAGCTGTGCTGAGCATCCGAAGTCTATAATTTGTTTTTTTAAGGAAAGGATCATGCAGCCCGGCCTGCATTGCTTTTCCTCTGACCTGGTCGTTGAAGGTGCTTTGACCTCGGGAGCCTCAGAATCCTGTTGGTAGGTAAGGCCTGACTTGGCTGCCCCTGCCCAGGCCTCCTCAATGATGGGAGAAACCATGTGGTTTGACTTGGTTTTTCGTGCTTTAGACTTGACGGCGGAAGGTGCTGCTTGCTGCATCAAGTCTGGGACAAGATCCGGGTGGACACACATGATCTCGCCCCGAGGTGTCGTAAGAGGTATCAGCCCAGCTACTTGGTCGCTAGCTGGCAGAAATTGAATACCTCTATTGTTGCCCTCAGTATCAGAATGACTCCGTCTTGGGCCTCCATCGCTGGAAAGTTACCTAACTGGAGGGACACCATGTTGGCGGCAACTGTCTTATCATCGAAGTCCAATGTAAGGACCTTGGTGTCAAGCAGGCGCTGGATGTACCACTTAAGTGTGTAGCAGTCCTTCGCTGCATGGTGGACGTAGCGATAGTAGTGGCAGTATTTTGGATTGTTCATTTTCGCATCCTCTATAGGGCGCTTAACGTTGAGGAGCCAAAGCTTGTCACCTTTCATCAATACATCGAAGATGGGCATGACGTTGTCATATTCGAAGGAGTAAGGCTCCCGGGACTTTGGAACCTCAGCCGACTTTTGCTCTGTCTTCTTGGTTAAGTTGGCCACCAAGGCCTACTACCATTTTTTCTCTCAGCTGTTGTTGTCGATGTTGCTATTATTGGGACATTTCCCCCTATCATCTGTGATATGGATCTGTATTCTCTGGAGTCCGACGTCTTTAACCTTCTTTTCAGCATCGACTTCGTTGATGATGAACGATGTCCAATATTTAAATTCACTGTCGCCCACCGAGAGGATGACTGCTGGAAGTAGGTTCCTGCGGCACATGTACATGAGTGTGGACTCAGGCTTTCCTGGAGGCAACCTCAGTGCTGCTTGACGAAAATGCTCGATATAATTTTGGGCGAGCTCCCTTTCCCCCTTGGGTGACATCCATCAGGGAAGACATCGTCATGTCGCTTCCTCCGTCATAGAATCATTTGAGGAAAAGAATCTTAAAGTCGTCAAACGACGATATGCAGTTGTCTTAGGCTGCAAAACTAGTCGAATGTGACCCCGGACAATATCCCCAGAGCTTGGTAAGGAGTTCGTCTAGGTGCCCCGTTGAAGTCTCGAAATAGCTTATATATTGACGGGGAGAAGTCTTTGAATTGGTTCAGATTGAAGGGTTTATACTTTGGCGGGTATGGAATATCCCTTCACTCGCAGGGGTACGGTTGTCATATCCCGAGCTCGCACAGTAAATCCCGGCTGCCCATAGAATCTAGGCGAGCCCGGAGTTCCCTGATTTCCTTTATTGCGTCTTGGCTTCGTCTCCTATGGAAGGGGCAGTCAAACCGGCCAGAGTTTGATTTTCGCTTATAGGCGGAGCAGTTATGTCAGAATCCACATTGGTCTCCAGGTCCAAGCTTGCTTGTCCTGAGGCACTTGGTGGCTAGGAGGCTACACTTGCCTTGATGTCTAGCATAGCTTGGGTCAAGGCTTATATTAATTCTCTCATGGTCTACATCATAGCCTCGAGGGCTCGAGGCGCTGCCGATCACTAGGGCCTTTATGCTCATCCCCTGCCATGTATGTCGTTATTACATGAGGGTAGATCGAGCGCACGGATGGGTGGGTGTTGTTTTTGCTCCTTGATCTAGGGTTCGTACAAGAACGTTCCCCAAATTGTCAGTGAAAGGCTTTGGAGATGGACCCCATCCATTTTTCGTTGAGGACTGAACGCACGGGTCGGTCTTATACAACTTTCCATCGCGAGCCCGCATAACAGTTAGCGGTGCCCTCCGATGGTCAGCCGAATGGACAGGTGCTTGAGCATGACGAGCTCGTACTGCCCCGAACTTCTTCGACTTGGTACCCATAGGCACATAGTACGAAGAGTCCAAGTTTGGATTTTTACCTTCTCAGCATGGCGTATAGGGTCAGCTCTGTGTGAGATTCGGTCAAAAATAGAGGTTTGGCTGCTGCCAGAGTCACAAGCGGCTATCTGCTTACGGCCGTCAACCGATGTCGTATAGTGAGTCTTATGCGGCCTCCTCCTTGGACGTATAGAGTTTGTATCAGCGCCCGAACATCTGGCATCATAGTATTTTCCTCTGAGAAAGTTTGGGTGGTGGGCTTTTCTACGTCAGGCGAGGATACCGCATGGACAGCTTATGGGGACGCCTGGCGAGCGCCTTCAGCAACAGAGAGAGAGGAGAAGGATTTTGCAGTTGGGCGAGGCACATTGGCTTAGCTTCCCACGTCCTGTAGGTCTTCGAGTGGTAAGCACCCTTATAGTTGGAAGAGGTTGACGCATAGGTAGTGGACGCATGATGTGCGGTCCTTGCGGCTGGGAGAGATACGGGGAGCGCAAGCTCCGCAGTTGGGTGAGGCATGGTGGCCTTTGCTACCCATGTCCTGCAGGTCTTCTTGGGCTTTGCTTACCTTGGAGAAGGACTCGCGCTGTCCCCGGAGAGCATGCCCTTGAAGGCCTGCTGATTGAAGTGGACCAATATTATCCTTTGTAGACCCGAGATTGGCTGTGTCGGATGGAGCCATATCTTTCTTACCAGTGGAGAAAGACGTCCGCAGTAGAGTCGTCATCTTGTTTGTCATTAAATTCAAAAGTTCTAAAAGGAGCTTGATTTAACTAACAAACGAAAGAAAGTACAAAGGGGTATGGCGGTGGACAATGAGTGATATGGTGTCTCCTTTACTCCTTGGACGATCCGATGCAGGGTGAGGAAGCTTACGTTCTCTCCTCGCTCGTCTAGGTATGCTCTCTCTCTGTATTGGCAGGGGGTGAAGTATTTTCTCTCTGAAGCCAAAGAAAGCCCACCTTTAGAATGTTCAAGTTGCTCTTATTTATAGCCATCGTGCTGATGGGCTATGTGTACTGCCTATGCCTCTATTTGGTGGCCGAATAAGGATCCTTCAACAGAATACGGTTGCAACTGTCGCTGTATGCCATGGATCGATTGTCACGTAGTCTTGGTTGAGATATGTTGTTTGAAGAGATCTCGAGATAGTTTTTAACCCGTTGTGTGCGTGACTTGGTTAGCTGGATACATGGTCAGTACCAACTTCACGAAGATCTCTGCAGTTGTAACGGAAAGATCTTGTGAGCTGGAGGTCGCATAGCATCTTGGCCACATGATGGAGAGCATGTAGGGGTCTTGTAGCCGTATACGTGCTCTTGTTTGGCCTTGGTCGGATGGACACTTTGGCAGCATGGCATTGTGGCCGCATGCAAGCTCTCGTCGGGCTTTGGTCGAATGGACACTTAAGCCGCATGGAGACGAGGCCACATAAATTGGACATGTGGCATAGCACATTTATCGAAGCAATTAATATATTTATGTGACTAGTTGTCTTTTTCTGAGCTGTTGTCTTCACGAGTCTCGAAGCGTCTCAGAGTAATGAGTGATGTGTTAGAGCTTCTGAAAGACATCGGAATCTGTGTCAGGGGGTACTTATACGACCTTCCTGTTCTGTGGTCGTTCAGGCCACATATAGTATACTATGCGGCTTCTCTGTGACTTGGTTTTATCAGGCTGTATGTGGCTCTTCTGCAGCTTGACTGATCAGGCCGCATGTGGCTTCTCTGCGGCTTGGTTGTTCAGGCCGCATGTGGCTTCTCTGCGACTTGTTGAGGGGGCATGACCTTTATGCGGCCTGAATATTTTTTTATGCTCCTATTTATATATATATAGAAGAGGTAATTTAATCATGACCGTCCGATCTGCCTCATCGGCGATCAAAGTCACAAGATTAAATTAATCTCGACCACTCAATAAAAAACCAAGAAACTAATGGATAATAGAAAGTATCGAACACTATTCATAAAAATATCTCATATCTCAAAAATATCTCAAAAGTAAAACAAATATTAGTTAAATGGTATACCGCCGGTATGTCGGAGTATGTCGTCGATATCTCGGAGTATACCGTCGGTATGCCGAAGTATACCGCCATTATGCCGATCAAGTAGTAAAGTTTCAGTTTTGGGAAAATTCTTAGATCCCACGAGATCCAATAAAACATAGCATATATAATATAAAATATGTATCCATATAGCAATACATAGACTGTGAGATGGGTCTCATAACTCTGCCCTCCTTAAAAAAAATTATCTTCAGAATTTTAATAAGAATCCAATACCAAACAATAAAATCCAAAAAATTATGCTATCAAGAACTAAGAAGAAAACTCATATAACTATGAAATCCAAATAAGTAAATAAAATAAGAAATTTACAAGAAACTATCTACAATAAACCATAATCACACACAAGATAGGATAAGGTATAGAGGACACATAATAAGAATACCTCCTGAGTCGAATAGATGCGGATAAGGAGAACGGATATCTTTCTCGTGCTCCAACATTGAATCACCCTGTGAATGATGACCCCAAGAAACTCGAATTAGTCGGATAGTCCAGTTCTTGAGAACCTTCATCCTCTGGTCAAAAATAGATATGGGCCTTTCCTCATACGATAGGTTATTACCAACGACAAATTCAGAATGATCTAGTATATGGCTTGGATCCGGAATATATCAACGCAACTGAGATATGTAGAAGACATCATGTAGCTCATGAAGCAAAGGTGAAAGAGCTAGTCTATAGGAGAAATCACCTATCGTTCGAGAATATCGAACGAACCAATAAACCTAGAACTAAGCTTTCTCCGTACTTCAAATCTGATAACTCCATGGGTAAGCAAAATCTTAGGAAATATGTGATCGCCGACAAAGAACTCAAGATGTTGTTGATACGAATCTGCCCAAGGACGTTAATAATCCTGGGCTACTCTAAGACGCTCTCTGATATATTTAATAACCTCTACTGACTGAGCTATCATTTCGGGACCAAGCATCTACCTCTCTCTGATATCATCCCAATCCAACGGTGATCTGCATCTCCATTCATACAATGCCTCAAATGGTGCCATCTGAATACTCCTCTGGAAGTTGTTGTTGTAGGAGAACTCTACCAAGTGCAAGTGGTCCTCCCATAGACTACCGAAGTCTAGAGTACATGTTCGAAGCATATCCTCTAAAGTCATACGCTCCGACTGACTATCTGTCTACGGATGGTAAGCTGAACAGAACCTTAGACAGGTGCCTAGGATCTGCTGAAGGCTCAGGGAAAAATATAAAGTAAACCTAGAATCCATGTCCGAAACTATGCTAACTGGCACACCATGAAGTCTGATAATCTGCCTTATGTACATCTTGGCTAGCTGCTCGGTAGACTGACCAACTATTAATGGAAGAAAGTGAGCA
This sequence comes from Iris macrosiphon, assembly GCA_036927795.1. Classification (NCBI taxonomy): domain Eukaryota; kingdom Viridiplantae; phylum Streptophyta; class Magnoliopsida; order Asparagales; family Iridaceae; genus Iris; species Iris macrosiphon. The sequence continues at coordinate 50,438,591 of JAYESA010000007.1, forward strand.
ACCTTCGTCAGTCGATCTACTATCACCCAAATGGCATCTCTACCAGTCGGATATCTAGGAAGACCAGTCAAGAAGTCCATGGTAATATGTTCCCACCTTCACTCCAAAATTGCTATATGCTTAAGTAACTCAATCAATCTTTGATGCTCAGCCTTAACCTGCTGACTGACTAAACACCGAGATATGAACCATGCTATTTTCTTCTTCATCCCATTCCACCTGAAGTGCTGACGAATATGATGGTACATCTTCGTCCCTCCTAGATGGACTGAATACTGGGAATTATGGACCTTGACATAATCTTGTGTCAGATATCTCTACTCGACACCCAAAGTTGACTTCCGAACCTGAGAGTCCCATCCTCATGAATGCTCAACTCTGTACGACATCCTGCCTCACACTCTGCCCTGAGTCGCTGAAGCCTGACATCACCTGACTACGCTGCCCTAATCCTCTAGACTATGGTGGACTGAATATGCAATTTTGCCATCAAGTCAGTATCACCAGATAACACTACCTCGATGTCCATCTTTTGAAGATCATGCAGGATGTGACGCTGCTCCGTCAAGAAATAAGCTTCTTCTCTCCTGTTCAAGGCGTCTACAACAACATTGTCCTTCCCTGGATGATACTGAAGATCAACATCATAATCTTTTAGTAACTCCAGTAATCTCCTCTGTCGCATGTTGAGGTCCCTCTGCGTGAACACAAACCTCAAGCTTTTATGATCTATGAAGATCTTCACCTTCTCACTATATAAGTAATGCCTCAAGAGCTTGAATGCAAACACAACTGCGACAAACTCCAAATTATTGGTTAGGTAATTCCTCTCAATTTCTTGAAACTGTCAAGACGCAAAGTAATAACCCTACCATGCTGTATAAGGACACACCCTATCCTAATGCCTGATGCATCATAGTAAACTGTGAACCCTCCTGGTCCGATTGAAAGTATCAGAATATGAGCCAAAATCAATCTCTCCTTGAGCTTCTTGAAAGAAACTTGACAAGCATTTGACCACTCGAAGCGCACATCCTTACACGTCAACCATGTCAAGGGTACAAAAATCCTAGCAAAGTCTGTCATAAACTGCCTGTTGTAGCCGACTAATCCTAGAAAATTGCGTACCTCCAAAACTGTACGAGGTAATAGCCAACTCTCAATAGCTTCTACCTTCTTGGGATCCACCTCTATGCCTCTACTAAAAATAATATATGTCCCAAGGAAGAGATTTGATCCATCCAGAAATTGCACTTGATGAACCCGGCATTGTCACGCCCTGATCACATAAGGGTCGATCGTCCTCGCTTGGTCTCTACGGAACCGATCGTCCTCTCTTGGTGTGATGCCGTGCAAGCCTAAGTTGCCCTTGCACCAAGCATAGCAACTACAAAAGCACAAGTTAGACAAAAATATACATATATAGAGGCACATATTCAAAATATAGAGAACCAAAGTTGAACACATTTGATAGGAACACAAAATACTTTCTTTATTGAATACTTGAAGATTGAATTACAAAGTACTTGCTTGATTGATTACAAAATATACCATAGATGGCTACATCCCTTTTTACAAACCTAAAACTAGCCACAACGCCCATACATCATGTCCTTGTAGTAGGACCAAAAATCAAAACAACAAGCAGAAGAAGAGCTTACACACATGAGAGGAAAGATAAGGAAGTAGCACGAGCACGGTTCCACTGGATGGATATGCCGGCACTGGTTTAAAATGCTCGCCAATCTCTCACGACCAGAACCTGGAGATTTGTCCACAAACGTGGGTCAGTACTACAACATGTACTGGTGAGCGACCGTGGACAAACTCACCTAGAAATCCATACTAAGTAAACATGTAAAGCTTGCATTATTAGGTGATCTTTCTAGTTGTCTAGTTTCTTTTTAACAATTCATGCTAAGAAACATAAACGATAAATTGAACCATGCTTATGATAATTCTTATCCATGGCCGAACGATTATCCCTGTAGCAGATACACAAGTTAGCCATAATTTGCATATATGAATAAACTTATGGATCAATCTTGGCATCAAGTATTAGTTAAGCAAGAAGGTAAACCTAGCATATGACCTAAATACATGATGGCCCATGAGTTGCCCCACTGATGGACAACAATACCCCCTAGATCCCATAGGACTGGAATATCACGGTGCTCTCACAATCTCCTTCGGATCGACCGATTCCCAGTGCCCCAATAATCGTTCGAGAAACTATTACCTTGTGCACAAGTTGTCCGAGACCAATGCATGACAAGCAATATCTATCAGATAAAAACTATTAGGATGCACCAAACATGAATAAGCATATCACTATCTAATAGCCACACTCCCCTAGATCCCGTAGGACCGGAACATCAGGGCGGGCTACTAGTCTCTTCTCTTTCAATCTTTTACACGGGACACAATGACTAACCATAAAAGGTTCAATACACGATATAGTGGCACAACAGGTGAGTAAGGGACATAACATTAACTGAAGTAAACTAGTAACTCTATATATATTTTTGCATACAGTTTATTTTTTTAGCATATCTTGTCGTGAGTTAACATAGAGCCAAGGAGAATGCAACTGAGTAGACTAGCGATCATTTTATTAGCCGTGCAGACTAAAGGATTCATCGAAGGGCCAAAGTCACTCACCGAATGAATCAACGAGAGGACGGGGAAGCCTTACGCCACGATCAGTCCTTGGTTATGCATCCTAAAATTGTAATAACACTTGGTTAGCATCATTTGATCTCTTTCTCTTATGATTCAAAATGAATGCGCAAGCAGGAAAGCGAATTATGAAAAACTAATTCATTGAAAGCAAGGCAAAACACAAAGTAACAAAAACCAAACAGCAAAACAACCAACAGAAACTCTTGGACTCATTTCAATAGAAGTCGTTCCATAAGTTTGAATAATTTATTATATTTTGTCCGTGTTGATTTGGCGGTAAGGTTTCCCCGAGACTCGATTCTCAACCGAGTCAAAGTAACAAGTGTTCCATAAGTTACCCATTAGGAGTGGGGCATTACAGGCATAAAGCTGATTCTCCCGAAGAGTCTGAAGTACTATACGAAGATGTCGCTTATGCTCTGCCTCAGTCCGACTGTAGACTAGGATATCATCAATAAATACTATCACAAACTGGTTTAGGTGAGGCATGAAGATGTGATTCATGAGATCCTTGAATATTACTAGCGTATTGGTTGCTCCAAATGGCATAACAAGAAACTCCCAGTAGCCATATCTAGATCTGAACGACGTTATGGATATATCCTGCTTTATAACTCTAATCTGATGATACCTAGACCGCAAATCTATCTTAAAAAATATAGTTGGACTACTGAGCTGATCAAACAAGTCATCTATTCTGGGCAATGGATACTTGTTCTTAATAGTCATCATATTTAATGTATGATAATCAACACAAACGTGATGAACTATCCTTTTTTTAACAAGAAGTAACAGGGATCCCCAAGGTGATCTACTCGCACGAATGAATCCCTTGGTCCTTAACTCCTTAATCATTTGGTATAGAATCTCCAACTCTGATGGCGACATCCTGTAAAATCTTACTAAAATTGGCTTCGCCCCTGGAATCAAATTGATATAAAACTCTACGTCTCAATCTAGAGACATGGCTGGAAGCTCATCGAGAAACACAACCGGGAACTCATAGAAATCTCTGGAAAACTATACCTCATCGTCTACTGCCATCCTCAGGATATTTAACGGAGACTCCACCTCGCTTCTTAAAAATGAGAACTTCTCCTCATCGATGACAGAAAATATAATCTTGCCATCACGATAATCTATCGTCGTGTGTCGAGCACTCAAATAATCCATTTCCAGGACGATATCATAGTCGCCCATAGAAAACTCTATCAGCCAAGCTGGTTACTCTCTACCGTACATTATAAATTAACACGAGGCATAAACCCTATATACCCCTACAAGACCTTTACTAGTAAGTATATTCAACCTTATAGGTAAGGACTAGGACTCCAAGCCAACTTGTGTCACAAATTGTACAGAAATAAACGAGTACGATATGCCAGAATCAAATAAAACTGAAGCTGAATTCGAATGAACGAGAATGGTAAATGTAACCGCCTCTCCAGCCGCTACAGCCCATTTTCCATTTAAATCAAAAGTGAACTGAAAGAACTGGATTTGAATAACAAACTAAGAAAAAGTACAGAGAAGTCCTAGAAGATAATCTAAGTACAAATTTATTTTCTGGGGGTGACGATGGAGGGTTAGGAGTGTAGCAACTTTATTAACCCCTTGGACGATCTGATGTAGAAGCTCTTTCCTCTTGATCGAGTATAGATCCGCAGATAGCTAGCCAGCCCCTTTGTATGGATGTGGTACCTTGCTATTTATAGCCGCTCTGTAGATGTGTTGTGGATGCCGCATATTTTCTTTCTTGGTGGCGCATAGGTCTACTTCAACAGTATGTGGTTGTAATTGTGATCGTATGTCACGGGGAAGCTGCCACATGAATTTGATTTAGATATGTTATTGACGAGATCTCAAGGTTGTTATCAACCTGTTGTGGGCGTGACTTGGTCAGCTGGACACATAGTCAGCACCAACTGTGCAAAGATCTCTGTAGTTGTAACAGGAAGATCTTGTGAACTGGAGGATGCATAACAACTAGGCTGCATAATGGTGAGGCCGTATGGGTCTTGTAGCCGCATACGCGCTCTTGTTTGGGCCTTGGTCCATAGACACTCTTGCCGCATATTGGCGAGGTTGCTTGGGTCTTGTAGCCGCATACGTGCTCTAGTTTAGGCCTTGATCGAATGGATTCTATGTCCGCATATAGGCGAGGCTGCATAGTCGCCTACGAGGGAACACGTGGCATGCCACATTGGTCGAAGCAATTAATGTGCTAATGTGACTCGTTGTCTTTTTTAAACCGTCGTTTCACGAGTCTTAAAGCATCTCAGAGTGATGTGTCAGAGCCTTCGGCAGACATCAAAATCTGTTTAAGGGGGTTCTTATGTGGCCTCCCTGCTCTGCGGTCATTCAAGTCACATATAGTATACTATACGACTTTTCTGCGGCTTGGTTGATGAGGCCGCATGAAGGTTTTTACGCGACTTCCCTAACTATCATGTTTTATGCGGCGTGAGCTCTATGTGGCATTTAGTATTTTTATGCTTTTACAGCGTCTCCTCATAAGATATCCCGAAAGCATTTTCTTTCCCTCTGGGTGGTAGTCCCCTCTGTTGTGGGCCTCTCTGCCTAGCCTGAGGCTGGGTCTGTGCATACTGTTGTGGCCTCTGCTGCTGGAATGTCTGGGATTGCTTCGGCTAAGGAGTTAATGGATGGACTGAAGATGATCTAGGTGAAGCCCTCCAGGGATAAGTACTCACCATGTGACCTGATCTACCATATTCCAGACATAATCCTTGGGCCCTAAGCACTCTAAAATGATATGGCCTAGCTTCCCACAATGGGAACACCCAACCGAGGAAGATGATCATCTCGGCTACTGAGGACGAGTCTGAGAAGACTGCTGAACCGAAGTTGCTCTCCTTGGAGACCCGATCGATAAAGCTAGAACTGTTGGAGATGGTCCTGAAGATTGGGTAGAAGATCCCTTTAAAATATGAGTCTTCTTCTAGCCCCCAATCCTATCGACGATCCTCACGGAAGTCTACTCATGCCTCCTTGCCACTCTCCTCACAACATCGAAAGTCTGAAACTCATGTTGCTCTACTTCCAGAATGATCTCCAAATGGAGCCCCTGCTGGAACCTTCTAGCTCGTTCTACCTCGGTCGCCACCAATGTGGGAGCAAATCGACTGAGCCTACAGAACTCTGCCGCATGTCGACGATCCTCCCCATCATAGTACCGAGTATAAAACCTCTCACTGAAGTCTGCCCAGGAATTAGTGTCGATAGTGAAACCTCCTGAGCTGTCCATGTTATGACCCACACCAGGAAATTAGGCATGGGTCTTGGGTACGTCCAGCCTATGCCGCAGTATCGATAGTAAAATATTTCAAGGTCCACAATACTATCTAACAAACTCACGCAAGATATATATACAACTTGTCAATGGTAACTCAACTCCAAAAGGAGGACAAGATGAATATATAGCATCAATATTCAATCACCAAACTAGAGACAAATAATGGCATGATATCATAAACAGAAGAGAAATCACAAGTCATATCAATAACAAGTCTAGGTTCTAACAATAAACATAAATGGTCTATATGTAATCAACATGACATAGTCTAATGTTGGAGAGATATCCATTATAATAAATAATACTATGGGTATGCTATCACTAGGTGTGTCTCATTGACAACTGGTTCCTGATCGTCCTGGGCTAAGGGTGATACCTCAACTAGCACTCCGTCCTGCGGGCCATAGTAGGTAGGGCAGCAATCCTCTAAATAGCTGTCTGGAAAAAATATCCAGTCAGGATTGGATTAAAGTACAATACTCTGAAAGCAGTTTCATATATATGGTAAAAAATATATAACAGCAATAGAAAAGAATAAAAGATGCACAAGTACTCTGAAATAAAAAATACATCTGAACTTGGCATATAAATACAAGAATAACTGGAAAGATAGATACAAGAAATATGATGTGAACTGTAATAAGAGAACTAGTCATACTATCTAAGTAATTTAGAGTACAAGTTCATTATGTAATCGGGTTGGGTGGCACAAGTCTATACTATGGTAACTCAATTATACGCGTATCGTATAATTGGCATCCACACGAATACGCTAAATATTTGATCACATAACGAAATCCTACTCCCCCGTCCCGACTAATATTCATAAGTCAAATCATGACACGTTATACACAAGAATATAATATGAGCACAAGGAGCACACGAATAGATATGAGCACAAGGAATACCCGAAGACTACAATAAAGTACATGTATAAAGAGTATCTAATACATACGTCAAATAAATAATATCTCCTATCTCGATCAATATAATACCAGCCTGTGTAATCATGAACTCGGAATCAAGTAAAATAGATCTAGAACATGCGATATATATACTATCAAGTACTAAAAACTAACAGAGAAATATAATCGCCTGAGGTCCTGAGCAAATAACACAAAACGGTATCCGAACTGGTGTCACACAAACCTATATATGAAATATCATGTGATTTTGTGCAATGAAGGGATAAACAAGTTTTAAATAAGTTAAAATATGATTTCTCGGTTAAAACTAGGTCTTTCTAGTCAAACTAGGTCAAACTAGTGGTTTACCTTGATTTTTGGGTCATACCTAGCTCCTAAGTTGATTAGAAGTCTAATCTAATGAATACTAAGTCTTGGTTAGGTTTCTAAGGTTTTACCTTGAAGGTATTAGCTAACTAGCTACTATTACTAAATAACTTATATATAACTTATACATATATAACTTATTTGATATACCTTGGTCAAATACTCATAATCAATATTACCTAGCTAATAGCTCATAACTTAACCCATACTTGGTATCCTACTCCCCATATGGATACATATGGGTTTTCACTTGTTCTAGCGTATCAAGACATCACTAGCCTAACTAACTCACCTCACTGCCACTATTGCACAACTGACACAACAATTATGCACCAGTTTAGTACATAGGTTGGGCACTGACTGGCACAGTTGATGTGTACCCAACCCCTTCCTAATGTGTGATACCCATGGTCTATTGATGTTGCTGCTCTGTTCTCAGTTCCTCCCCACTACCCAACTTAGTTTCACTTGGACACTTATGCACATCCTCACAAGTTACACACTTGTGTCACAGGCATACCTCTCACTAAACCACTGTTATTTATTACCAAACCAATGTATCTCACTTACACACTAATTGATATACCTCACTTACTCACATAGACCTCCTAATCATCAAAACACTAACCTATAATTCGACACTGTCTAACCCGATATATCCCAACCCATGAGTTGCAACTGCTGCTAACCCAGGTCTTAACAGACCTAGATCCCCTCCCCTTAATCACTGTTCTGATACACCATGTTTCAGACCCACCAAATACCTAATACTGACACAACTATAGCTCTAGTACACTACCCCACCTTACCCCCCTTCTCGAAACCTGTTATTGCTGCTGTGATACCCACTGCCAACAACATCAAATATTGTTGTTACAACTCCTGAAACTCTCTGATATTACTACTATAGATGCTGTAATTATTTCCTAACCCGATCCTTAATACCCAAATAACCCCAACATCAATCCACACATGCCTGTGCAAAACCATTGCACAACAGTGCCACCACTCTAATATCTAATTACTTATATCACATTGGTACGCACTCAAGCACACCTAGTTTTCCCCATGTATAAACAAACACCTTGCACACTTACCCGACCTCTTAACGTCACTTAGAACTTGTCTTACACTCACTACTATTGCTGATGTTCTGTTGTTACTGTTAATTCCACACACATACTAATACACAACATCCCATCCTTTACATCAAGTTGCTGCTAATGAAGTTATGAACTCCGTCACTAGAGAGCACAGTCAAACCCATCCACACAATAGAAGTACTCAGTACACAGGCTCTTCACACCAAAGCTACACACCCACACATGTCACTACCACATTCTGAAAATAGGGGTATTTTTGACTTTTTATGTATTATTAATATTATGGTATTTATATTAAATGATTTCTCGATAGGTGTATTTAAATTAAATAATTTTGTAAGATGTGTAATTAAATATATTATTATATTCAGTGCTCATTAATGTTTGAGCTGGTAGACTTAACCTAGAAGCCACTAGACGAACACCTGACAGAATTATGGGGATTGTTTATTTAATTACATTATTTAGGATTTAATTATTGGATGTCGTAATTAATTACCGTAATTTATATAATTGTTGTGCGCTGCCGTTGCTTCGATATTTGGAGCGCTACCCTAGCTGTTGCCTTCCAACAAATTTTACAACCTTGCCCTAGACATGTCTGCCTTCCATTCTGCCATTTTTTGTAACTCATAATTATGCTCTCTTGTGCTTCATTTTAGCCGCACAAAAATCATCGCGGACGTTTATTTAATTTCTAAATAAATTCCAATTTTGTATCGTTGTGCGTTCTAATCAAAATTGGAGGCAATCTTGACCTATTTTTCGTACGACCCAAATTAGGATAATATTATGTTCTGGGTCTTCTTCATTAATGATATTGATGACCCGACCTGATTTTGGCCCACGTGCTCCTAATTAATTTTAGAACACAGCTTGTATTTATTTCTAATTAAATTGAGGATACCATTTTGACTGATTCCGTAAATCCTAATTTAATTCCAGTACCCGATTAATTAAGCCCATACCAAGCACACAATGCCCCCTCACCCTACAAAATGCCAAATACCGAATTGCCCGCCAAATTTTCATCATTTTATGCATCTGTGCAAATATCCAAATTTAAGGGGGCTAAATTGCAAATTTGCATTAGGTGTCAATACCCCATTGGTCCAACCAAATAGAGAAGCCCAATATTGACTAGTCAACACCCCCATCCCCACATGTAGGAATTTTCTTCATGATAAATCAGGACCATCCATTCTAGAGGGGTGCATCCTCACCCTTCAATTTCCCACACACTCTCTCCCTATTTAATGTCCTATCACCAAGCCCTAATCCCCAAAAACCTAGGGAAGCCCACCTCCTCACAAGCCCCCCACACTCAATCGTAGCCTTCTCCCTCATTTTATTTTCCTTTCTTCTTCTCCTTCTCCTTCTCCTTCTCTTGCTTTTGAATTAAAGGAAGGGGGGAAAATCCAACATCACCCACTGAAATACACCACCACCATCTCACTTCCTCAGCCCGACCCCGGTGCTGTACTGCAACTCCGGCACCAACTCCGACCCGAGCTTGACTCCGGCCTTCTCCAGCATCTCTCCGGCCTGCTCTCCCCCGGAGCCCCGCTGCATCTCCCCCATCGACGAACACCACCACTCTACAACTGCCCCGGCCGACCCTCCCATCGACTCCGGCCAACAACCGAGCTCCGAGCCCCGACCCCGTTATCCATCACCAGCCATCACTCCTTCCTCCTCCGTGCATCGCTCCAACTCCAGCGTTTTCCTCCTCCCACCATCAGCCATTGCTCCCCGGAGCACCTCCATCATCATCACGACCACCCTGCTCTCCACCCGACTCCCTGCTCATCTTCCCCGGCGAGCACCCTCGCCATCCGACGAACTCCCCGCTACTGGACTCCGGCTAAGCCAGGGCGACCAGTGGCCGAACTACCATCTTCATCAGTCAGCCGATCTCCTCCTCACCGGCCCTTACCTCGACCAGACTCCGGCGGCCCCCTACCCGAAGCTCCACCTGCAGTCTCCTTCCCCGGCCAGCCCCGGACTGCAAACTCTGACTCCCCGCTGCTCCTCCCTGCCTACTCCTCACACCACCACACGAACGACACTGGCTCTCCCCCTGAGCTCCCTCGGTTGCACTCCGGCGCGGCCCAGCTACTCCACCATCTCCCCGCAGCTCCCCTCGAGCTCCTCCCCCCGGCGCTGCATTCCTACCGAGCTGTGCTCCGGCGAGCCTCCAACTCCGGCACGAGCCACCAGAACTACCACCACCACCACCCGAAGCCAGTGCGGCCATCCCCCACGGCCAGCTCTCCCTCCGGCGGGCTGTACACCAACCCCGGTGAGCCTCTCCCTCTTCCCCTTGTATACGTATGTGTATACGTATGTGTACGTGTGTGTGTAGGTGTATGTGTACGTGTATGTGTATAATTTATGTATATGTGTACATATGTATTTAATAGTGTGTATGTATGTGTATACATATACATAATGTATATGTATATGTATATATATTTAATATGATTTATATATATATACGTATTTAAATGTATATGTATATGTGTATTTCATTTAATATATATATATGTATGTATTTTGGTATAAAAATATATAATGCTTGGTATATGTATATATATATATATATATATATATTTTTGTATATATATACTTAATATATTTTCAATATATATAATTGGTATATATGTATATATATATATATATTTTGTATATATACTTAATATATTTTCAATATTTATAATTGGTATATATGTATATATATATATTTAGTATATGTATGTAATTATTAATTGATATATGTATATATGTATTTGTATATACACTTAGCATTTTTAATTGGTATATTTGGTACATATATATTGTTTAACTAATATATATATTATACATGAAATTAAATGGTACATATAAATATATATATTGTATATGTATTTAATTTGGTGTATATATAAATATATATATATTGTAAGTATATATGTTAGTTAAAGATATGTATATTTATATATCTCTACTAGATGACCCGAGTGTGGATATGGACACCCCGTAACTACACCTGACCTATGATCCAGTGAACTGTTAGTTGACTGCCATGCGTACGCTGACGTACTGGCAAGCCCCGTAACATTTTGATCTTCTGTCTTGCCCAGCAATCACAGACGCGACGCCCGTGCAATTTGACGCACACTGACCCTAGATTGGCCAGTGCCATACCTGGCATAGCCCCTGAGTTATGTATTTGAGTTGTGTTAGTGTAGCATCTGATACAAATATTGTATTATTTTATTATATGTCTATAGGACTGTTTGATCCTCCAGACGATACTCTGGGACAGGACATTAGTTTTACCAGCTAAGGACCCAAGGCGAGTACATTCTCTGATTAGCTTCTTATTTATGATATCCCCTATGTTCACTGTATCTAGTGTAAATATCCATGCTCTTGACACGATGGTTACACAGATTGGTATATATGGATCTCGTCATGAGATTTTATTCCTTGTTCATGGTGTAGCTTGTACAAGTCTTGTTTTATTGTTATCTTGTACATATACATACACTGATTTTCGGGAAGATTTGCTACCTCCCTAGGGAATCCTGTGCCATAGCGTACCATGATTGGATCTACTATACCAGTCGGGGGTGAAGAGTATTTTAGTATAAAATTGTGCCTATATTACTTAGCTTTCCGAATCAATTTGGATCAGCTCAATTGGACTTCGGATGAGAAAGTTATGACCATTTTGCTACAAGGTGTCAGAACTGTCCAGAATTGATAATTAGCTCCATTTTTCTTTTAGTGACTCCAATTGCATCCTAGATCAAAATATAAAAGTAATGAGTATCTTTAGACATTAAATGAGCATAAAGGAGTATATATTAAGGAATAAAAATATGATATTTTATGTTCTCATCAATATACCTGTTATAGATTCACCATTTTTTACACAAATAAATTTACACAAGTAAATTCTACAGAAACTAATAAAACCCACATAAACATGTACAAATGTTATATATACAAGAAATTTTTTGAGTTATCCCCCACTTTATTTACCATAAATAAGGGTGCACCCCACAGTTTTTCCATAATATACAAAACCCCCAACTTTTGACAAAATTTGTCCAAAATTGACAGTCAACCCATTTGACCAATTCTTTTTGGCAAAAATACCCCTCCCCTAATTTTCTCCCTCTTCTCTCTCCACCCCTCCCCGCCACCGTTGCTCCCCCCTCCCCGCCACCCCCCTCCCCGCCACTTCTGTCGCCTCTCCACCCCCACAGTAGCTCCGCAACAGTAACATTAGCAGCAGCAACATCGACGCGGCGAGCGGCGACGAGATGTGCGGCGGGAGCAGCAAGTCGCACGGTGGCGTGCACGAGTGACGACGTGCGCGAGCAACGGTGGCTGCTGCGAGTGTTAGCTAGAGGTAGGGACGGTGGTAGGGAGGCGGTGGCACAGAGGAGGGACAGGGGGAACGGTGGCAGAGATGGGGTGGAGAGTGACAGTTGAGGCTGTGTCGGTAGCCTGTCGGCGGGGGTGGAGAGTGGGGAGAGGAAAGGGGAAGAAGAAATGGAAGGGGAATTTTGGTCAAAAAAATTGGTCAAAGCATTTGACCGTCAGGAATTGACGGATTTCGTCAAATATGGGGGATCTTTTACATTATTAGAAAACTTTGTGGTGCACCCTTAAATATGGTAAATAAAGTAAGAAATAAGTCAAAATTTCTCTATATAAAATAATAAATTAGAGTAATTCGAACATGTACAAATAACTGTTATACAATCCCACATACTCAAAAAATCCATCAAGTCGATGGTGGAGGTGGAGGCGACGGCGGTTGTCAGCTAGCTATGTACTGCGCCACAACCATAGAAATGATATCTTATAGATCATTAGGAGCAACGACAGACGGAGCAGTGGCATGAGCCATCGAAGGAGTTAGATGACTCATCGATGCCATCGGAGGAGCTGGAGCCGTCGGAGTAGCTGGAGGACCCAACGTAGTAGCCGTCAGAGGAACCGTCGTAGTAGCCGTCGGAGAAGAAGGTGCTGCAGCATCACGAGTGGCTATCAACTGTCGGACCAGCCTATATAGCTCATGCACAATCGCCGTAAGCTGCTCTAGAGATATTACAGCAGAAGGAACGCCGGAGCCTGGCACTGATTGAACTGGAATAGCCATCAGAGGAGCTCTGGAAAGAACCATGGTTGGGATGCCAACGAGCCGGTACCGTAAACGCTACCGCCTTTCCCTCTCCCGACACCTTGTACCTACCGATCGTTTCTCTCAGTCGGCGTACTGCTCTCAGCGCCTCCTTTTGATGTCTCATACATCTCCTATATTTATTTATATAAATAGGTTTTAAGTAAAGAATTTTAGAGTTATATCTGCTATATTTGATTTTGGTTAGAGTATCATATTAGATACTAGATATCATAATATATGTATATAATTTGAGTTATATTTTCTATATTTGATTTTCATGATATCCTAAAATAGGACATTAACCAAGGTTCAAATTATAAGAATCAGAATCAGAATCAGTATCGGATCATTCCTGTGAGGTTTAAAGTAAATTAAATAAAATTTTAATTTTAAGTATTTACAGTATTTACAATGTTGTTTCTTAAAATAGTATATTAACCAAGGTACATAATTTTAAGTATTTATAGTATTGTTTCTTAGTATATTTGAAATTGAATAAAATAGTAATCACCCTTGTCAATTAAATTACATGTGATAGATAAGTTTTCCTCTTTTATATGCTTTTACAATCTTAATGTAGCCTAATATAACTTCATAAACCATCAGAATGGATAAAAAAATTAACACAAAAAATGGCATAGTTTGACTGTTTTACCTAGAGTTGACCTAGTTTGACTATTTTGACCTAAAAATCTATAATCTAATTAAATTATAAAAATAATCTAATTAAATTGATAAAATTTTATAAAGACAACTTACAAATGCTTTGGCGGCCCGTTCATCTACGAGCATTCCATCATTCTTTCTTTTGTGGGTCAAAATATTACAGGGAAGTCGACGTTCTTGGGGTCTCCCCAGGCTCTGGTGGCCTCGTTGTACTATAAAAATTAAGCAATTAATAAATAAGCAAAAAATTAGAATTACAAAAAAAAATTGATCTAGCATAAATTTTTAATTCTAACAATCCGTCAAAAATGCTCGACGGTCGAAATGGATCTACCAGTATGGAGACCACCATTAGCACAGATAGACTTCTCCTTCTCGCCCTTGGCCTTGTAGGTTGTAACACCCCGTTCCGTTCAAGCGGACTGCCAATTCAAACGGCAAAAGTGCAATATCCCGACCCGCTTTGCTCAGGCGAGAATACTCGTTTGAGGCAAAGGATATCCAGACTTGTCCCTACAGGAATTCGGCTTAGGCGTTCAGAGGCTCGCTTGACGTATCGCTCAACCGAGGCGAATCATCGCTAAGGTGGGTGGCTACGGTGAACTTGTCTTTTCTTAGCCAGCATACATAAAATCTGGAATGATACATGCTAGTCGCTAGGTGAATCACCCCCTGCATGCTAATAAGAATCCAACGCACCTAGATAAGGAAATAATCCCAACTTGTATTGCTTACGCTAGAACATGGAAATGAAACACTGCTTATACACTACTAAAAAAAGCGGGATTAGCGACATATTTTAGCGACTCCTGGTATAAACGTCGCTAAATCAGCGACTCCATTGAAAACGTCGCTAAACGTCGCTAAATGGCAACATTTAGCGACGTTCAGCGACTTTTATTAAGATTTTAAAAGATGAGTCGGTATAAGTTCAATTAAGGTCGCCAAATGTCGCTAATATATCTGTTTTAGCGACGTTTAGCGTCGTGATTAGCGACGTATATGTCAAAAATATTTAGCAACGTGTTTAGAGACGTCTTTGACGTCGCTAAATTAAAATTTAGCGACATTTTTATTTGACGTCGCTAAACGTCACTAAATTTTGGTTAATTAGGGCTCAGATTCTTTTCCCCCATCTGTCGAAAAATTTTAATGTTTTCGATTTCCCTCGCCCCCCCCTCTCCGGCGACCGCCTCTCCACGGCTGCGGCTACTCCGGCACCCTCCTCCTCCTCCTTGAGCTCTAGGTAATCTCTCTCTCTCTCTCTCTCATGTGACACTGACACAACTGATGACTGGACAGACACGATACACGCTCAGACACGACACACGCACACAGACACGACACACGCAGACAGATACTGACAGACACACACGACACACACACAGACGCAGATACACACACACACACTCACAAAGACACTAACCTGGGACTGATTTACACAGGGAGCATCATCGTTCTTTACTGTGTCTTCACTGTATGTGCACTGTGTTGGCACTGATACCTCAGTGTATCAGTCAGTGGAGAGCTTGTTGTTTTACATGAAGGTAGGGCTATGTTGAGGTTAGTGTATCAGTGAGCTTAGTGTATCAGTGAGTTTAGTTTAGTGTATCAGTGAGTTTAGTGTATCAGTGAGTGAGTGAGTGAGTAAGTTCAGTGACTTTATATTTTTGTGTGAGGGAGGGAAAGCTCGGGCCATAAAACTGTGCATCAGTATGCCAGTGTATCAGGGGGGAATCGGTTTCACTATGGTGTGCACAGTGTGCCTCGACCACACTGTGTATCAGTGTACTAGTGGTCGAGGGGGATCGGGTTGAGGAGCTTGCGATAAGTAGCAACGTGGAGTCAGCCTCGAGAAGGAGCAGTCATTGTACCCAGAAATGCATAGGGGTGTTCATGCAGTCAGTGACAAAAGAGATGTACAACTTTATGAAGGGGATGCACAGCAAGGTAGCTAACTGCAATTGCAGCAGCAGTAAGAAGGGCCAATGCAACATTGTGCTAGTGCACCTACACTTGGAGAGGCTGGTACTTCATCGCAGCCCGCTCCATCTCCGTCGGCGGACGACCTGTGGGTGACCGCAGCTGGTGGTCTCCAAATGGGTACGTACTACGACTACTAGAATAAGCGGGATTAGCGACATTTTTTAGCGACTCCATGTAAAAATGTTGCTATTTAGCGACTCCATATAAAAACGTCGCTAGACGTCGCTAATTGGTGAAATTTAGCGACATTTAGCGACTTTTATTCAGTTTTTAAAAGATTAGTCGCTATAAGTATAAGTTAGGTCGCTAAACGTCGCTAATATATTTTATTTAGTGACGTTTAGCGACATTTTTAGCGACGTATATTTTTTGGGCATTTTAGCGACGTCATTAGCTACGTTTAAGACGTCGCTATATTAGCGACATTATTATTGTCGTCACTAAAATGTCGCTAAATTCTAAATTAGCGACGTTATTATTGGAGTCGCTAAATTAGTCGCTAAATTCTAAATTAGCGACGTCATTATTGGCGTCGCTAAAACGTCGCTAAATTTTTTTACTTAGGGCTGATTCCCCCCATTTCCTTCGATCTCTCCCTCTCCCTCTCCCAAATTTCAAACCCGCTCTCGATCTCTCCCGCTCTGGCTCCTCCTTCCTCCCTCCGGCGACCCCCCTCGGCCGCGTCCTCCCCCGCCGGCTCCCCTCCTCCCTCCGGCGACCCCCCTTGGCCGCGTCCTCCCCCGCCGGCTCCCCTCCTCCCTCCAGCGCCCCCTCCTCCCTCCCGGCGACCCCCCTCCAGCTGCGTCCTCCCCCCTCCGGCCGCGTCCTCCTCCCCCCTCCTCCTCCTCCTCCTTCCCCCTCCTCAGTTCCTCCGCCTTGCCGGCGTGTCCCCAACGTTCGTCGGCTACCTGCAAGTCTCCTCATCGCAGTATCGATCGTTCTCGACAGATTGAATCAAGGAATTTCTTCATTTTTTCTTTCGTGCCATCATGTCGAGAGAGAGTAGTCGCAGTTTTCTTTTCAACTTTGAAGGATTGGTAAACTCTCCAAATTTAGTAAAATTCAAATCTATTTCATTCATTTAGGATGGAATTAATTAGCTACAGTAATTTGAGTTAAAAAATTCACTAAATAAATACCCACTTCTGATTCAATTTCTAACTATTTTGCGGTGTAGATTAATCTGATGACTGAGAACTTCCTCTACAGATCGTCAATTCCAGATCCACCACTTTAATTCTCGAGCTGGTATATCCCTATCTAACTCTGTAAATTATTGTTTCACAATTCGGTCGTTTGATAGAATGTTCCCTTGACAAAGTTGAGGGTTCGCTATGAATTTATTTTGGAAAATTCTAATTTCAGAAAGTTTTTCCGTAATTCCAATTATCGAATTCCGAATACAACATCACTGTTGGTTTTGTCGTGATGTCATTTTAGCCTAAATTGATGTAGTTAATTTTAGACCCAGACTAATTTTACTCCATTTTCTAGATTACTGCAGGTCTGTTTTGGACTAATTTTACTCCATTTTTTTGTGTCGACACATTATAAATATTGTCTTATGTTTACATAATACTCTTTATATTGTGACACATTACTTGATATACGAGAGGGATTGTGACTTTTATTGTATAATTATTGCCTTATCGATAAAGTTAGTGCGACATTGGGTGGGAGAATACCAAGTATGTTGTTTCCCATTAAATTTGAAGTTTAAGAGAACTTGATTTGTGCATAAGAATTCTTGATGATATTCCTCTGCCATATATATATATAGAATATTTTTAGTAAATTATGTTATAATATTTGTTGTTGTCCTTATTTTGCAGATTTCTTCAAAGATCTCTCTCTCCTTCTGATAAGAGAAGAGAGGAGTACTATGTATTCAACACATTCTTTTACAGTAAACTTGAAGAAGTTGTGACTTACAAGGTATGTTGCTTCATACAAAAATGGGTAGCACGACGTTGTCTTGTGGATTGCTGGTAGTCATGTTAATAGTTTATCTTGCGGTCGGAAGATTGATAATACTTATTTGCAAAAAGTGATATCGTAATTTGAAGCATGTTTTGTTCTTTAGTTTGGTATAAATGAGTACTATGAAGATCTATAGTTGTTTGCATGTAGTTCAACCATAAAGTCCTCCCGTGGAAAACAAAATTCTTTAGTGTATTTTCAACCATAAAGTCCAACTAAGAGGGCTAGGAAATTGAATAGTTTAGTATTCTTTTAGGCATCTTTCTCATTGCTCATAGCCAATCCCGGTCTTACGAAGAAGGTTTGGCTGATGATTATCATGATGTTAAACACTGATGACTAGGTGATATCGCATGAGAATAGAATGCTAGGTAGTTGATCTAAATACATCAAGCAAGCAATAAGATTCAGTAAATAGGGCACTCATAAATTGTAGGAATAATAGTTTAGAAATAATTCAATATTTTTTTTTATTTTTTCTGTAAAATTAGCGACGTATTTAGCAACGTTTAGTGACGTTTAGCGATGTTTATACACATCGCTAAATTCGTCGCTAATTAGCGACGTTAAAAGACGTCGCTAATGACATCGCTAAAGACGTCGCTAAATACGTCGCTGCACGTCACAAATTGCTGACATGGCAGTACTGCCAGGTCATTAAAGACGTCGCTGTCACGTCGCTATATAAGTTACTAATTAGCGACGTTTAGCGACGTTTGTTTACGTCGCTAATTAGTGACGCTGCGTCGCTAAACGTCGCTAATTTAGCGACACATTTAAGTCGCTAAAAAACGTCGGTAATAGCGATATTTAGCGACGTTTTTCCTTTCAACGATGTGATGATTTGCGACTTCTGTAAAATGTTGCTAATTACGTCGTTAAACGTAATTAGCGACATTTTTTTGTCATTTAGCGACATTTTTTGACGTCGCTAATTTGACTTTTTCTGGTAGTGACGGTACGGGCTCCTATGGCGCCCTGGTTGCGACGCAGTCATCTAGGGCCTCCCCGACAGCTGCGCATTCCATATACCCCTCGCAGTCGCAACCCTCGCAGTCGTCGGCCAGAGTCCAGGAGGCCGTCCAGAAGGCCGTTGACCATCAGATTGCGTCTCTCCGTGACGACTTGCTGCGAAGTATGGAGGAGCAGTCCCGGTCCCAGCCGTAGGCGGACGATCCGATGCTCATCGCACGATTGGATATGCTCGACCGCAGCATGACGGAGCTACGGGAATTGACAAATGATATTAGAGCCTCCAATGATCGCAACATCATGGAGCTGCAGGCGTCACAGCTATCAATGGGCGAGAAGCTGACGAGGATGCAGGATTCAATGGATCATAGCAGTACGAGGCTGTTATCTACCCTGGATTCTTACAACCAGCGACTCGCAGACTTGGAGCGGGCACAGCCTCCACCGACGTCACTGCCTTCTCCATCACATCGGTGTCGATTCCACGGGACGAGTATGAGGAGTTCTTATCCTTCAAGCGCGCCGGTGGTCAGCCTCCTGCAGATCCGCAGTAGTATAGTTATTTTTATTATTATTTAGGATGCGATTGTATATTATGAATTATTGATACTTCAACAATAGGCATGATGTATGATGCTTCTTGTGGTCTTTAATTTTTTAGTTAATTTAATTAGATTATATAGTTATCTTGCATATCCACATTTAATTGGATTGATACTTCAACAATGCTTCTTGTGGTCTTTAATTTAATTGGATTATATAGTTATCTTGCATTCAACAAAAGCTAACCGAAGATTGATCTAGACAAGAGGAGCATGAGCAGGAGGATGTTGCCATTAGTCTCATGATGCTCTCTAGAGACGTCGGATACTGGGGATCCAATCCTGCCGAGTCGTCGGACAAGAATTCTGCAATCTTGGAGGAGGATAGGGATTGGAATGAGTTGAAGAAGCCAAACAGCTACAAAGATGGCAAATTCTACTGTGATTCGGACGAGGAGGAGTCAAAGAAGGGTGGTTCTTGTGGTGTCAAGAAGAGGAGATGGAGGAGGAGGAGGATTAGATTGGATCATGTTGGTGTGTGTGATGAAGATGGTTACGGTGCTAGATTGGGGAAGAGCCGATACGAGTGTGCCTCTTGCAAGAAGAGCTTCCACTCCTACCAGGCTCTAGGCGGGCACCGTGTGAGCCACAAGAGGCTCAAAGGGGGATGCTGCAGTAGAGGAGGCGAGAGTACTACTAGCCCATTGGATATCGTCGATCCGACAGTTGTCCACAGTGGAAAGGCTAAAACTGCAGGGAATCACCAATATGGTGTTTGTGGTAAGGTGTTTGCTTCTGGATCGGACCAAATCGGTTCAACCAGTAGATTAATCTAAGTAGCCCCAAGTTCAATTCCTTCTGGACACTATTTTTTTTATTTTTTTTAAAATTAGCGACATTTTTAGCGACGTTTAGCGACGTTAAGTTACGTCGCTAAATACGTCCCTAATTAGCGATGCTGTAACAAGTCGCTAAATACGTCGCTAATGACGTCGCTATACGTCGCCAATTGCTGACATGGCAGTATAGCCAGGTCATTAAAGACGTCGGTGTAACATCGCTATAGACGTCGCTAATCAGCGACGTTTAGCGACTTTAATAAACGTCGCTATTTAGTGACTTGGCGTCGCTAAACGTCGCCAAAATTTGTGACACATTAAAGTCGTTAAAAACGTCGGTATAGCGACGTTTAGCGATATTTTTTTTGCGACTTGGGTTTTTTTGACAACTTTATAATGTCGCTAATTACGTCGCTAAACCAAATTAGCGACGACATTTTGTTATTTAGCGACGTTTTTAGACGTCGCTAATTTGACTTTTTCTGGTAGTGATATATATGCTCAGACCCTCGCATGCTACCCTAGAACGTGTTGCTCAGGAAGTCCCCTAACGATCTCATGCCTCGGCTTACCTTCGGGCCCGAGCTAATATGAATTTATGTTTATACAAATGCATGCTTGTCTGCTTGTGTGTTGCCTTGTTTTCATCCAAACTCCGGAAGACTACTAAGTAGTCGTTCCGAGCATGATTGATCCTGCAAGTATCCGAGACAGTTAGGTCACCCAAGGCAGCCCCGAACTAGGGGAATGCATCAAGGCAAGTCACTGAACAAAGAATCAAGATTCAAGTATCTCGTGCACTCATGTACTCGTATTCCCGTGCACTCGTGTTCTCGTGTTCTTGTGCACTCGTGTTCTCGTATTCTCGTGTATCTCGTGCTAATTGAAAGACCCAAAATTGCATGTCGCGGACAACTCGGAAATGAGGTACAGTTCCACGGACGGTCACTGGGGCACTGGGGCCAATCCGATCCGGATGGAACTTCACGTATGGTCCCTCGTGTAGAGGCGAGTGGTTTATAGCGCCTCTTGTACTTTCGTTGCATTCCACTTGGCCTGGGACCACTTCATGTGCAATCTATCATGTACGGGCGAGATGGTTCGTAGCGCATCGTGTTCTCTCATTGCGTTCCATTCTCGTCTGGGATTAGTCCATTATGGCTATGCCAGCGACTCATGTTCACATAGATAAGTTATCCTCGCTTAGCGGCTATTCGCGTGTGAGTCATTGCATCGCATCGAAGAACAACTGAGCACTCCAAATATTGTCCTATTCAATGACTCTCGTGTTTACATATGCTATTGCCTGGATTTTTATTATGAATGCCCCAGAATGGTTATACTTGCCCGTGCTTTGAATTAACAATGTTTGCCTTGGACAGGGAAGGTAAAAGGGTAAGTTGGTAAGTCTCGCCGTGTTTCCTCTCATGTTGCACGGTGCACTGCCACACGAGTTAGGCTATTTAATCTTTGCATGAAACTGATCCGAAGGCAACTAGAAAGACAACTTAATAGTTGTGCACGGAACCTGTATTACGTGTTTGGATTTGTCGAGCGGGCGAGTAGCCTCCCTACTAGTTCATTCAATATACCGATAACCCACCAGATCGTTTGCAGGGTGCGGGAGAACCTCGTTCGGTTCGGATGCTCCTTCGTACGTGCTAAGGCATGAAGATCACTCCAAAGCACATTGCGTCCAAAACTGAAGTACATATACAAGACATAATATTAGAACTTGCCTGAACATTGCCTGTAACACTTGTTTATATCAATAAAGAGCTTGCTTTACTTCAACTTGTATTATTCAATGCTTCCGTTATATTATCAACTCAGTGAACTTGTTACCGATCGTCTATGCGTTCATGACTCCGCTGCACTCGGACAATCTATGCGACTCTGTGGCTTAGAACTCTTACCGCCAACCAATGAACCACGGTCTTGCACGGGCGTGGCTCACGCTCGTGCGGCATCACGCCCGGATAGGTCAAAGCGATCGTTCCGCGGGAGCGCTGGCGTAGTGATTATTGCCTAGCAGGAACGGCCGATTTGCCTGCGTGAGATCAGGGTGTGACATGTTGGTATCAGAGCCTGGCTTCTATGCCTTTGGACTTCAATTCGATTATTACAGTTTTGAAAGCTAGTTCGTGGGTTATGTGCACGCTCTCTCTCATTGTCCCAAATGGAATATTCTAACAATAAGTCTAAATACTTTCAAAATGCATTTTGAATAATATGAATGCTTGTATGAATCATGATGCGAGTGGCCTTTGTGCCAACCTGTGCGAACCCTTGAGAGTATCACAGTAGCTTGTCCGATTTTTACTAACTCTAAGTTTGGTTGAATGCATATGTTTGAGGGACGCCTTGAACTTGTGGATGATCCAAGACTTAAGAAAAGGTGAAACTCGAGTGCTAAGACTTCACTATCGCCAAGTTGGTTGGCGTGCATGTGTTTGGAGCGCTACGAATATGTGTACGATCCAGACTAGCGATATGCCGATCTCGAACGCTTGTGCAAGTGAATATCTAAATAAACAAGTACAACGACTTGTGTAGGTTTGTCTCATCCTTGTATCGTTAAATCAAAATTGATTGAAACGTACTGCTTGTCCTCAGTAAGTCTCGAGGACGAGACTTTTTCTGAGTTGGGTAGGATGTTACACCCCGTTCCATTCAAGCGGACTGCCGATTCAAATGGCAAAAGTGCAATGCCCCGACCCGCTTTGCTCAGGCGAGAAAACTCGTTTGAGGCAAAGGATATCCAGACTTGTCCCTACAGGAATTCGGCTTAGGCTTTCAGAGGCTCCCTTGACGTATCGCTCAACCGAGGTGAATCATCGCTAAAGTGGGTGGCTATGGTGAACTTGTCTTTGCTTAGCCAGCACATATAAAATCTGGAATGATACATGCTAGTCACTAGGTAAATCTTCTCCTGCATGCTAATAAGAATCTAACGCACCTAGATAAGGGAATAATCCCAACTTGTATTGCTTACGCTAGAACATAAAAATGAAATACTGCTTATATATATGCTCAGACCCTCGCATGCTAGCCTAGAACGTGTTGCTCGGGAAGTCCCCTAACGATCTCACGCCTCGGCTTACCTTCGGGCTCGAGCTAATGTGAATACTTGTGTTTATACAAATGCATGCTTGTCTGCTTGTATGTTGCCTTATTTTCATCCAAACCCCGGAAGACCACTAAGTAGTCATTCCGAGCATGATTGATTCTGCAAGTATCCGGGACCGTTAGGTCACCCAAGGCAGCCCCAAACCAGGGGAATGCATCAAGGCAAGTCACTGAACAAAGAATCAAGATTCAAGTATCTCGTGCACTCGTATACTCGTGTTCCCGTGCACTCGTATTCTCGTATTATTGTGCACTCGTATTCTCGTGTTCTCGTGTATCTCATGATAATTGAAAGACCCAAAATTGCATGTCGCGGACAACTCAGAAATGATGTACAGTTTTACGGACGGTCACCGGGGCACTGGGGCCGATCCGATCCGGATAAAAATTCATGTGTGGTACCTCGTGTACAGACGAGTGGTTTGTAGCGCCTCTTGTACTTTTATTGCATTCTACTTGGCCTGGGACCACTTCATGTGCAATCCATCGTGTACGGGCGAGATGGTTCGTAGCGCATCGTGTGCTCTCGTTGCATTCCATTCTCGTCTGGGATTAGTCCATTATGTCTATGCCAGCGACTCATGTTCATATAGATAAGTCATCTTCGCTTAGCGGCTATCCGCGTGTGAGTCATTGCATCACATCGAAGAACAAATGAGCACTCCAAATATTGTCCCGTTCAATGACTCTTGTGTTTGCACATGCTATTGCCTGGATTTTTATTATGAATGTCCCAGAATGTTTATACTTCTCCGTGCTTTGAATTAACAATGTTTGCCTTGGACAGGGAAGGTAAAAGGGTAAGTTGGTAAGTCTCGTCGTGTTTCCTCTCATGTTGCACGATGCACTGCCACACGAGTTAGGCTATTCAATCTTTGCATGAAACTGATCCTAAGGCAACTAGAAAGACAACTTAATAGTTGTGCACGGAACCTGTATTATGTGTTTGGATTTGTCGAGCGGGCGAGTAGCCTCCCCACCAGTGCATTCAATGTACTGATAACCCACCAAATTGTTTGAAGGGTACGGAAGAACCTCGTTCGGTGCGGATGCTCCTTCATGCGTGCTAAGGCGTGAAGATCACTCTGAAGCAGCGTTGCGTCCGGAGCTGAAGCACATATACAAGAAATAATGTTAGAACTTGCCTGAACATCGCCAGTAACACTTGTTTATATCAATAAAGAGCTTGTTTTACTTCAACTTGTGTTATTAAATGCTTCTGTTATATTGTCAACTCAGTGAACTTGTTATCGATCATCTATGCGTTCATGACTCTGCTGCATTCAGAAAATCTGTGTGACTCTGTGGCTTAGAACTCTTACCGCCAGCCAATGAACCACGGGCGTGGCTCACGCTCGTGCGGCATCACGCCCGGATGGGTCAAAGCGATCGTTCCGTGGGAACGCTGGCACGGTGATTCTCGCCTAGCGGGAACAGCCAATTTGCCTGCGGGAGATCGGGGCGTGACATAGGTCGGGATGTCCATCTTCTTCTTCATATCCTCCCAGTACTCCGCCTTCGGTCGCTCCTTGCGGTGATCAGTCCAAGTAACGCCAGTGCCTTCTGGTCATTGATCATATCTTTCAACCACTTATTGGTGACGGTCTTGTAGCACTTCCAAATATCACTATCTCTATGATCCGGCCATTAGTACAACCTCTGCAAATTTAAAAAATATTTTTTTTCATTGTAGTCAAAAAAATTATATATTATTATATATAAATTTTATATACATACCCCAAGCTTCTCCGGCCAAGTGAATCGTCGATCGTGTGGGATGTCACTAAAGTTGATATAAGGGCCAGTAAAGTAGCCCCGCATGATCTCTCCCAGATCATTTCCAATCTTGATCAGGAAGAATCTAAAAAAAGTTAACGATATACAATTAGAATAAAAATACAAAATAAATGTTTGAATTGATAAATAAATGCTTACGTCGCTCCATCGGCCCATAGCTCGGGATGACAGATATTGGCTGGTCGCTCTGGTAGAGTAGGTGGGCCTGCAAATCTTGGATGGTGGATATATACTTCGTTGTCCACAAGAAGGCCTGGAAATAAATTTGCTCCTATGGGAGCAACTGGTGGGGCAGCCGGTGTAGTAATGCCTGTAGTGGCTGATGGCAATCTG
This sequence comes from Iris macrosiphon, assembly GCA_036927795.1. Lineage (NCBI taxonomy): Eukaryota > Viridiplantae > Streptophyta > Magnoliopsida > Asparagales > Iridaceae > Iris > Iris macrosiphon. The sequence continues at coordinate 50,464,407 of JAYESA010000007.1, forward strand.
AAAGATGGAGTAGATCCTCCTACTGAAGGACGAGTATATAGCAGGGATAAACCATCTGCCGCATCTACAAACTCGTCCTCAAGTCGTGTGCTGGAATCTGGGATAGCAGGCGTAGTGGACGGAGGATGCTGACAAGATGATCATCTCTGAACTTGTCGTCGTCCTCATCCTCATCCTCGTTCTCGTCCTGCCATACTATAGATAAATTTGCAACAAATAAAAAAATGGTGTCATCAAACAGATAATCATAAAGTAATGGTGTGGTAAAATAAGAAAATACTAGTTTGATGATAAAATAAATAATAATCGTATCATGAAATAATTAAATAAATATCTAAGCTAATGCATATATATGTACGTACTAATCTTCTTCATCTTCCGAATCATCATCGTCTTTCGAATTATTTTTTGAATCGTCTTCATCTTTTACTTCTTTATTTTTATTTTTACTTCCACTTTCACTGTCACCTTCATCTATCAATTCTTGTTCCTCGCTCGATACCTCCATATCAGAGTTCTCCTCTATATGAGGTAAATCTTCTATCTCAATCTCTTCGTCAACTCTACCATCCTCTACAGTAACATTAACCTCCATACCATCAACACCGGTCAAACTCATATATTCAAGTTTAGGCATGACCACCTCATCCTCTTGGTATGCTAGATCTCCAACATTATATTTGTTTCTAGCTTTAGTTTTGCATACATTCCACCAATCTTTATTATTGCCTCATCGACTAGGATATCTCGTATAATACACTTGAACCTTTTGACTAGCCAATACAAATGGCTCAAAACCTATATATCTTTTTCCATATTTTATATCAACAAACCAAACTGTTTGTTAATTTTTTATCCTTGCTTGGGTATTGTGTCGAACCAATCACATTTAAACAACATAATTTTTTTTTCTCATAAGAGTAATCCAGCTCCACGACATCTCTAAGTACATCATAATAGTCAAATTCTGGATCGACATCGTAGAATGAACCCCTCACACATACTCCAAAATTCTTTGTATAATTAGCCTCCTCATCGACAAATGGTTGATTAATAGACTTATTAGTGGTTCTAAATTTGAAGCCATTTGATGATGTATCCATCCTAACACTTTGCCTTTTTGCTTGGTCCGATAGCTATGGCTCGAAGTCGTTCGTTCTGTAAGTTTGTACCAGGTCAAAAAACCTGAAACCACACTTATCATATAGACATTAGACAAAGATTTATCTGAATTCTAAATTTAGAATGCTTAATATTTAGGATTCGGTCATAATTATGGAACCACGATAGAAATTTTCTATCAACCTCTCTAGCAAGATCATCTTCATTAATATTAGTTTTCTCCATTTTTACCTCAACTCTAAAAGTACTGTAATAATAAGGAGAACAGTTAGAGCAATTCTTTGCCAAGTACATACAAAATTAAAATATCTAGGAAAGATGTGTCACTTACTTCTCAATATCTTACATCTCTTTTTTTTTACTATTTAATAATATATACTGATGAGCGACTTCAAACTCATCGTCTTTCAACCATCGTACTTTAGTAGCACTTGTAGGATTCCCTTCTATATTGAATATAGTGTGGATTATACTATTCGGGGCATCAACCCCCCCCCCCCCCCCCATCATTATTCCTTGGGGCACTATTATGATTTGTTCTGAGATGAGTATCAAAGTATATAGAGCAGAAGTTTGAAACATCCTCAATGATATATGATTCGTATATAAAAGCTTTTATATGAGCCTTATTGCCAACCTTCTTCTTCAGGTGATGTAGATACCTATAGATAATATATTGAATCTTAGAATTATTTGAATAAAAAAATATTAGTATAAAGAATTTATACCTCTCAAATGGATACATCCATCGATAATGGAAGGGAGCACCGACGCGTGCTTTATATGCAAGATGAATTGGCAAATGCTCCATACTATCAAAAATCTGGGGAAAATTACCCTTTCTAACTTACACATTGTTAATAAAATCTTCTCCTCAAGTTCTATTATCTATTGCACTGTCAACTTACTTGAACACAAATCTCTAAAAAATATAGATAATTCGGCCAACGGAGTCCATACTTGATGAGGCAACATCTCTTTCAGAGCAATAGGTAGTAACCACTCCATAAATATATGTCAATCATGACTCTTCATCCATGTCAGCCTGCGTTCGTTGAGATCAACATATCTTGTTATATTTGACACATAGCCGTCAAAAAATCTCAACATTGAAATCCAGTTGCATATTATCAATTTATCCTCCCTACTCAATGTAAATGGCTCTAGAGGCTTGACCCAATTGCCATTGCCACTTCGTTTTAAGTGCAAATCTGAACGCCTGCAAATAATTTCTAAGTCATTTCTTGCTTTGACATTGTCTTTCATTTTTTTCTTGATATCCATCACCATATTGAAGATATTGTCGAATACATTCTTTTTGATATGCATGACATCAAGATTGTGCCTTATAAGATTGTCCTTCCAATAAGGTAAGTCCCAAAAGATACTCTGCTTCATCCAATTATGCCTACCTCTGAACCCTTAAAAGTAATTAGCCGATATCGAATCGTCCATTACAGTGGGCAATACATCTACCTTTTTTTCAAACTTCGTCTCCTATCAGTCTCAACGGGGGAAGAGATAGTTTCTGTTTACCAGCTATAAAGGCATCTATGTTCCTTCTCCACAGATGCGACGTGGGAAGGAACTGACGGTGATAATAAAAAAGTATCTTTTTCCACTATTCTGGACACAGAATACCTTACTCTTTTCCATACATATCGGACAAGACAATATACCATGAGTACTCCACCTCGATAATATCCCATATGCAGGAAAATTGTTGATGGTCCACATGAGAGACGCTCTCATCTGAAAGTTCTGCTCCTTTGATATATCATATGTCCAAACGTCGAATTGCCATAATTGTTTTAATTCATCCACCAACGACTGCAAGTAGATATTAATATTGTTCTTTGGATTTTTTGGACCGAGTATGATAAGTGTCGAGAACATGTAAGGAGTCTTTGTGCACATCCACGATGGTAGATTGTAAAAAGTCAAAATCACCGGCTAACAAGAGTACTGAGATCCTAACTGTCCAAAAAGAGTGAATCCGTCAGAACATAAACCCAACTGGACATTCCTGGGCTCCGCAGCAAATTCAAGATGACACAGAATAAATTCTTCTTCATCCATCATTCGTTCCTTGCTATGTCATGTCATGTGTTGTATTGCATTTGCGGACATATACATCATCTGTAGCCTATTTGTGATTGACAAAAATTGTATATACTTGTAGTGGCACAACCTTGCTCGGATAGTTGACTTTTCTTTGCCCCGAATTAGGTTGTACCGGTCCGCCTGATTGAAAATACATTTATCTTTATCATTGTTCTCCTTGTAGTACAATATACAACCGTTTTGACAATAATCTATCTTTTTATAGCCTAATCCGAGTTTCTGTATCATCATCTTTGACTTGTTAAAGTTTTCAGGCAATTCCTTCGATCTTTTTGGTAATAACTCTCTAACAAACTAAATTATCTGGTCGTAGCATTCCTGCGACAAGTTAAAATCTGACTTTAGGTTCAACAGCCGTATCACCACTGACATGACAAAATGGGAATCATAACCCAGGTATATCGGAGTATCGGCATTCATGAACATATAATAGAATTCTTTCGCATCAGGATTAGGATCCTTTGGATCAAAACTTGGACCGGCTGTATCAAATACCAACTCACGTGCCAAATTTTATGGTCGATATTTAAAGTTATCTCCGAGTGTGGACTCTTCTACCTCTGTATTGAAGGAGGAATGATGATATTATTAAAAAATAAAGGTTCTCCTTGAGCCATCCACTCCTTGTAGTTCGGTACAAAACCCTTCTTGTAGAGATGCTCTCTCACGAGATCCACCTCTTTGAATAGTATATTATGATATTTGATACAAGGACACTTGATAAGCCTCACATCCATGAAATAAGGTTGACTACTGGCGTATTTGAGAAATTTCTCAACGCCCGCCATAAAATTATCTGTCAAGCCAATCCTACTCTTATGTCATTGATTATACATCCACGATCGGTCAACTAAGTATCAACTCATTGCTTTCTTATAGACGTGAATGATTATGCATGTACCATGTCAAAAGAAAAAACATAAAGAACTATGAGTACCTTGTTAGGATACTTGCTAAAACAAATGTAAAACGAAAACATATTTATCGCATATAAAACAACACTAAAAATAATTAAAATTATGCATAAAGTATAAAATATATATATATATATATTCTAAAATGTTACCAAGTATTGCATATAAATCAATCGACAAAGATGAATCATAGTAATGGTCCGATACCGATTTCGATATCAATTTCGATACCGATACTTTGAACCTTGGACTAGCGTATACTATGAGTACCTACATAACATAACATTATAGAAAAAAAATTATCTATAGTAAGGTTGTAAAAGCATAGTAAGATTATATATAGGTACCTATGTATAATCTACTATATAAGAAAACTTACATATGTAAAATACCAAATTGGTCGCTAATTTGAATAAAAAATACCAAATAATGCTTCGATTCGATTCGGTTCAGTATTCGGTCAAAATTAAACCGAATAATACTAACCCCAAACTGTGAATGTGTCCGCGTTAAAACTATGTTTGTGTCATGTATCTGTGTTTGTGTTGCATGTTGGTAATCCTAAATCAATTTTAAAACTACTAAAAGTTTAACCAAAATCAATACTAACCAATATGTCGTGTGTCTGTGTCATGTGTACGTGTCCAAATCATAATTCAAAATAACCTAGTTAGGGTAATTACCTGTTGTCTGACCGGAAAGGGGGGTTGTGGATGTCGCCAGAGAGGGGGGGTTGAGGAGGGGGCCGGAGAGGGGTTTTACGAGGAGGGGATCAACGGACAGGGGGTCAAGGAGGAGGGGGCAGAGAAGGGGCTCGACAAGGAGGGTACTGGATAGGGGGAAGAGGAGGGGGGGCAGATAGGGGGGCCAGAGAAGGGGGTCGACGATGAGGGGGGCAGAGATGGGGGTTAAGGAGGGGGCCGCCTGAGATGGCGCTGGAAGAGGGGGCTAGAGAGGGGGGGTCGGATGTAGAGGGGGTCGGGCGAAGAGAGAGAGAGAAAGTTAGTTATAAAATTTGGGGGAAAGAAAAAGTTGGCGCTGGAATTAAAACGTTTCGTAGCAACGGAAGTAGTCTGTCGCTAAGACGTCGCTACAATATTAGCGACTGATCAGTGACAAAAATAGTGACAGAAAATAGATATAATTTTTTGTCAAACTTTTCGTCACATATTTGTCGCTAGTCAGTCGCTAATCAGCGACAGAAATAGTTTTGTCGCTATTTAACTGTATTTTTGTAGTGATAGACTCCATCCAACATCTACGGCCAAGCAATAATACGGTTTGCTATGTTAGCTAACTAGGGTTATCACAAGTCCTAATTACTAACAAGATGCAATAGCTTAGAATTTCTATGGTTGCATGACCTGCAGTCTTACCTAGGTATCCAAACCACACAAATAAATATTTGAGATGCCGAACGTAACCCTCGAGACTTTGTACACGCTGTATTGCATGCCTTTGGGGCCCACTGCCCCCAACACCAACCATTTATAAATGGAAGGAAGTATGTATTGGTGACCCACTCAATAGTGTGCTAGAAATGTGCCCTACTCGACGACATGCTACAAATCCATTCAAGTTAACGTCAAGATAATGGGACTGCATGCAATCCAGAGATTCTCTCCACCTTATGCTCTAATCATTTAAACTAGTCATTAATCCTTAGAAGTTTATCTCAGGATTTTGGGTGTGGCATTCTGCAGAATCTATCATAGACATGATGCTCCCCGTGGGGATGAACTAGACAGGACAATGATTCGACAAGCACAAGAACAAGACTAAACAAGAAAAAATCACACAATTATAGGCATAATGAGTGTGCGCTATAACAAACTACAATAAGTAATATACAGGTCAAGAATCAAGAGGGCACCACTACGGGCCACTATCAGGTATGTACAAGACGGGTGTATAATGGATAGGTGTCCTAACCTATATCGGGATAGGTGTATAATGGGTAGGTGTCCCAAATTATACATAAGGTCAAGTATCTGGAGTGCCCCACGATGTTCCACTATCATGAATGTACAGGACGGGTGTATAATGGGTAGGTATCCTAAAATATACCGGGATAGGTCTGGACAGATGTATAATGGGTAGGTGTCCCCAAAACTATACACGACAGGTGTATAACGGGTAAGTGGCCCCAAAATAATACATGATGTCATGGTGGGACATGTATGGTACAACAAACAGCTAATTAAAAAATATCACAAAAAAATATATACAGGCAATACGTGCACGAGCGCCAGGTAAAAAGCAGTAAAAAGTTTAATAAAAAATAAAACATATACAAGAGAGTACAAAATTGGTATACCGTCCCTATACTACAGTATACCGTCGGTATGCTATCCAAGACCAAACTAGAAAGCCTGAAAAAATAAGTCAGGTTAATCAGTATACCGTTGATATACACCAATACACCGTCGGTATGCCGGTTCAGATAGAAAAAATGCAGCAGCTAAACGATTCCAATAAATTGGTATACTATCGGTACGGATCAGTAAACCGTCAGTATATCGATTTAGGTCACAGAAGGTATCTAGAGTTCCAAGTCGGGCCAAAATGGTATACCGTCGGTATACACTGATATATCGTCGGTATGCCAGTTTACATAGGCAATTCTAGGAAATTTTAAATAAAGATGGGTATTTCCGAACCAAAATTATGTTCTGAAACTTAACAGAAACTTGTATAACAAGATGCCATGGCTAAAGATAAGTCTTATATAGAATATAGACTAGGTCTCATGGCATCACTCCGGTTATCGTTTCCGACACCGAGTTTCCAAACAAGTAAAGACTAGGGTTTCTATAGAAAAATCCAAAACAAAGCTCAAACCAATTCTAAAATATGCCCACGGTTGGAAATTACCAGAGAAACATATCTAAGAATACTATTTCCATGAAATTCTAAGTAATATAAGTCTAGGAAAATGAAAACAGCAATAAAACACTTTTGTTCAAAAGTTTGGCAAGATATACTTGTCTCTAGTCAAGCTCCCAGTCTAAACCTTCAACTTTACAACCAAGAGGGGTTCAGAAATCAAACTCTTAGACCTCAAGATCAAGCTCCTAGCTTCCACGAGAAATGGAGGAGAAATAAAGAAAAGAGAGAAGTGAGAGAAAATCCATTCATATATATATATATATATTCATATATATATATATATATATATATATATATTCATATATATATATATAAGATATGATTTAATTATGACCATCCGATCTGCCTCGTCAGTGATCCAAGTCATGAGATTAAATCAATCTCGACCACTTAATGAAAAACCAAGAAACCAATGGATAATAGAAATTATTGAACACTATTTACGAAAATATCACAAAAGTAAAATAAATATCTGCTGAACGGTATGCCGTCGGCATGCCGGAGTATACCGCCGGTATGCTGATCAAGTAGTAAAGTTTCAGTTTTGGAAAAATTCTGAGATCCAACGAGATCCAACAAAATATAGTATATATAATATAAATACGTATCCATATACCAATATAGATACTGTGAGACAAATCTCACAACACCTGATCCTTATCTTTATAGCATAAACCCAAACTTTTATGAAATAATCATCTACCAAATAAGAAGCACCATAATTGATTTTATCTTCATTGGATTTAATCAACTCAAGCAACGCCATCTTCCTTGAAGATGGGTGACATTGGAAAGGTACCCTATTCTTTTTTTCAACCATGAAGTGCATACAACTATCCAATTTTGTAGTTTATCCCTAGAATTGCTTTTATGTTTAATAAGTAGCTCAATCCCTTCAAGCCGATATGGCTAAGTCACATGTGCCACAACTCGATAGACACATCACTATTTGCGTTCATATTATGTGCCTACTATGCATTTCCTTCCGTAAAGCAAAGTTCAAACTTCTTTCTTTCATTGACAATCACCAACAAACCTTTGGAAAGATTCCATTAATAGTTCCTAAAGAGATTGAAGAATCCATCACCATCCTACCACTAACCGAATACCTTTGTGCATAAAAATTGCTCTTGTATTTGTCTTCAAATGCAAATCTCATGTAGCCACAACCTTTGACATATTTGTTTTTTCAATCTTCAACACTCCACAATCTCCTGTGTGTATGTAGTAAAAGGGTGACCGGTTGTGAGATACGTACGACAAAATCTCTAAGTCTACCATCCTAAAATTATTATCATAAATGAGGTTCATGATAAACTTATTACCCATAATAATGACTTCATCTCCATGTGATTAGATGGTCGTTGTTGTGTTATCAATTTGCTTTCCTTTGTCGCCTTCTTCACTCTCTTCCAAGCAAAGTATTTTTTCTTGATGTGGCCCTTCTTCCCATAATTATAATATTTTGAGTCTTCGTATCAACTCTAGGATTCTGTCTCCTCTTCTCTTTGACTCTGATCGTACCCTTGTTTTTACTACCTCGGCTCTGTGAAATAAGAACCTCTGAATGTGATATGGATGATGTGCCCTAAGTTTTTTTTTCATATCTCTTCATTCAATATCCTGCTCTTGGCAAACTCTAGACTTACCATGCCTTCTAGAGCAAAAGTGATCATGGACATTCATATGGTCTCCACGATTATGATAAAGTACACAACAATCAAAGGTCATGTACCTCATTGTCGAACTTTACTTCCCTAGTGGATAATTGGTCTACCATGCCTAAATACTCACTCAAGTGATCTGTACTTGTACTTGACACCTATAATCTGTCGGATCATGAATAATTTATTTCTTCCGGTCTTTTTTGTATACAAGAATTCCATCTTTTTGCATAATATCTTTGTGTACTCAATATTGACGATATGACTATACACATTCTCGACCGTGAATTGCCTGATATACCCATACATCAGTATTTGCATAATATCTTTGTTGGTCTCTACATTCTAATCCGTATTAAATTTCTTACTTGACTTCTTGAAAGCAAATATCGAAAGATATATCTTCTTGATGAACAACAAATCTTTTATTTTGTTCCTCCATTAGTAATAATTAGAACCGTTTAGGTTTATTATGTGCAATAGCTTCGTATCCATCTCTTCTACTCGATTTTCTCATGCCCCGATCTCCCGCAGGATTGGTCGTCCCCGCTAGGCACGAATCACTGCGCCAGCGCTCCCGCGGGATGATCATTCCCATCAGGATGTGATGCCGTGAGAGCCCAAGCTACGCTCGTGCAAGGCTATGATCCGAACAGGCGGGGAAGCAGCTAAGCCACAGAGTCGAACAAGTAAACTCTAATACAGCAAACAATTAAACGACACGAGTAAGCGGCCATTTGATAACTAGTTTACCAAGTCGATACAGCGAAAGCATAGAATAAATACAAGTATGATACATAAATAAGATCTTTATTTATAATGAATAAGGTTATAAGTGGTGTTAGGTTGAGATTATAAGTCGCTCAACCTCTCATTCTCTCTCCGCACAATAAAGACGTGCTAAGCGGCTTACAACTTGGTATGATACATAGGCAATATTCCAATATTATGTCATGTATATGTGCTTCAGCTCCAGACGCAACACTCCAAGGCACTAGAGCAAATTTCACGGGTTACCGCGCACGAGGGGATACTCCACACTGAATGAGGTTCTCCCATACCCTGCAAGCAATTTGTTGGGTTATCAGTACATGAATGCACTGGTAGGAGGCTTCTCGCCCGCTCAACAAATCCAAACACGTTATATTAGTTCCATGCACTATCTATTAAGTTATCTTTTTAGTCTTGCCTTAGGATCAGTTTTAAGGCAATGATATAAGCCTAACTTGTGTGGCAGTGCACCGGGGGATATAAGAGTAACATCGTGAGACTTACGAACTTACCATTCGTCCTTTCCTATCTAAAGATAAAACCAAGTTAACCCTAATACGAATTTATATAATAAAATCTAAGGAATTGCATAGCAACATAAGTGTTAAAGTGTGTTTCTGATTCAGGTGCACGAGTTACTCATATTTACCATATTGTGATACTCAGGTTGTTCAGACATGTTATATACAGATTCGGGTTGATTCAGACATGCTATTCACAAATTTAGGTTGATTCAGACATGTTACTCACATATTAAGATTTGGTTGCATGCAATGTAATAACTCGCATGTGAATTGCTGTAATCGAGCCAAACTTAGTCTATATGAATGGTCACTAGCACTACAAGCCATTTTGGATGATAGTCGGTTAGACGGTGACAATTGTAAATGCAGGTAGAGAACCCGCTATAAGCCCTCCCTCTATACCCTTGCTAGGCTATTAGTGTCACTATCCATAATATTTCGTCCGAATCGGATCGGCCCTAGTGTGACCAGCGTACCGTCCGCAGGAACCCTACCCTTATGCATAAGTTGTCCATGACCATGCGAGTCTCTTATCTTGTTCTCTTATCTTATCTCTTGATCCGCATGAGCGGTGATGGTTTTAGATACATGATTGAACCCGCTACAAACCATCCCGAATAAACGGTGATGGTTGTAGACGCAAGAACGAACTTGCAACAAGCCACCCCGAACCATAATTCTTGATTCATCTTTTCTTTATTAGTATAGTTCAGTTATTTTACTTGATACTTCTATTACTTTCTTATAGTTTCTTCCAATATTTTATTATGTCATTCCTGATAAGGAAAACTGTCTTGGCGACCTTATGGTCCTGAAGTCTTTCGATGTTTTTATTACTTGACTTTGAATGACTATTTTGATAGTCTTCCTGCCTTAGGTAAGTAAATCATGTTCTGTGTTCTGCTTTCATACTATGGCATTATCCCTGTGACAAGTATTACATATAAGATAGATAGCATAAAGATATCTACTCGACCAGTTCTAGACAATAAAGCGGAGTCTACTTGCACGGAGCTTAGGTAGCATACGAGGGTCCAACTATAAGCTATATTTTATTTTCATGTTCGGACACAAGCAATACAATATGGGATTATTCTATTAGCTTAGTGTGTTGTATTCTTATTCGCATGCAATTGGTGATTCGTCTAGCGACTAGCATGTATCGTACGTATTTTTAAGTGTGCAGGTTAAGCAAGGATAGGTTCATCGTAGCCACCTACCTTTGCGATGATTCGCCTCGGCCGAGTGATACTCCGAGCGTGTCTTTGAAAGTCTAAGTCTGAACTCCTGAAGGGACAAGTTTGAATTCCCTTGTCTCAAGCGAGCCTTCTTGCAGAGCAAGGCGGGATGGGTCATCGTACTTATGTCGTTTGAATCGGCTATCCGCATTGATGTGGAGCGGGTCATTACATTATACACCACTCAGAACAAGTCTTTTCCTCAAGACTTTCTTATCTCAACCCCACACTATCTAATCTATCTTAAGCATATAACTTCGCATCCTTAGACCCGTTCGAACACAACTTCCAAATCGTTTTCCTCATTCTGTATCACAAGCATGCTCGGTATGTCTCAATGAATGACTCTATCATTCAATTCAAGCGATGACTCGGTCTCTAGTGCGCCTAAGTATGGAACATATATCGCTTAACGTAGGGCACGTTATAATATACGTATGTACGATGATCTTGGGCTGAGGCTATCTTATCCAAATCGTTATACTCATCCATGCGAAGCTAATATATTCACTTGCACTAGCATTCGAGATCAGCATATCTCGAGTCTAGATCATGCACATATTCAAGACATCCCCTAAATATATGCATTTAAACAAACTCAGCGATAGCGAAGTCTTTGCACTCGAGTTTTGTATATTAATGAGTCTTGGATCGTGCACACATTCAAGACATCCCTCAAACATATATATATTTTCAATAAACTTAGCGATAGAGAAATCAAACAAGCTACTAGCAAAAATCTCAAGGATTCTAGTTTACAAATCATAATGATACCTCAAACGGGGTAAATCAAAATCTAAGTCATTTACAATCCTACTCAAATCATTCATTGCACAACCGTCAAGCACGATCTATCCGACCAAACGACTAGTATCCAAGTCCTATCATCCAGTCCGTTCTTTTCAAAGATAGCACACGCTTACCGTTCCAAGCCTAACTCTAAATCTTGGCACCCCAGTTCTATATCTTGCTCAAGTAATACTCTAAAGTCAGTCACACCAGTTCTTTCACTCGGTATAGGGTCATCCTTCTAACCGCTATGTCGGTTCACAAAGTCATAGATACAGTTCTCGTTCACGATTTCAATCATGCAGATTCGTTGCACGATACTCACCCCAATTTCTTAAGGTCAAACCTTTATTCTTTCGTACAGGGTATTCTACCTAAGCTCATTTTACTCATATTTTTAAACATCGAGCACAGATCATCCTAACCACATCAACATGTTCGTTGTACAAGGTCCGAGTCTGTTTAGCAAAAATCATTTCTAAGACACATTTATTTAATCGAATCCACGATATATCTACGTCGCATTTTGAACCTAACGATTCGCATAATCAATCTCCTCGAATATGTTTCAACATAATCCATATATCCAATCTTTTCTATGTCTATACCACCAAGTCACAAATAAATTTCCAAATCTTTGATCTCAATCATAAACTCTAATTTGTCCAACACGATTCACGTATCCATTCATAAAGCCATCAAGCATAACTTACTTCACGTTCAAGACTAACTCATCCTTGAAACACTTTTGATTCACTTGTGTTCTCAAACTTATCTTATCGTGTCGAACCATAAGTCAAGACGATCCTTCAATTGTCACGTTTCGATCTTTCGTAAGTTCAATCATTCCCGTTGGACGTGAGATCACCACGTCAATGCTTCCGCGGGATAACCGTCATAATCCAGGCATAAAGCATGTGCAATGAAGGAGTTACGCTCGCATAAGACCAGAATGTCAATATTGTAGTTATCATCGAAACAATCAAGACATAATGTCAACATTATAGTTATCATTGAAACGATTAAGACATCTTATCATTATACTTTATTTTATCCAAGTTATATATTGATCTACCAAATATGGTTCATCTAATAACCGTTCATGCCATGATCATAATTCGTCTAGCCAAATCGTCCAACTTTAATATTACCGTTCGATCAATCCATAGTCTATTTCTAGCATTCCTCAACCAACCAACTAAGTTTAAATCATCTAGCCAAAGTCTATTCACTTTCGATACGTTCTATTTCATCGAGTTCGTCTAAATAATCATCGAACATGTTCCTGCGAGTTTGATCATCCCCGCTGGACTTGAAATCACCACGCCAGCGCTCCCGCGGGATAATCATTCTCCTCCGGGCCTGATGTTAGGTGTTATCTTTTGAACTAGATTCAAGATCGTTCTTCCAAATTAAGATTAAGTCCGTTATCGTCTACCTCAATCATTGAACCATAAATTTGCTAACTTGCATCAATCCATGTTATCTTTCAACTATCGATATCATATCAAGTCTTCCAAATTCGAAACCATAACATTCGTACTCAAGCTGAACTCTATCGAGCGATATCCTACTCAAATCCAAATTTGCCATGAGTGCTATCATTCGTTCGTGCTATTATTCCAATTATACTAACTCCGGTCGCATCCTCGATTATTCTATCCCAACTCAAGTTTTAATTCGTTTGATTCAATTTAAAATTGCTCGTACGATTTACTAAGTTTTTTCGACCAAGATGTTTATTCCTTTACTCTGAATCCCTATTTTGATATCAGCTTTATCACTTGTTCAACATATTCTAACTCATTCGAATCAAATCTTACACAATTCCTTAGAATTTGCTTACTTTCTAGGCATGGATTATACTTAGGCTTCGTATAATCACGTTGTTTGCTGCTAGACTCATTTGCTATCCTGAAATCCTCTATTCACTCGAACATTTCTAAGATGATCAATACACCACTCAAGGTTCGAGCTATAATCTATGAATCTTCAAATCGCTTATTCTTTCCTGAGCTATCGAATACACTACTCAGGAATCGAGTCATCCAATTAAATTCTCAATCGCGTTCGTATCAATCCATCCAACTCATTTTTTAAAACTCATGTGTGATCCCTATGCTTTGCCTCGATAATCTTAGTCTCATAAATACCTCCATCGATAGTCCTCCATACAAACTATATTTTGAGGCATAACTTATCGTTAGGAATAATCGTCCAAACTATATCACGAAACCCAGGCACGACTCCCTAGATTCATCTTAGCGATAGTCCGATAACATTTTTATCGATAGCCATTTTGAGTATGACTTATCTTATCCGAACGATATCCCAATCTCTCTCGTAACTCACTAGCACCAAGGGTCTTAGCTCGTTATACACAACACAACTTAGCCGAAAGGTTATGTGCAAAGCTATCCATCCGAACGGCTTTCTATTCACCCACTAAGCCACGTATTGGTATTCGGGTTCGCACATAACTTGCAAATTCTAATACGAGTCTATTTCCACAAAGTCTGACACAGGTTGGCACAAAGACCATTGCATAACTATCTCGTTCAAGCAATCATATCATTCATATGCACTTTCAAAAATATTTAGACTCAATTGTATGGAATATTCCTTTGGAACATTGAGAGAGAGCATATGAACATAACCCACGAACTAGCTTTCAAAACTGAGAGAATCGATACAAAGTCCAATGACGTAAAGCCGTGCTTTGATACCAATATGTCATATCCCGATCTCCCGCAGGATTAGTCGTCCCCTCTAGGTGGGAATCACCGCATAAATACTCCCGTGGGATAATCATTTCCATCAGGACGTGATGTCATGCGAGCCCAAGATGCGCCCGTGCAAGGCCATAAACCGAACATAAGGAGAAAAAATTAATAAGATTACAAGCGACGCTAGGCCGACACGAGTAGAAAAAATTAATAAGGTTTCAAGATGTGCCCGTGCAAGGCCATGAACCACAGAGTCGCACAGATAGTCGTCAATGTAGCAAAAATTTGAATGACACGAGTAAGCGGCCGTTCGATAACTAGTTCACCAAGTCGATATAATAGAAGCATAGAATAAACACAAGTCTAATACATAAACAAGCTCTTTATTGATAATTAATAAGGTTACAAGCGACGCTAGGCCGAGATTATAAGTTGCTCAAGCTCTCTCTTTCTCCATAAAATAAAGGCATGCCAAATGGCTTACAACTTGGGATGATACATAGGCGATGTTCCAATATTATGTTATTTATATGTGCTTCAGCTTCAGACGCAACATTCCAAGGATCTAGAGCGAAATCCATGCCTTAACGCGCCCGAGAGGATACTCTAAAAAGAACGAGGTTCTCCCGCACCCTGCAAGCAATCTGGTGGGTTATCAGTACATGAATGCATTGGTGGGTAGGCTTCTCGCCCGCTCAACAAATCCAAACACGTTTTATTAGTTCCGTGCAACATCTATTAAGTTATCTTTTTTACTCTGGCCTTAGGATCAGTTTTATGGCAATGATATAAGTCTAACTCATGTAGAAGTGCGCAATGCAATATAAGAGTAACACGATGAGACTTACCAACTTATCATTCGTCCTTCCCTGTCTAAAGATAAAACCAAGTTAAACCCAGCACAAAAATTTATAATAAAATTCAAGGAATCCCATAGTAACACAAGTGTTAAAGCGTATTTCTAATTCAGGTGCACGAGTTACTCATATTTACCAGATTATGATACTCAGGTGGTTCAAATAGGTTATACACATATTCGGGTTGATTCAGACATGTTATTCACAAATTCAAGTTGATTCAGACATGTTACTCATAGATTCAAATTTGGTTGGGCGTCGCAATGACTCACACGCAGATTATCGTAATCGATCCTAACTTAGTCTATATGAATGGTCATTGGTGCTACAAGCCATTTTGGATGATAGTCGTGTAGACGACGATGAATATAGAGGCAAGTAGCGAACCAGCTGTAAGCCCTTCCGCCATACCCTTGCTAGGCTATTAGTATGACTATCCATAATATTTGTCCGGATCAGATCGGCCCCATTACGACCAGCCCACCATCTATAGGAATCTTACCCTTGTGAATAAGTTGTCCATGACCATGCGAGTCACTTATCTTATCTCTTGATCCAGATAAGCGGCGACGATTGTAAACACAGGATAAAACCTACTATAAGTTATCCCGAATAAACAATGATGGTTGTAGACGTAGGAACGAACCTACTATAAGCCACCCCGAACCATGATTCTTTATTTATCTTTTCTTTATCAGTACAGTTCAGTTCTTTTACTTGATACTTCCAATACTTTCTATAGTTTCTTAAAATCTTTTATTATCCAGTTTTCGATTCGAGAAACTGCCTTGGCGACCTTATGGTCACAATGGCTTTCGATGTTTTCCATTACTAGGCTTGGAACTACTATTTTGATAGTCTTCCTGTCTCAGGTAAGTGAACCATGTTCTATGTTGTGCTTTCATACTTTGGCATTATCCCTGTGACAAGCATTACATAAAAGATAGATAGCATAAAGACATCTACTCGACCTGTTCTATACAATAAAGTGGACTCTACTTGCACGAAACTAAGGTAGCATGCGAGGGTCCAACTATAAGCCAAGTTTTATTTCTATATTCTAAAATAAGCAATACAATATGGAATTATTCTCTTACCTTGGTGTATTGTATTCTTATTAGCATGCAATGGGTGATTCGTCTAGTGACTAGCATGTACCATCCATATTTTTAAGTGTGCAGATTAAGCAAGGAAAGGTTCATCGTAGACACCCACCTTAGTGATAATTTATCTCGGATGAGCGATACTCAAAGCGCAGCTTTGAACTAAGTCTGAACCCCTGAAAGGCCAAATCTGAATTTTTTTGTCTCAAGCGAGCCTTCTCGCAGAGCAAGGCAGGACGGGTCATCGCACTTGTATCGTTTAAATCGTCTATCCGCAATGATGCGGAGTGGTTCATTACATTATACACCACTCAGAACAAGTCTCATCATTGAGACTTTCTAAGTACAACCCATTCTATCGCACATTATCAAATATATCTCAAGCATATCACTTCGTATCCTTTGACCCATTCGAACATAACTTTCTAATCGTTTTCCACATTCTGTGTCGCATGCGTGCTGGGTATGTCTCAATGAATGACTCTATCATTCAATTTAAGATCTAACTCGGTCTGTAGTGCCCCTTAATGTGGAATATACATCACTTATCGTAGGTGTCACTACCATATTTTCTAGGAAAGGGTATTTTAGTAATTTTATATTTAATTAAATATTGTGCATGATAAATAATTATTTGTTGTATTATTTAATTGTTGTTAGATGTTAGTTATTTAATTTAGACTTTTGTTAGTGGACCTAACTAGTTAGTTTGGACCCATGGACCAACATGAACTAATTTGGTTAGAACTTAGCCCATTTAGAAAGCCCATTGTTAAGGAGATGGATTAAATTAATTAAACCATTAGACTAGAAGCTTCCTTTCTTGATTATTTTTTCATAAGAGGCCCCAAGGGGTATAATGGACATTACATAGTAGTTTGAGGGAGAGGAAATAGGGGTCGGCCTATTTAAAAGAAGAGAGAAAATTCTCTCTCCTCTTTTCATTCCAAAACTAGATCTAGAATTTCCCTCAACCAAATTCCTTCATTCCCATTTCATTTTTCTACCAAATTTTATTCTAATTTCTTCCCAAATCACTATTAGAGACTTAAGAAGCAAGGATCTAGAAGGAGGAAGCAAGGATCTACAAAGAGGAGCAAGGATCTGCAAGTTGGAGGCAATTTTATCTCAATTGGAGGTTTCATTGGGAATCCATCTCCCAATAGGTACAATTTAGTTTTTTTCCTTAATTTAGATTATAAATCTGAGATTTAACCATAAAAAATCAACCCATATGCATTGGCTACCCATAGGATTTGGTTTTGTGTTCATAGGAGGCCTATTGAGAAAGTTATGGTGCTTTTTGTGTAAATTTTGGGGAAATTCCGAGATTGAGGATTATTGTGTGTGTCAATTGATCCTATAGATCAATTTGGCATGTTCTTGTCTGTTTGGGGCTAGTGTCATGTCCACAATTAGGTACGTGTAGGTCGTATCCCAACAATTTGGTGATACGTGTTGTTTTGGGGGGTTTTTCCTCCGACACGGGACTTTGTACATGTCATATTTTGACAAGGATACGTAGATCTATATTTGACTCTTCGTAT
Organism: Iris macrosiphon; assembly: GCA_036927795.1. NCBI lineage: Eukaryota > Viridiplantae > Streptophyta > Magnoliopsida > Asparagales > Iridaceae > Iris > Iris macrosiphon. The sequence continues at coordinate 50,482,675 of JAYESA010000007.1, forward strand.
TATTCATAAATAATATATGTGACTTGTTTGTGTCCTTTGTGGTATATTTGGATGTGTATTGGATTTGTGTCGCATGCGTATCCTAGATCTAGTGGGATACGGTGTGATACTCTCGATATGATGGTACAAATTATATGTAGATCTATTTCTTGTTCTCTTAATTCATGAAGATTGTATATATATATATATATATATATATATATATATATATATATATATATATATATATATATATATATATATATTATATATATATGTTATAGTATATATAATTATGCTTCTTGTGTCTTAGATCTATGTATTATGTATGTACTATATGTGTATATATTATGTAGCCATTCTTCTACATGTATAAATATATATATATTATAGTATATATGTTATGTGTAAATATGTATATATGTTGTTACAATATATATATATATATATATATATATATATATATAATATAAATATATATATATGTATGTATGTTATTATTATTATATGTGTTTGTTAAGTACATACATTCTATATGGTTGTAACTATACATATATATGATACTATGTGATTATAGGTGTTATTATGTAAGTATATACATATTATAGCATGTATATATATATGTATATTTAAATGGATATTTATATTTATGTATGGAAGTTATATGATTTTATATATATATACATATATGAATAGTTATCAATATATTTATGTGTGTGTTGTTGCTATATAGTATTTATGCACATAACACTAGGAAGGGGTGTATATTTAGTTATTAGTAGTTATTATGTATATAGATGTGTATATATACTTGGAGGAGGATATACATATATATATATATATATATATATATATATATATATATATATATATATATGTGTCTTATATATATATTGTATATATATATATACTATTAGTGACGGCAGGGACAGCTAATCAGCAACGACAGTAGCCAATTGGCGACAGCAGCAGCAAAATAACACAGCAGCAACTAATCAGCGACAGCAGCAGCAGCATCGGCGCTGAAGGGCAGCAACAGCAGGGTGAAGCGACAGCAACCAGCGATAATTCAGGAAAACTGTCACTGAAACAACAGCGTATCAGCAAGCGTATCAGGGTTTCAGTGACAGTTTTTAGTGACAGTGCAGGAAACTGTCACTAAAATAGCAGTATATTTATATATCAGCAGCTTTCAGGGACAACATAATGGTTTTTTGTGACAGTTAGGCAGTTTTATATATATATATATATATATATATATATATATATATATATATATATATATATATATATACTAGTATTATATATATAGTAGGATGTATCTCCTAAATTGCTAATTTTATTATAGTATATAGAGTAGTATGTATGTATATATATGTTACGGGTAGTTAATATCACAAGGTATTTGGAATTACCTTGAGGAAACCAAGGTAATTGGGGATACCCAAGATTTGGGTTTGGGTATCAAGTTTGTGATTATTGTTGAGATACCAAGTTGGTTCAAAACCACGGTACCTATTTAATATTGTAATTATGATTCTATATTATTAATAATTAATTGTTTGATATTTTTATATTGATGTTTTACCTTGGAATTTACGTATCCGGAGATACGGTATCATAATATTTAAGATATGGTTTTTATGGCTTAGACTTTAGTATCTTGAATCCAATATTTTGTGTTAGACTATTACAATCTAGAAATAGGTAGTTGACCATAGTTGACCATAGTTGACTTTTGACTTAGAATTGACTTGTTGACCTAGAAGTTGACTAGTTTAACTTATTCTCTTTTCGGAACCTTGTATTGATATTGTATTCCATATCTAGGTCTTCGAGGCACCATATCAGACATCTGTGAGACTATTCATTGGACTTCAGGCGAGTATATTCTCTGATAGTTTCTCATTTATGATATCCTCTATGTTCATTGTATCTAGTGTAGATATCCTTGTTCTCTTGACACGATGGTTACACGGATTGATATATCCGGATCTCGTCATGAGATGTTATTCCTTGGTATATGGTATATCTTGTGCAAGACTTGTTTCATTGATTATCTTGTACATGTACAGACACTGATTTTCGGGAAGACTAGCTATCTTCTTGGGGAATCTCGTGCCATAGCGTACCATGGTTGGATCTATTATACCAGTCGAGGGTGGAGAGTATTTTAGTATAGATATGTGATCATATCCTCCTTGTATCAAGTCATGCATTGAATAGTGTTAATCATACATCGCACGTATGATTAGCCAGGCCATATATCTTGTATCAAGTTCCCAAGTCGATCATATGTTAAAGCTAGTACTCACACACATAGACATTAGTATTCTTGTTCATTGACATATTGCTCATTATTGTATTTATTCCAGTATTTCCTTATTGTATATATATCTCTCGTATCTATTGTGCATCTTGTATATTCACATCTATTTACTGTTACATAGTTTTTATCATTGATTAGAACTGCTGTTAGAGATGTACTCTACTCTTTTCCTGAATGGATATATTTTTCCCAGATGACACTGATGACTGGTACCCTACCTATTATGGACCTCGGGATGTTGTGGGTCTAGAGTCTGATACCCTGGCTCAGGAGGGACTTATCCTAACTGAGATAGTTGACCCGAGAGTAGTAGCTTCTTAGTATTCTTGTACTGGATTTGTCTCCAGCTTATTTGTTAGTATTCTTTCAGACTCATTGATGTATTATTTTAGACTCATGAGTTATTTTGTGACTATTCTATTCTTTATCTGATTCGTACTTATTTCTATCTTAGTTCTATGATTGAGTATATTATCATTGTTGGTGGTTTATTATATTGTTAGATAGATTATCTAGACAGCGTTCTACCGCCGATTCTGCGGTGTAGGCTGGGCATTGTTTCTGACTTGTACCCTTACATCGGGTGCGGGTCGTGACAGCAGGACACGTTACAATCTACGTGTATACGATGATCTTAGGCTAAGGCTATCTTATTTAAATCGTTATACTCGTCCATGCGAATCTAACATATTCACTTGCACTAGCATTCGATATCAACTTATCGCGAGTCTGGATCATGCACATATTCAAGGCGTCTCTCAAACATATGCATGTAAACCAACTCAGCGATAGAGAAGTCTTTGCACTCGAGTTATGCATATCACTGAGTCTTGGATCGTGCACACGTTCAAGGCTTCCCTCAAATATATGCATTTCAACCAAACTTAGTGATAGCAAAATCGGACAAGCTACTAGCAGAAATATCAAGGGTTCTAATTTATGAATCATATTGATACCTCAAACGGGGTCAATCAAAATCTACATTATTTCCAATTCTACTCAAATCAAGTATTGTACAACCGTCAAGCATGATCTATCTGACCAAATGACTAGCGTCCAAGTCCAATCATCCAGTCCGTTCGTGTCATACATAGCACACGCTTACCATTCCAAGCCTAACTATAAGTCTTGGCACCGCAGTCCTATCTTAAATCTGCGGGCATGACCCTCGACGTCACGGAGATAAGACTTGACAAGTTTTGTAAGCATGTTGAATTATGTGATATACTGTTGCACTGTCATATTTCTTTGTTGAAGATGTATAAATTTGTCTCCCTTCTCGTGACGGACGGCTGGCGGAAGGTACTCCTCTTCGAAGGCTTTACGAAACACGGACCAAGAGATAGTATCTTTGTCGTCTTCTCTCAGAATAGCCTTTTTGTGCACATTCCACCAATCATATGTGTTCAAGTAGAGCTGGAGCTGAGCCCAAGTAACTCTCATCGTCTCGTCCATGCGAAGCACTTCAAAGTGGTCTTCTAGCTCTACCGGCCATTCTAACGCCACGGAGGGTTCATTAGTCCCTTTGAAGGTAGAATAACACATATTCTTAAACTCTGATATTTGAAGGATGGAACCCTTCTTGTCTGAGGGTGAAGGTTCATGAGAGCCACGCGGTCTCGACAACAACTAGCACTGTTGTGACGGCCTTTGATGTAGAATGGTTGTTGGCGATGAGCGTCATCACAATCGTTTATAGGGTATTCATCTGCTTCTTCTGTGCCTCGGCTTGAGTCCGCTGCTACTAAAATTCATCCTCAATTCAGGCCTTGAATTCCCTCTGACGTAATTCTATCTGCGTCTACTGCTTTGTATCAAGCGCATCATCCGCTCGAACAGATCAACAAAGGGCGCAGCTGCTTGACTTCCAGAGCTGCCTGAAGTTTCAAAGCTGCTCTTTTGCACTTGCGTCCCTATATGCGCTTGTGTGTTCGGTTCTAAGTCCGTTCCTTGAAAGAAAATTAACTTATATCAGTCTCAAAACATATTATGAACTCAATGTATGGAACGTATCTCATTTTGGCCAAGTGAATTCAAGAGTTCAACTAGGAGGGATAGGGTCGTTTCAAGAAAACTCTTCTAACACGAAGGTCAAAGGATCTAAAGTTATGCCCAGATACCAATATGACATGCCCAAAATTTTGCTAATCGTTAATCGTCCCTGGGGTATGATGTCGTGCGAGCATAAGGCGCGCCCCCATAAGGCCTAGGCATAATGATCTACTTTGCAACGTATACAACATAGTACGCAAATGGAATATCACACATTTAAATAAAGAAAAGTTCTCTTTATTGATAATGAATATCTTTGTTACAAACTCTTGACTTTTAAAAGTAAAGGGGTGCCGCACGATCTTATAAGATGGACGCAAAATAAGATTGTCGATCCATATATTATATCCCTTACAAAAATTCAAAAGGCAAAGAACCTTAGGTGCATTTTTGCGCCATCGCTTAGGAGCTTCAAAAGGGTATATGCGAGCTCCTTGAGAATATGTACTTGCGCTCCAAAATTCACAAACACGAATTCGTCAGACCAGTGAAAGGTTGGGGTGAAGCTTCAGCTCCTCGCCGTGTCGTCTTGGCTTGGGGAACCTGTTGCAATGAGGGTCAGTACTTCAAAATATACCGGTGAGGGCAAGCTAACCCAACACACCAATTGGACACAATATTTATGTGAATATTTAACATTATCATTATGTGGTTCTTCTATCTTGCCCTAGATCAAGTTACAAGCAATTCATAGAAGTAAATGACATAATAAAATATGCCACCGCTCGGTGACTTAACCTGCGTTGTCTGAACCACCTGTACAAAACTTACCATGACCTTCCCTGACATGAAGAAATATTTAGTTTTCACAGTTTAAATATACATAGCATGTCACTGGTAGAACGAGGGATGGGTCGTCTTTCCTTCCACTTTAGGTAGCTAGCCCTTGGCAGACGTACGGACCCATCAAATGCTAGGACTACACTAAGTGGTCCCAGTGCCCCGGCGATAGTTCATGGAACTACATCTCTTGTGCACAAGTTTTCCTTGACCACGCATCATCTAAAACTAAGTTATCAAACAAAGCATGCAAGACAACATAAGAAACTTAACTTCATGGCATACTCTGGCAGTATAGTCTACTTCTCAAGTGATCACATTGCAAATATGTACTACTCATTGCATAATTGTAGCTACATAAGTTATAGCTACAACTGAAGAATAAATATGTCCATGCATAGCAGACAAGCACGCAATAAGGTATTCGTTCAGAAATTTATATGTTATAAGCATTAGTGCTCCATTTCTAGTTCTTATTATCTTGACTCAATTTTATTATTATGGCATCGTTCATCGAAATGCACAAACGAGTCAGATTATTAAGAATAAAGATTTGGAAGAAGGGTGCTAATCAAAAGTAAGGCCACTCACAAGTTGGAGAATCGGGAAAGAGAAAAGGGAGACCTTTAAGACTCCACTCGCGCGTCGCCTATACGATTACCTGCACACAACAACAGATGATCAATATCTCCTGCCTCAGTCTCCCAGATTTCGATACGAAATATGAAGTTCAAGGAATAAAGACAATAAAATTTATCGAAATTGTTCAAGAAAATGCAAGCCACAAAACCAACAAGAAAGCAACCAAGCAGCATCAAAAATGAGCAAAGAAATTAGCACAATAGAAAGGTCCCTCTCGACTCTGCTACCAGAGTCCTTCCTTTAGTCATGGTCCGCTGAATGTGGGATTTATTCCGAAAAAAATAATCTATGACAAGAAAAGGATCTTGATTCAATCTGACCCGATCGAACGATACCGAGTTTTCCTTAGCCGTACTCCCAGAAAAGGGGGAACATGGTACTACATTTTAACCAACTAATAAAAAATTTTGTCCTCGAAACTTAGGAATGGAATCTATACCTAAGAAAATAATGAGAAAAACTTTTACTTCATGTCTGATTCGAGTTACCAGGTCAACTCCTCGACCGCGTGGTTCCGTCAAAGAACGTGCACAAGTGGGGCTGCACGATTCCAGAGATGCTTCTCTTTCCAATCCAAGATCTGAATGGGCTCCTTGACGTACGACAAGTCTGTATGTAGATCCAACTGATCAAAATCTTCCACGTGGCTCGGGTCATGCACGTACTTCCTAAGCTGTGATACATGGAAAATATTATACACGTCTGGCAGGTCTGGTGGCAATGCAATTTGATAGGCAACTGGGGAGACTCGCTTAAGGACTTCGAACGGGCCAACGAATCTTAGACTTAACTTTACCTTTACTTCGAATCTCATGACTCCAAGCATGGGCGAGACCTTCAGAAACACATGGTCACCTTCCAAAAAATCAAGGGGTTGTCGGTGAATTTTGGCATAACTCTTCTGCCGGCTTTGTGCTACTTTTAGTCGCTCTCGGATAAAATGAATCTTTTGGCCTGTTTGTTTAACTAGTTTCGGCCTAAGTATTTGACGCTTCCTAACTTTATCCTAGCAGATCAGTGACCTATACTTTCACCCATACAACTCCTCATACAGAGCCATTTGGATGCTAGACTAGTAACGATTATTGTATAAAAATTTGGTCAACGGTATGTGGACGTCCCAACTTAACTTTGAATTGATTGCATAGAGATGCAACATGTCTTCGAGCACCTGATTCATCCGCTCTATTTGGTCATTGATCTGTGGATTGTAGACTGAGTTAAACTTTAACTTGGTCCCCATCGCCGACTAAAGGCTCTTTCAGAAATATAATAGAAATCGTCCGTCCCGATCTGACATAATAGAAACTGATACTCCATACAGCCGAACTATCCCATCAAAGTAGGTATGAACAAGGCGATCGATGCTCCAAGTAACTTTAATATCAATGAAGAGCGCTGACTTGGTTAACCAGTCAATGATGACCCAGACTGTGTCATTCCCCCATTGTGTCTTTGGTAAGCCAACAATGAAGTCCATGCTTATGTGCTCACATTTTTATTCCAGAATAGCAAGATTTTATATCTCCCCGCCCAGTCTCAGATGTTCTGCTTTTACCCTCTGACAGGTTATGCATTGTGACACAAAGTGTGCCACATCTTTCTTCATTTCGTACAACCAGAATACAGTATAAAGGTCTTTATACATCTTTGTGCTCCCGGGACGGACTGTGTAGGCTGCATAGTGAGCTTCCGCAAGGATCTCCTTTCTGAGTTCTGTGTCGTTAGGGACGCATAGCCTTCCCTTCACTCGCAATACTCCATTCACATCAACTGCAAAGTCCTTCGCCTTCCCTGCTAGAATCTGTTCACGTATTTTCCTTAGGAATGAGTCGTCCCTTTGAGTAGACGTAACTCTCTCTAACAGGTTAGGTACAAAGCGCATCTTAGCAACTCGTGTGCCGAAGTATCGAATTTGGAGTTCAATGCCCATTTCCTCCAAGTCTCTTTGAAACCTACAATCGACGGACAAGGATCTCGTAAACACTCGACTCAATGCATCCACCACAATATTATCCTTGTCAGGTGTGTAGTCGATCATCAAGTCATAGTCTTTGATTAATTCTAGCCAACGCCGCTGTCGTAGGTTAAGGTCCGTTTGGGTGAATAGATACTTCAAAGTTTTTTGGTTAGTATAAATTTAGCAAGCCACTCCATAGAGTTAGTGTCACTACAATTTTAGCGCGAACATAATTGTCGCTAGTTCTAGGTCAAGCGTAGGATAATTTTTCTCGTACTTTTTCAGTTGCCTTGATGCGTAGTATATCACCCTATCCCGCTGCATGAATACGCACCCCAAGCCCTGCCCTGACGCATCGCTGAATATTTGGAATCCCAAGATCTCATCTGATAGTGCAAGTATAAGAGAAGAGGAGAGGTGTTGCTTTAACTCTTCAAACGAGGCTTCACAGTCGGTGGACCACTCAAATATGACTTTCTTCTGAGTGAGGCAAGTTTAAGGTGATGCTAACTTGGAAAAGTCTTTTATGAACCGCCTGTAGTAGCCCGCTTGTCCGAGGAAGCTTCGAATCTCACTAACGAATGCAGGTCGCTTTCAGTCAGCAATGGCTTCAACTTTCTTTGGATCGACTAAATACATCCCACAGAAATGATGTGCCTGAGGAAAGATGCACTTCTCAGCCAGAACTCATATTTACTCAGTTTTGAGTATAGTTTGTTATCCCGAAGAGTCTGTAGCAAGGTTCACAAGTGCTTTGTATGCTCTTCCTTATTCTTCGAGTATACCAAGATATCATCAATGAACACTACTACAAACTTATCGAGATATAGCAGGAACACACGATTCATCAAATCCATAAAGGTGGCAGGGGCATTGGTCATTCTGAATGGCATTACCAAAAACTCATAGTGGTCATAGTGAGTGCAAAAGGCTGACTTAGGCACGTTGTATAGCTTGATCTTGAGCTGATGAGAACTCGAGCGAACATTAATTTTTGAAAATACCATCGCACCTTGTAGTTGATCAAAGAGGTCATCAATCTTGGGAAGGGGGTACTTATTTTTAAATGTGGTCTTATTCAGTTAGCGATAGTCTATACAGAGCCGCATCGAGCAATCATTTTTATTTACAAATTATATAGGTGCGCCCCACGAAAATACTCTCGAACGAATATACCCACGATCTAATAATTCTTGTAACTGGATCTTTAGTTTTTTTAGTTCTACTGGGGCCATTCAAAATGTAGCTTTGGAAATCGGCCGAGTTTCTGAAAATGTATCTATAGTGAATTATATCTCTTGGTCGGACAACATGCCAGGCAACTCATCTGGAAACACATCAAGAAATTCCTTCACAACGAAACTAGACTCTACGTTTTCATAATCTCGTTGAGTGTCTCGAAAGGATGCAAAGTACCCTTCACAGCCGGAATGTATCATCCGCCAAGCAGACATTACAGAAATCACCATACAGACATTCGACGCTCTCGACGCTGAACTGCACGCGTAGCAAAATTCGATCTTGCCAGGTAGACGAAATACGACTTTTTTGCACAATTAATGGTAGCCGAGCAAGAGCCGAGCCAATCTATCCCCAGAATAATATTGTAGTCCCTGATGTCTAAGACAATCGCATCTAGTGACAATTTTCTTTCTTTGATGCAAATATAACTATCACGACAAACTAAGCGAGACGGCAAATCCAGCCCCATGGAGTACTGACGCTAAGATTTAGGCCTAGCTGTGTCATAGAAAATTTATTTTTGACGGTAAAATTCGTCGCAATGAAACTATGTGTGGCATCAGAATCAAACAATAATCGAGTAGGTACATTATTAAAAAGTAATATACCTGACAACACCGTGTTGGAAGCAAACACCTCTTCCCGAGTCAGAGCATAGATCCGAACTTGAGCATTTTATGGTGTCGTCTGGTTCGCTCGAGGCATTTGACATTGATTCTGAGGCGGACGATATGGTTGTGGCGGGCATTGGTTCGGTCCTCCCTCCCGACAGTTCACTGCCATGTGTCTAAGGCGGCCGCATTTAAAACATGCTCTAGTGCATACTCAACAATTTTGAGTGATGTGTCCGGCACGGTTATACCGGTTGCAGAAAATCTCACTATTTCTCCCTAGTTTGCATCCTGATAATCGTCGTTGTTTGGACCCTTTGGTGCAATGTTACCTTATATTTTGCTAGGGCGCTTGTGATAGAATTTTTTAACAACGCCGGTATGAACTAGGGGTACTACGCTCTAGGGAGAGGGCGTGGTCTAGAGAGTCTCGCTTGCTACGATACTGAGGGATGATGACGTGAGAATGAATAGAAGGTCGCGGTCCTATCTCAAATCCGTGGGCTTGACTCTCGGCATCACGGAGATGAGACATGGAAATTTTTGCAAGCCTATTGAATTCTGCAGCATACTATCATACTTTCATAATCCCTTGTTGAAGATGTATAAATTCCTCTTCCTTATTGTGATGGATGGCTGGTTGAAGGTACTCCTCTTTGAAGGCTTTACGGAACACAGACCAAGAGTTAATCGCCTTGTCGTCTTCACTCAAGATATTCTGTTTGTGCATATCCCACCAATTATGTGCGTTCAAGCAGAGCTGGATCTGAGTGCAAGCAACTCTCTTCGTCTCATCCGTACGAAGTACTTAAAAGTGGTCTTCTAGCTCAACCAGCTAATCTAACGCTACGGAGGGACCCTCAGTCCCTTTGAAGTTAGAATGACACATCTTCTTTATCTCTGATATTTAAAGGATGGAACCCTTCTCATCTGAGGATGGAGGTTCTTGAGATACCTGAAGCCCCGCGGTCTCGCCTACAACTAGCATGGTCGCGGCGGCCGTTGATGCAGAATGGATGTTGGCGAAGAGCGTCATCATAAACGTTTGTAGGGCATTCATCTGCTTCTATTATGCCTCGGCCTGAGTTCCCTGAGTCTGAAATTGAGGCTCAATCCGGGACTTGAATTGGCTCTGACATAATTCTGCATACCTCTGTAGCATTTTAATCAAGCGCATCATCCGCTCGAACGGATCAACAGAGGGCGCGACTACTTGACTTCCAGCGCTGCCTGAAGTGCCAGAACTACTCTCTAGCACTTGCGCCCCTTCCTACGCTTGTGTGTTCGGCTCTAAGGTCGTTCCTTGAAAGAAAAGTAACTTATATCAGTCTAAAAATATATTATAGACTCACTGTATGGAACGCATATTATTTTGGCCAAGCGAATTCAAGAGTTCAACTAGGAGGGAGGGGGTCGTTTCAAGAAAACTCTTCTGAGACGAAGGTCAAAGGATCTGAAGCCATGCTCTGATACCAGTATGACATGCCCCAATTTCTGGTAATTGTTAATCGTCCCCCGGACGTGATGTCGTACGAGCATAAGGCGCGCCCCCATAAGGCCTAGGCATCATGATCTACTTTGAAACGTATGCAATAAAGTACGCAAATGGAATATCACACATTCAAATACAGAAAAGTTCTCTTTATTGATAATGAATATATTTGTTACAAACTATTGACTTTTAAAAGTAAATGGGTGTCACATGGTCTTACAAGATGGACGAAAAATAAGATAGTCGATCCATATATTATATCCCTTATAAAAATTCAAAAGGCAAACCACCTTAGTTGCGTTTTTGCACTATCGCTTAGGAGCTTCAAAATAGTATCTGTGAGCTCCTTGGGAATATGTACTTGCACTCCAAAAGTCACGAGCATGAACGCGTCAGACCAGTGAAAGGTTGGGGTGAAGCTTCAGCTCCTCGTCGCGTCATCTTGGCTCGGGGAACCTACTGCAACGAGGGTCAGTGCTTAAAAAAGTACCAATAAGGGTAAGCTAACCCCACACACAAAATCGACACAGTATTCATGTGAACACAAAACATTATCATTATATGGTCATTTTATCTTTCCCTTGATCAAGATACAGGCAATTCATAGAAGTAGATGACATAATAAAATGTGCCACCACTCGGTGACTTTACCTACGCCGTCTGAACCACCGGTACAAAACTTACCATGACCTTTCCTTCCATGAAGACATAGTCTGTTTGCACAGTTTAAATATACATAGCGTGTCACTGGTCGAAAGAGGGATGGGTCGGCTGCCCTTCCGCTTTGGGCACCTAGCCCTTGGCAGACGTACAGACCCATCCAATATTAGGACTACACTAGCAAATATTCTACCCAGGCCGAAGCGGCCCCTGTGCCCCGACGACCGTTCGTAGAACTATATTTCTTGTGTACAAGTTTTTCTTAACCACGCATCGTCTAAAACTAAGTTATCAAACGAAACATGCAAGACAACATAAGGAACTTAACTTCATGGCATACTCTGACAGTATAGTCTTCTTCTCAAGTGATCACATTGCAAATATATAATACTCATTGCACAATTATAAATAAATAAGTTATAGCTACAACCGAAGCATTAATATGTACACGCATAGTGGATAAGCACGCAATAAGTTGTTCGTTCAAAAAAATTAGGTTATAAGCATCAATGTTCCATCTCTACTTCTTATTATCTGGACTCAATTTTATTATTATGGAATCATTGATCGGAATGCACAAACAAGTCAGATTATTAAGAATGAAGACTTGGAAGAAGGTCGCTAATAGAAAGTAAGGCCACTCACAAATTGGAGAATCGGAGAAGACAAAGGAGAGATCTTTAAGACTCTGCTAGCATGTCGCCTACACGATCACCTGCACGCACTAACAGATGATCACTATCTCCTGTCTCGATCTTCTAGAGTTCGATACGAAATGCAAAGTTTAAGGAATGGAGACAATGAAATCCATCGAAACTGTTCAAGAAAACGTAAGCCACAAAACTAATAAGAAAGTAACCAAGAAGCATCGAAAACGAGCAAAAAAACCAGCGAAACGAAAATGCCCCTCTCGACTCTGCCATCGAGTCTTTCTTTGAGGCATGATCTACTGAATGTGGGACTAGATTCTGAAAAAACTAATACATAACGAGAAAAGGATATTGATTCAATCTGTCCCGATCAAACAATACCAAGTATTTCTTAGTCGCGCTCCCAAAAAAGGGAGAATGGGGTACTACATAGAACAAGTTATAGATTCGGGGTACTCGTCCACATGAAATCTAAGAGAAAGTTCGTGCTTTGCTCTTAGGATTTTGTCATCCAAGACAGAAGAAAGAAAGAGATCTTATCGATGAGTCGTCGCCTTCGCTCAGGGAGATTTCTACGGATTGGTGAGTAATTTCAATTGTAATCTCTTTTTTTTCTTCTTGAGTGTGGTGAGGGGGTTGAATCTATTAGGGTAAAGGGTTCAACATTGATTTTATCAATCTTGTAATTTTAACTGAGTTATAAAGGTTGGGATTTGTCTAGGTGACGTAGCCACCGCCATATACTTGTCTTTATATGTGCTAGGTGTTCGTTAGATAGGGGTTAGTTATCTCAGGTGGGTTGGCCTAAAGGTTTCGTTACGGGCACTCTCAGACACGGTGTCGGAACGCTTGTAGGACGTGTCCGATTCCCAACCGAGATTATTCAGCAGAGAGATGAGGATACCTATCACCAATCTTACTAATCATAAATCGTATGTGTAAGTATTCCATGAACACACCAAAAATCAGTCTAATTTGAAATTTTTAGAATCCAACAAAATAAATAATAAATAATAAATAAATAGATTTTTTTTTTGGATATGTCATTTCCAAGGGTTAGAGCATCTTTAGTAAGGTTCATCCCACATTCTAGATTCTAGATTCAAAATGTAGGAGCTCGTTTTATATAATAGTTAGTCTCATCCCTAATTCCAATTTTTAAATTTTTGATCTCATCCCACCCATAGGTGCTAAGGGTTGGGCCTCCAAATTTTTAGATTCTAGACTGTAGGAACTCATTTTTTAGAATAGTAAGTCTCAATTTTGAAGCAAACTTTCTATATTTTAGATTTTACATTATTTTTTCTATTTCAATTTTTGACCACACAATCTTTGGAGCTGGAGTTCACTTTATCATTTTCTACTATTCTCATACAAACCCAACCCATTATGCATTTACCTTCTATTTTTAAATTTGGACCTCAAATTGCTTTAGAGAGTTCTAATGATGCTCGTAGGAATTAAGTATCCAAAATAAAATTCGAATCATATCTATCTCCACGAAAATCTTTCATCGTAACCAACTGGTAACGACTTCACGAACAAATAAATAAATAAATAGGGAGAGGAATTGATAGTGAATAATATACAAGTGAAGAGTGCATGTTTCTGTACATATACATGGACCCACCCCAACTTGGAATAATCAATTCATAAGTAGCTTACAAATGCTCTGCTGCAGCAAAGCAAAATTAAAACCTCTCCTTCATCAGTAGTTCCTCCCCCAAGCTCCCGGGACCTCTCTAGTCCCTCCTGCTCCCCTTTGTTTTATCTTTACATCCAATCCATCCAAGACACACCACGAGCTCCAAACCCCTCCACTCTCTTTGTTTATTCCTCTTATCCCTGCAACCCCATCACTAATCATTTTCCACGCCAGTGCAGCGTCGTCAATATACTCCCCTAATTCCCAGCTATTCTTCCTCTTCTTCAGACATCCATCCCCATGGCTCCAGATTCCTGGCTGACCAAAGTGAAGTCTGCAATCATCGACTCCGTCAAGTCCACGATGAGCTCCGAAGCAATCGGCGTTGCTCGCCGCAAGCCCAACGTCGAAATACTCGCTTTCGAGGTCTCCAGCCTCATGTCCAAGCTCGTCCACCTCTGGCGGACGTTATCCGACGCCCAGATCTCCCGCCTGCGCCACGAGACGATCGCGCTGGAAGGCGTCCGCAAGATCGTCTCCGACGACGACTCCTTCCTCCTGAGCCTCGCCTGCGCAGAGCTCACGGGGACGCTGCGACTAGTCGCGGACGCCACTTCCATTCTGAGCAAGCGCTGCAGCGACCCGGAGCTCCGCCAGTTCGACCGGATACTTAAAGAATTTACCGACACCGGACGCGACGCGAACCGGTGGGTGATGACCTGGAAGGAGATGGACGCCAAGGCCAAGAAGATGGACAGGTACATCGCCTCGACGGCTGCATTATGTAAAGAGATGGACGACTTGTCGGACGCAGAGACCGGACTAAAGAAGCTGGTACTGCACCACTCGAGCCATAATATAAAGAACAGCAGCAAGCTAATTGCGACGGTCTCCGACATGCAGCAGAAGATCTTCTGGCAGAGACAGGAGGTGAAGTACTTGCGACAGACGTCGCTCTGGGGCTGCAGCTTCGACCTCGCCATATCCCTGCTTGCAAGATCCACGTGCACCGTGCTGGCGAGAATCAAGAGCGTGTTCGGCATCGGGGGGCAGGAGACGCCGCACCCGGCGGCCGCTGCGTCCCTCCCGAGGAACGTGTCGGTGTCGGCCGTGGTGTATCCGTCCTCCGACGCGCTCTCGCCGCGCGTGATGCCGCCTGCGGACAAGTGTGGGGGGCTCTTCGAGTCGAGCTCGGCGATGATGACCCCGCCCGCCACGACTCTCGGGTCGCACGCTCTGGCGCTGCACTACGCGAACGTGATCGTGGTGATCGAGAAGATGATACGGACGCCGAGGGCGGTGGGGGCGGACGCGAGGGACGACTTGTACGGGATGCTGCCGGCGAGCCTGAGGGGGCAGCTGAGGACGAGGCTGAAGGGGGTGGGGTGGGGGGCGGCGAGGGACGTGCGGCTGGCGGGGGAGTGGAAGGCCGCGATGGGCAGGATAGTGGAGTGGCTGCTGCCCGTGGCGCAGAGCACCATACGGTGGCAGGGGGAGAGGAGCTTCGAGCGGAAGAGCGCGGCGACGGTGCCCAGGACGAACGTGCTGCTGCTGCAGACGCTGTACTTCGCCAACAGGGTGAAGGTGGAGGCCGCGGTGGCGGAGCTGCTGGTGGGGCTGAATTACGTATGGAGGTTTGAGATGGAGATGTGTTTGGACATGGATTAGTCTCTTTTTTTCCTTTTTATTTTTTTTCGTTTTGTTATTGATTAACATCTATCAACGGCAAAGAAAGATGGTCGGAGATTTTGTATAAAGCCACATAATGTGTCATTTTAATGTGCTGTTTACTCGTACTAATTACTAACATAAAATAATTCTCCTTTTTTTTAATGAATCTCAATTAATTTGAGATGTTTGTATCTGGGAGATCGGTTTGAACTTGGATTAATTGCAATTCGATACTCTCAAATATTCTAGTTTTTAAACTTGAAATTCATAACTTTTTTATTTGACAATTTCATCATCAACTATTGAATAATTTTAACTCGATATCTAAAAAACGAAAAATCTATCTCCATTCTCCATTCAACCTCCTCTCCCCCCTCCCTCTCCGATTGTTCCCTACCCCCGCATCCACCCCCCCCCCCACCCCCCCTCCCCCCTCCCGACTGCACAAACCTCTCCTCCCCCCCCCCCCCCCCCCACTCTTCTCTCCATTTCTTTCTACCGTTGCTGCCGCCACCATCGTTGTAGTCGATGCAGGAGAGAAAGAGAGAGCGGGATAGTTTTGTTAGTCCCGAGGCTCAACCAAACATGGAAGAACGCGTGGTCGAGATCAGAGGTTCACACAAAATTTTCCACTCTGACTATTCTTGATTTCCACGAAGAACTATATAAGGATTCTGATTACAACTTGCTCTCAAGATTACAAAAGAATCAGAATTAACCAAATTTCTCGTTCTTCCTTGCAATCGCAGTTGTAGACGGACGGAACAGAGTTACAATAAAACAAAAACTACCTTCGTTCTTCCTTGCAAAACGCAGTTGCAATCAGACAGAACGAACTAAGAAAAAAAAAGAGAAGAAGACAATAAAAAATTATTCTTGCTGGGACGGTGAAGACCACCGTTGCTCAAAGCAAGATTCGTCCTCTATCGACGATCTGCTCCCAGGAGCCAGCAAGTTCACAAGAGAACTTCTGAAACGCTCGTAGTTGTTGTGACCCGTTCACCCTTTTCGGGGAGCGCGGCTATGAAATATTTTCGGTATCGTTCGATCGGGATAGATTGAATCAAGATCTTTTTTTCGTTATGGATTTGCTTCTTCGGAATTGATTCTCATATTCAGGGGACCGTGTCCCAAGGATGGACTTAGCGGCAGAGTCAAGAGGGACCTCTCCGCTGCAAGTATTCTTGTCTAGTTTTCACTGTCGTCTTGTTGCTTTCATGCTTTTGAGTTGGTTTTCGGATTTTGCGTTTTCTTGAACGGTTTCGATGGATTTTATTATTTTTGTTTGTTGAACTGCATTTCATTCCGAGCATTGAAAGAGTAGAAGAGGTATTGATCATCTATTTGTTGCAATGCAGGTGATCGTCCAGTAGACGTCGCATGAGCGGAGTCTTGAAGCACCTCTTCCCTTTCCTCTCCCCGCCAACTTATGAGTAGCTATAATTCGATTTAGTTGACCCTTCTTCCAAGTCTTCACATCTAAAATCTTGCCCTCTTGATTATTCCGATCAAGCGATACCCTAATAACTAAAAGATGTTAAGATAAAATAAAATAGACTTGGATTACTTCTGCTTGTGAATCAACTTGTAAACGGTTACCTAGTTACATGCTAGTTCGTTTGGAATGTTCTTTCATCATATTTCAATTCTAGTTAGAATATATATACTTTTTCTATTATTGAGCTATGTATAGAACACACCTTGCTATGGAATAAACTAATCAGGGTGACTACGCAAAACAGATCACGTCTTGTTACTTGTCTCGTGCTTGTGTTGCCTTAAACTTCCTCGATTGATAACTTAATAGACTTTGCTTGATCACGAACAACTTGTGTACAAGATCTTAGTTCTTGCGGACAATCGATGGGGCACAAGCACCGATCTGATCTAGACGAAACTTCCTGATAGTCATCTGCTTCAGACTGGATAGCCTGTGACGCCCCTGTTCCATACGTTGCATGTCATTCCATCCCGATACTATAACTCATCTACTATGACAACGTTCCCAATGATCCCCTCGTATATTTAAAGTGTGCAAGCTAACTATGTCTTCATGTCAGGGAAGGTCATGGTAAGTATTGTACAGGTGGTTCAGACGGACAGGTAAAAGTCACCGAATGGTGGCATATTTATTTCAGTAAACTTCCATATCTAATGCTTGCTTATAAAATAAACTAAGGCAAGATAGAAAGATCACATAATGATTTGCATACTTCATATAAACAACGTGTTGATTGGTTTGTTGGGTTAGCTCGCCATCACCAGTATATTTTGATGTACTGACCCTCGTTGCAACAGGTTCCCCTCAACAAGGAGATCCTGAAAGAAGATAAGACGAATTCCTAATCCAGTCCACCTACCGACACGTCCATTTCGTGCCATTGAAGTGTGTTTTGCAAGTTCTAGGAGCTCGTGAACATAACATATGCAGCTTTATGGAAAGGTGATAGCTTCGCCCGAATGTGTCTATTTTTTTTTAAGTTTTAGTAAAATAATGTAATATACAGGACGGTTATCTCATTTTGCATCCACTTTTGTAAGTTCGTGCAGCAATTATCTGACTTGTTCAAGAGTTTGTATAAAGTTGTTCATTATCAATAAAGAGAACTTTTCCATG
This sequence comes from Iris macrosiphon, assembly GCA_036927795.1. Taxonomy (NCBI): domain Eukaryota; kingdom Viridiplantae; phylum Streptophyta; class Magnoliopsida; order Asparagales; family Iridaceae; genus Iris; species Iris macrosiphon. Next base: position 50,501,005 of record JAYESA010000007.1, read on the forward strand.
TTTCAACATTGTGTTCAATTATCTGCGTACTCTAAATATGTGCTCATTGTATAAAAATACCTTGGCCTTGTGCGTTGTGCAACCTAAGCATGCACGATATCACGTCCGGGGATGACTATCGATTTTATGGAATCGGGACATGACATATTGGTATCAGAGCACAGCTTCAAGTTCCTTTGAGCCTAGTATCGGAAAAGTTTTTTTAACAATCTATTCCCTACGCGAACTCTTGAACTCGTTTGGCCAAAATGAGATACGTTCCATACAGTGAGTCCATAATAATTATGAGCCTGATACAAGTTACCTTCTTTTGAAGGAATGACTCAAGCGTAAGCATCAGTCCTAGCACAAGGAGAGGTACAAGCCCAAAAAAGTAGTTTTGGCACATCGAAAAGCTCCAGAATCTAGCGGGCCATGCCCCTGTCAGCCCGATTGAGCAAATGATACAGATGCTTGAAGCAAGCTAGCAGAGGGATGAGGCTCGCTATGAACGAGCCGAGAAGCGAGAGAAAGAGCGACAAAGCAAGTTCGAAGGCAATCTAGAAGCTCGATTTGTAGTCCAACAAAAGCAGGTAGATGTCCTACAACAGCTCGTTCAGACCTTAGCCTCCAACCATTCCGCAATGACAGCAGCGGCACCGGTAGAGCGACCCACGCTTGAAGTCAAAATGCCTCAAACTCCAAAGAAGAATGATGTGACTACCTTCAAATTTGTCGACTTCAAAAAGGTCTGCAACACATCATTCAAGGGGACTGAAGGTCTGGTAGTGGCTCTAGATTGGCTGTAAGAGCTTGAGGATCACTTCAAATTGCTAGAGGTACCTGAGGAGAAGCAAGTTTATGTGCCCAACTACAGCTCCACTTGAACGCGCACGATTGATGGAACGTACATCGAAGATCTCTTTCCGTAGACGAAGAAGACGAGACGATCGCGTTGGCTACCTTTCATAGCGCATTTGAGGAGGAGTTTATACCCCCTCTCATACATCGATAAAAGGAGAACGAGTTCGTGCAGCTTCGGCAAGGCAATATGACCGTGAAGCAGTACTCAGCTGAATTTAATTTGCTCGCCAAATTTGCAAGAGTCTATCTACCTGATGCGGTGAGTCGAGCAAGACAATTCGAATGCAGCCTGCGACCTACCATCCATACGCACGTGGTCGTTCCCCAATACCTGACTATGCAGAAAGTTCTCAATCATGCCCTTTCGCTTGAACCATAGTATCCTTCGGTTGCTGCCGGTACTGTGCATACTTCCGATCACAAGCACCCTCGCAATGCAGAAGGAAATACTGCTACAAAGTGTCCAAATAACGACAGTCATCAGAAAGAAAATTTAGGGCAACATTGTACCTACTGCAACAGACAAGGGAACACTAAAAATGACTGTCGTCGAAGGATCGGGTCATGCCTCCATTGATGTGATTCAACTCATCAGCTTAGTAACTGTCCGCTCCCTTCCAAGTTTCGTCCTCAACATCCAAATCATGCCACAACACATCAAGCCAACCGAGCCGTGCCACAACAAGAGCGTCGTCAAGCTCAAGGCCGGGACACTGTTGTGTCAGGTATATTGCTTTTCAATAACAAACCTGCTCGCATGCTATTTGATTCTGGTGCTATATTTAGCTTTATATCCACTAATTTTGTCCTAGAAAATAAGATAGAAATAACACCATTATATCTAGACCTTAGTGTTAGCACCCCATCTGGCACGAAGGTACTTGTTCATTCAGTATGTCAGGGCGGCCACGTCTGTATTGGGGAAAGAAAACTCTCGCTCGATGTGTTAGTCCTAGATGTTCGGGATTATGAAATCATCTTGGGGATTGATTGGCTCAGCGCTTCCTAGATAACTATTGAATGTACAGAGAAATGGGTCATCTTCCGTCTACCTGGAGAGGCCAAATTCTGCTATACGAGTGGTTCAGTAACAAATGTGTCAAAGACCTGCATGGTGATTTTTCGTTGTCGTCTCGGTGGATGTTACACTCTGGATGCGAGGGATACTTAGCGTCGGTTCGGGACACGCAGCTGGATTACACAGACGTTCAGTCTTCTTTCATTGTGACGGAGTTCCCTGATGTATTTTTGAGCGAACTACCTGGCATGCCACCCAACCGAGAAATTGAGTTCACCATCGATACCTTCCAAAATACCTAACTAATTTTCAAAGCCCCGTACCGAATGGCCCCTGCTAAACTAAAAGAGTTAAAGTGCCAACTGCAAGAACCGCTTGGGCCACGCTTGTACTCTTCTTAAAGAAGAAGGATGGGACGTTGCGACTTTACATTGACTATTGGAAGCTAAATAAGGTCACTATCCGATATAAGTATCCCCTGCCCAGTATCGACGACCTCTTTGATCAGCTATAAGGAGCAACATTATTTTTGAAGATAGACCTTTGCTCTAGCTACCACCAATTAAAGATCAAGCCAGAGGACATGCCGAAGTTAATATTTCGGACCCGCTATGGCTATTATGAGTTTTTTGTCATGCCGTTCGGACTGATGAATGCTCCTACCGTATTCATGGATTTGATGAACCATGTGTTTCGACTATTCCTTGATAAGTTTGTGGTAGTATTCATAGACGACATCTTAGTGTACTCGAAGAATAAGGATGAACACGTAGGACACCTCCGGATGGTGCTTCAAACTCTTCGAGACAATTAGTTGTTCGCGAAGCTAAGCAAATGCGAGTTCTGGTTGGACAGCATATATTTCCTGGGGTACATCATTTCCACGGAGGGCATCTCAGTCGACCCAAAGAAAATTGAAGCCATCATAAAGTGGAAGAGACCTAAGTCGGCCAGCCATATTCGGAGCTTCCTTGGTCTAGCAGGCTACTACAGGAGATTCAGAAAAGATTTTTTAAGGATTACTTCGCCTCTGACTCATCTCACTCGGAAGGGAGTAACGTTCGCGTGGTCGGATGACTGTGAAGCTTTATTTATGAAATTAAAGCAATGACTTATCTCTGCACCGATTCTTACTCTTTTGGACGGACCCGATGATTTTAAGATCTATAGCGACGCTTCAGGAAAGAGTTTGGGATGTGTCCTTATTTAGAGGGACAAAGTGATAGCCTTTGCGTCGAGGCAGTTAAAGCCTCACGAAAGAAACTATCCAACGCACGATCTGAAACTTGCAGTGGTGGTGTTCGCATTGAAGTTATGGCGGCATTACCTCTATGGCGTACCGAGTCCGGGTCGCTAAGCCCCAAAGGGGCTTAGCTCCTATGGAAATAATTCCAAGAGCATGACAAAAAGCATAAATACTTTCATGAGGAGTTAATACTTTTTTCTCCTAGGAAAATACCCCTATATGGCACCCATGTGCCCCACCACACCCCATGTGCATACCTCAAATCATACAAAGTATTATATTAAGATACCCACTTGGTGGGGTAGCCAATATGGGACTATCTCTACTAGTCCAAAGGCAAAAATACCAACAATCCTCCATATATCTCAAAATATATGGGTTGAGCGTTCCCCCCAGTGACTGTCCATCATGCATTAGGATAGATGTCGCTTTGACTTGATTCTTCCCGCATGGGTCAAACAACAGTATGATACAAGAATAGACTAAGCCTTGAATTCTGCACCATAGCTACAATTCTTCCCTCTCACACAATGACATCATCTGTACTTCTGGTTGCACATTAAATGCCCTGTGCATGTCTAGTTTTGGTGTATGTATTTTGGGCGTCTATAATTTTTTCCTCAAGAGACGGCCAATATCTCTTTCCATACACTCTAGGTAAGTTCTTTTAAAGAGTCCTTGGCATGAAGCCTTGAGCTTCCTTGTGGTGCAACTCCGCTATGACATGGCCCAGAGTTGAGGCTAAACCTCATCTTGGTGTCATGCCACTGTAGCATTAGGTCCCAGCCTCTTTGTAGTGCCAAACTACCCATCATGAAGCCTTGCATTTTCTTGCAGTGTTATGCCGCCGTGACATGACTCGCGTAGCCGAGGATTTACATATTTTACCTCTGTGGTATCATACCACTATAACATGAGGACACCAGCCTCTTTGTAGTGCTACCTACACTCTTTATTCTACAGCATTAGGCTACATGCCTATGTGCGGTGCTACGCCGCTGTGACATGGCTCGTAAAGCCAAGGCATTACCCTTACCGAGGAACCTCTTAGTGGTGTCACCCACTGTAGCATGGAGACCTTACGCTCCTTTGTAGTGCTGTGCTACCGTGCTTCTTGTTAAACACACCAGACATTCAAAATTTCTAAAAACTTATTAAGGCATCTAAGCCATCCTCCCATAGGACTTGTTCTACATTAAAGAATAATTAGTAGACAACAGTGGTTCTGGGTCCGTAACCACTTAATGTCTCAAAGGACTATCCCATGTTTCTGATATTCTCTTAGTCAATGGTCCTCCCTTGAAACAATAGCTAGATGCCTAGTAGATTTTTTTTGAACTAATAACATAAAACTAAATGGTAGGATTACAAAGACACAATATCAGAGGTCCTCCAAGCCCATATATGTTGTGTCCTTGACTATATGCGGTGTTACGCCCTTGTGACATGACCCAAAGCCGAGGTTCACTCCCTCGTATGGTGTCTGTCATACCCCAGTCCCAAAACATATACGACCAGACACGTGGTAATGGCCAACTGGTACGACTTCGTTGGGCTTTCCAATTTAATGGGCCTGACGAAGTGCACTTACGTTGTCCAAGGTTAAGTGATCCAGCTAAATATCTATTTCTAATATCCAACGACTAAACTAAATCCCAATCCATGGTAAATAAAATCTTAAGAAGGAACGGTACACATCATTAGTCTGCAGTCCAATAATACAGCAGTTCGAATAGACCAAGAGAATAATATAGGCCTATAAATACTAGGCTACAATAGCAGAGTCACAATGCGAAATAGTACATAATTGTATTAGAGAAAAGATATAATGATACCTGCAAGGATGTCCAATACACCACCATATCAAGCCTCATCCAAACTGCTCAAATAACCTGGAAGGGAACCAGGTCCTCAAAGGGACGTAACAAGATACAAAAAGTATATGCCATAATGTAAATACTGAATAAAGAAAATCAGGGTGAACTATTCTCCTAAGTGAATACAATTTGAGGACAACCTAGTGCTTATGGGAAGTGTAGGCTAGACATATGCTAACATAAATCACCAATCATCGTGACTGGCTAGTATATGCCACATATGCCCCCTATATTGGGGCAATCTGCATATATAATAATGTCCAATATTTCGAAGAGCGTGGTATCTGCATAAGTAAATTCGTCCAACGTTCTGAAGAGCGTGGTATCTGAACGAAGTCCAACACCCCGAAGAGCGTGGTATCTGTACATGTAACGTCCAATGTTCCAAAGAAAATAGTATCTGCATAAGTATATACGTATGTATCACTCTGAAGATTGCGATATTTGTATAAAGGAGGTGGGTGTCCCATACTCCTACTAGTCTTCCTTCCTGCCCAATGCCAATGTATAAGTCTCAAGTGCGACATGGACATCTCGTAACTATATGCAAGTCACTAAGAACCATACAATTATGCTAAATACCATCACACGTGCTACTCGCACTGATCGCCAGTCAAGTGCGTAAGCCCGTGTCCTATCATGAATTCACTCTATGACGTAGAATGATACGTGTTAAGGCCTCAGAGTTAAAATCATAACTCCGTCACTTAGGGTACGTCCACTAGACGCTAGGTCAAACACAAGTTCTAATGTCGACGCCTTCGTCGACTGCACCCGAGTCATTCTCGTATGCACACAGTTATATAATATAGAGAGCATAATATATAATATTAACTGAATTTAAATAGTACAATAGGGCAAGGTATACTTGCTTGGAAGCCAGACGAAGATTCGAATACGAACTCGCTAGGGAAGTAGCAGCACAACAATGGAAACTGGAGCTGATATCCACAGATGCTATCACAAATATCACCAACAGTCCCGAAATGAGTGAGATACTCAGAAAAGTATATACATACGTCCAATTTGGACACAGGGACAAAAATACAGTTTTTGGTCAATATGGGGTCCACAAGTAGGCCCGACTTGCACTAAAAAATGTGTCCGAGTCAATGTTCTCCAAATTCGTCAAACTTAGTGTCTACGAGTCCAGAACGATGATACGAACCCAACGGAACTTCCAGAACAGGATTTTGATGAGCCGATCACGAAATTGCCCGTCATGTGGAACCATGGGGCCCACGAAATGACGTTTTGTCAATATTTTAAAACCGAACCAAACTTAGGCCACAGGACCAGCATAACGCTATGAATCCGATAGTGCAAGTTTTGTTACGAAACGAAAGGCACACATGAAATTAGGATGAGTGTCAGAACAGGGCGATAAGATATTTTTTTACGGATACGTGTTGATTTCGGTGTGCACGCACATCCAAATTAAGTTTCATAAAAGCTCACACATCCACGTTGATGATACGCCCCTTTTGGTGCAATCGGTATGCGACGTGGTTACCCGGATTGACGGGAACAACTCCATATCGAGAAATTTTAATATTTTTTTAAAAATCAATTTTTATCGATTTGGAACTTCAATTGCTAAAAATAGAAATTAAAATAAATTATTCTAATTAAAGGCATTGAAAGATGGTTAGGTTGAGAGTATACCAGAGAAGACAGTTTTGGAATCGGTCGAGCGACGACGAAGATAACAACACGCGAAGTTGAGCCGGATGAAAATCTGTTCTGGTTACACGTTCGTGCAGGGGTGAGTTTGGTGGTTGTCCGATCATCCTCCGGTGGTGGACGGCTATGTAGGTGGTGGAGGATGTAATCCTGACGTCACGGAGGGGTTTGAAGGAGGGTGGCCGACGGATGGGTGGCTAGTGGCCGAAGCAGCAGCTGGAGCAGCAGCTTTAGCAATGGCAGCAGCAGTGGCTTGAAGCAACAGCAGTGGCGGCAGCTCACCGCGGGGAGGACGATGACAGATCCCACTACTGAGATGGATGCGATCGAGATGACGCTCGGTGAAGCGGGTCTCGCATGCTCATGGAGATCAGAGGTGGCGGCTCGAATGTGAGCTATGTCTCCTGGCAAGAGCGTACAGGTACTTTGGTGGGCGGTCGGAATTGATGGTGGTGAAGGTGGTGGTGGCTACGGGTTGCTGCGACAGTGGCGGAGGTGATTGTGGCGAAGGTGGTGGTGGCTACGGGCTGCTGAGGGTGGTTCGTGGAGGGGAGTTGGCAGCGGGTTGGCCGGAGGGGTGGTCCGTGATGGAGCCGTGGGTGAGGGCAGCGGTGGTGGTCATAGAGGGGATGGCAGTGGTGGTTGTGGAGGTGAGGGAAACGGTGGTGATGGTGGTTGGCGGTGGTGATAGCGAGGGTGGTGGCCGGAGTTGAGGGCAGCGGTGATCGGAGGTGAAGATGGTGATGGTGGTTAATGGTGGTGATGGTTGTTAATGGTGGTTGCATGTTGAGGGAGAGAGGGAGAGGGTGTTGGTTTAAATAAGAAAAGAGAGAGATGTGCCTAGGGATTAGGGCCGGTTCCCTTAGGATTTTTAAGGATTTGTAAGTGGTCATGAAGGAAATAAATGGTTGAGATATGTAGGGGTTTGAATGGAGGGCTAGGATTGAATATAGGTATATTATGTTGCATAGTACCAAATAAAGAGAGAGGAAGAGTATTAGGACCGGTCATGTCTCCCCAAAAATGGGTTTCTTCATTTGTTCCAACCAATAGGAGGTGGACACATGGCTAGCTATTTGTACAAAAGTCCCCAATAGTTTAGGACTTGCACAAAGAGGAAAAAGTGGATTGGATATGGAAAAATGTCATGTTTGGTTTGTTGTAATGGGAGAAATTTGTGTATGGTATTTTGTATAAGCCATGAGTGTGTGGGTGTGGATTTGGATTGGTGTTGGGTCTAGTTTTGGGTTAGGTTTAGTCATTGCACCAATTTAATTAAAATTAGTGTCAATGGTGTTCTTTAATTAATTGGGAGTGCATAGGATTTAAATTGGGTGAGACACAAGGGTCATGGACGTAGTAGACTCAGAATAAATTATTGTCATATATTGGGTTGCAAGAAACAGGTCGAGGTTGGGTCTCTAATTTTGATTGGAACGGACAAAGATGCAAAGTTGGATTTAAAATTTGAAAATATGCAAAAATATTGTAAAATTAAAATAAAGCAGAAGAGAGTGCATTTACGAGTGACACAATGGTCAGGATTGAAGATTGGTACATCTAGGTCAAGGGTGTAAAATTTATTGGAAGGCAAAAGCTAGTGTAGTGCTCTAGATATTTAAACAACGGTAATGTGCAATTATTGAATCAAAAATCAAAGAGGTAAATAATAACTACAATTACTAATCCAAAATACTTTCAAATAAATCTCTAATCCTAGATTTTGGGTCAGAAGGTTTATAATCTATCCACCATAAAAAATTTCGTCCTCGAAATTCAAAATCTATCTCCCCAACAACGAACTAAACATATATATATATATATATATATATATAAATATATATATATATATATATATATATAAATATATATATATATATATATATATATAAATATATATATAAACACAACTTAGTACTTAGTACTACTCCACTCTCTTATCCTTAAACTTCGACATACGTAAATCCAATCATCTAATTAGGCATTTGGTTCTCAAAATATCTTCTCACCATCATGAACTGTCTCGTCATTGTTATCATGCTAATCATCATCCAGAAAATTACCACATATAAGCCTAGGTTACTCAAGGATGTTGTGACACAATCTAAGTTTGAAACTTCTAATATCTATAAAGAAAATAATGTCATTCTTTTACTCTCAAAGGACTGCAGGGGTTAGGCACTAAAATTTTATAAGTACAAAATTCTCAAGACCACTTATGTAGTATCTAAATTCCTTTTTCGACAACTAAGATGGTTAATATCTTATCATTCTTTCCTAGGTATAACGTCACCATCCTATAGTATCCACAATGGAATCATGGAACCTAACTTCTTATAATCAATCTTAGCAGTAACAAGTCTAATCTAGTTAGTCAGTCATACCGACTCTAGAAGCTCAACTCAAAAAATTTCAGGGAGAAATATATGTAATGAAATACAACATAAGTCTCTACTTAATACATAGTAATAAAAATATATAAAAATTATGTAATAAATATCTATTCAATCATTCTAAATATTCTAGAATAAAATATAACAAATACAATAACATGAATATGATTTTTAAAATTCATCGGCTAGGGTAAATTGAAAATAGGTTCCCATAAAATCACCTACTACTAAGGATTAGGTTCTGCAAGATCATGTCATATTAGTCAAAAATCTAAATCTCTATCCCTAAGCAGTTTATGTGTAAACTTCAATATTCAGCTATCATTACTATCAGACTTCTATCTTTTATTTACACCCCTTACTCATGTGTCAATATATAATCTAAGAGTCTAGTGGTAATCCTCTACCGATTGACCAATGAGTCAGCGTGTGATCTAAATCTGTATTTTGTTTCTTGAAATTTGTAGCACTTCGAGGCTGATCAATAATTTTTACCTGCGCTAAATCCTCGAAATTCCAAAAGCATTATAATTCCTAAATACTATAATTATTATCCCTCAAGTCCATATCAAAATTTCTTGTCCTTGGGTTACATGACTCTAATATATTTCCCTTATCATTTGTTTTATACACACCTTCATATCCTTCTAGTACGTTGATATTGTGTTCAACTCTAAACTCCGTTAATCATGGTCCAGTACCATCTGCTTCGTAGTATCGATCTTTGAGGCAACTATCGAGTGATAAAATTTTTAGTCTTTTCTAGATCCTTCTCTTAATTTAAAAAGCTCAAGGTCAGGTACTTATCACGAATCTTATCTTGTTGTCACTCAACCTTTTTACCTCGAACCTGAGGTTTCTCCTAGTTTACTCTATGCATACCTTCATCCAAACTACATGGGTACCATCTTGTTTATAACTGACCATCCATTATAGGTGATTTACGATATCCAACTCAAGGCTATAATATATGTCGATACTCTCATCCTTCAATCTAATTGCTCTATTTTAGATACTAGGTCAACTAATCGAGTTATCAAAGGTGAAAACCATAAGCCCAACATACACTGGCAACCCAAACAAATCAAGTATATCTAATCTGATTCCATAAGCTATACCCTATTACCTAAGTTACCATTATTCAAACAACAGATCTAGCATTCTATCTATTTATCTATCTTAACCTAGTCTTAGAATCTTCGTCTAGGTTTGATACTAAAAGTCATAAGATAACATAGGTCCAACTCCTAGGGCATGCTACAAAAGGTTCTATTTCCCTAAGTCAATTTTTTTTTCAAATATCCCTTATGCTTTACCCATAAGTAGTCCTTGACAAATTTATAGAACTTCAAGATTTTATAATAACTTAATCATCTCATTGATTCACCAAGAGTTTCTCCAGTCATAGTCTAGACTTAACCTTATAATAAATTCTTTCGTTCTATTTACAAATACTAATCCTCCAAAAAAAAAATTATGTTTTCTCGCCCTTAATGTATAAATACACTTCTTCTCATAATTTCTCCTAGAATTTTATTCCCATTCATGTTCCATTTCATACCTCAGTTCCAATGGTATCGATTCTTTAATCAAGTTTTTGTTTAGTTCTCTAATCTGATATTCTAAATTCTTTTATCGATATATTCATCGTTCCTTTGTCATAACATAATTTTGCCAGGTATTAATTTCTTCAAATCCTCTAGGTATAATCCTCAATTAAACTGTCACAACTAGTATTGTCCTTTTAATAGTTCATACTTAATATTGGTATCAAAAATCATCCAAGTATAATTTTATCAACTATTTCGTTCAAGTTAATCCTCCGCATACCGTATCAAATTACAACTTATTCTCCCTAAAATTGTATTCCTCGATTTCTTCTTTCTACTCACCATGGTATAATTATAATAATGGGTACCACCCAAGCACACTCCTGGAATTCAGATAATCTTCTTCCAAGTGAGAGCCTAAAATTTCATCTTCTCAAGTTCATAATATCGTCCCTTGTATCACCACCATGGGCTACAACTAATCCCTAGCATCTAGCTATCCATTTTCATAAATTACCCTAGAGTATTTAGAATTGAACAATCTTTCCAACTTTAAATACTTCCAAATCTCTGTTACCTTAAGTAAGGGTAGGGTCTAGTTTTAAGTCTCTACTTCTATGTCTAATTCTTATGCCAACAGTATATACTAGCTCTAGCAACAAGAAAGAACTTATCAGCCTCCTCTACTATGGATAAACATCTACTCAAACATCCTATCAGATATGCCTTCTTCGTCTTGACGAGGATCTGCTTCAAGAGAAAATTACCGCGCACGAAAGTCCATCTCTCCGAAATAGGGGGAGATGAGAAACAATAATAATAATATCGACGAAAGATGAACGAATGCAATTATGAAGTCCAAGGGCGACAATCGAATACAAGAGGAGTTTTAAAATCAGTTATGGATTGAGATCTTATTTAACATTAATCCTAAGTTGCAAGCTCGTTTAGTACAGTAACATAACTGAAACGATATGCTCTGACCTGCATGGGCCACCACTAAAACCATGTCATGCCCTAGCCCAAAACGTGTAGGACCAAACACGTGACAATGGCCAGCTGGTATGACTCCGTAGGGCTTTCCAATTTAATAGGCCCGACAAAGTGTACTTACACTGTCCAAGTTTAAGTGATCCAGCTAAATATATATTTCTAATATCTAACAACTAAACTAAATATTAATCCATGGTAAATAAAACCTCAAGAAGGAACGGTACGCATCATTAGTCTGCAGCCTAATAATACAACCGTTCGAATAGACCAAGAGAATAATATAGGCCCTATAAATACAAGGCTACAATAGCAAAGTCACAATGGGAAATAGTACGTAACTATAATAGAGAAAAGATATAATGATACCTGCAAGGATATCCAACACACCACCAGATCAAGCCTCATTCAAACTGCTCAAATAACCTGGAAGGAAACCAGGTCCTTAGAGGGGCGTACCAAGATACAAAAAGTATATACCATAATATAATTACTGAGTAAAGTAAATCAAGGTGAACTATCCTCCTAAGTGAATGCAATTTGAGGACAACTTAGTGCGTATGGGAAGTATAGGCTAGACATATGCTGACGTAATTCACCAATTATCGTGACTGGCTAGTATATGCCACATATGCCCCCCATCTTGGGGCAATCTGCATATATAATAACGTCCAATGATCCGAAGAGCGTGGTATCTGCATAAGTAAATATGTCAAACGTTCTGAAGAGCGTGGTATATGCACATGTAACGTCCAACTCCCCAAAGAGCGTGGTATATGCATATGTAACGTCCAACGCTCTAAAGAATGCGGTATCTGCATAAGTATATACATCTATACCGCTCCAAAGAATGCGGTATCTATATAAAGGAGGTGGGTGTCCCATACGCCTACTAGTCATCCTCCCCGCCCAATCCCAATGTACAAGTCTCAAGTGCGACGTGGATATCTCGTAACTATATGCAAGTCACTAAGAACCATACAACTACGCTAAATACCATCACACCTGCTACTCGCACTGATGGCCAGTCAAGTGCATAAGCCTGTATCCTATCATAAACTCACTCTGTGATGTAGAATGATATGTGTCAAGGCCTCAGAGTTAAAATCATAACTTTGTCACTTAGGGTACGTCCACTAGACGCTAGGTCAAACACAAGTCCTAACGTCAACGCCTTCGTCGACTGTACCCGAGTCATTCTTCGAAGCGCACAGTTATATAAGATAGAGAGCACAATATATAGTATTAATTAAATTTAAAAAGTATAACAAGGCAAGGTATACTTGCTTGGAAGCCAGGCGAAAATTCGAACACGAACTCGCCAGGGATGTAGCAGCGCAATAATAGAAAATGGAGCTGATATCCCCGGATATTGTCACAAATATCACCAACAGTCCCGAAATGAGTGAGATGCTCAGAAAAGCATATACATACGTCCAATTTGGACACAGGGGAAAAAATACAGTTTTTGGTCAACACGGGGGTCCACTAGTGGTCCCGGCCCGTCTTGCACCGAAAAATGTGCCAGAGACAAAGTTATCCAAATTTGTCAAACTTAGTGTCTACGAGTCCAGAATGATGATACGAACCCAACAGAACGTCCAGAACTGGATTCCGATGAGCCGATCACGAAATCGCCCGTCATGTGGAACCGTGCGGTCCACGAAATGACGTTTCATCAACGTTCTTAGAATCTAACCAAACTTGGGCCACAGGTCCAGCGTAATGCTTCGAATCCGATGGCGTAAGTTTTGTTACAAAATAATAGGCACACAAAATTAGGATGAGTGTCAGAACAGGCCGATACGGTATTTTTTTACGGATACATATTGATTTTGTTGTGCACGCACATCCAAATCAAGTTCTGTGAAAGCCCAAATGTCTACATTGACGATACGTACCTTTTAATGCAATCGGTATACGATGTGGTCGCCTGGATTGACAGGACCAACTCTGTATCGGGAAATTTTAATATTTTTAAAAACTATTTTTTATTGGTTTGGAACTTAAATTACTAAAAATAGAAATTGAACTAAATTATTCTAATTGAAGGCATTGAAAGAGGGTTAGGTTGAGAGTATACCAGAGAAGACGGTTTTGGAATCAGTCGAGCGACGACGAAGATAACAGCACGCGAAGTTGAACCCGATGAACATCTGTTCTGGTTACACGCTCGTGCAGGGGTGAGTTCGATGGTTGTCCGGTCATCCTCCGGTAGTGGACGGCTATGCAGGCGGTGGAGGATGTTCTCCTAATGTCGAAGAGGAGTTCGGAGGAGGGTGGCTGATGGAGGGGCGGCCAGTAGCCGAAGCAGCAACCGGAGCAGCAGCTTTAGCAATGGCAGCAGCAACGGCTTGAAGCGGCGATAGCTCACCGCGGGGAGGACGACGACAGATCCAACTACTAAGATGGATGCGATCGAGATGACGCTCGGTGACGCGGTTCTCGCATGCTTGTGGAGATCGAAGGTGGCGACTCAAACTGAGCGGTGTCTCCTGGCGAGAGCACACGGGTACTTTGGTAGGCGATCGGAGTTGATGGTGGCGAAGGTGGTGGTGGCTACGGGTTGCTACGACAGTGGCGGAGGTGATGGTGGAGAAGGTGGTGGTGGCTACGGGCTGCTGCGGGTGGTTCGTGGAGGGGAGTTGGCAGCGGGTTGGCCGGAGGGTTGGTCTGCGGTGGAGGCGTGGGTGAGGGCAGCAGTGGTGGTCGTGGAGGGGATAGCAACGGTGGTCGTGGAGGTGAGGGCGGCGGTGGTGATGGTGGTTGGCGGTGGTGATGGCGAGGGTGGTGGTCGAAGTTGAGGACAACGATGATCGGAGGTGAAGATGGTGATGGTGGTTCATGGTGGTGATGGTTGTTAATGGTGGTTGCATATTGAGGGAGAGAGGGAGAGGGTGTTGGCTTTAATGATGAAAGAGAGAGTTGTGTGCCTAGGGATTAGGACTGGCTCCCTTAGGATTTCGAGGGATTTGTAAGTGGTCATGAAGAAAATGAGTAGTTGAGATAGGTAGGGGTTTGAATGGAGGGCTAGGATTGAATGTTGGTATATGATGTAGCTTAGTATCATGCGAGGAGAGAGGGAGAGTATTAGGACCGGTCATGTTCCCGTAAAAATAGATTTCTTTATTTGTTCCAACCAATAAGAGGTGGACACATGGCTAGCTATTTGCACAAAAGTCTCCAATAGTTTAGGACTTGCACAAGGAGGAAAAAGTTGATTGGATGTGGAAAATGTCATGTTTGGTGTGTTTTAGTAGAGGAAATTAGTCTACGGTGTTTTATATGAGTCTTGAGGGTGTGGGTGTGGGTTTGGTTTGGTGTTGGGTCTAGTTTTGTGTTAGGTTGAGTCATTGCACCAATTTAGTTGAAATTAGTGCCAATGGTGTTCTTTAATTAATTGGGAGTGCATTAGATTTAACTTAGGTGGGACATAAGTGTCATAGACATAGTAGACTCAGAATAAATTATTATCATATATTGGGTTACAAGAAATGGGTCGAGGTTGTGTCTCCAATTTTGATTGGAATGTACAAAGATGCAAAGTTGGATTTAAAATTAAAAAATGTGCACAAATATTATAAAATTAAAATAAAGCACAAGAGAGTGCATTCACGAGTGACACAAAGGTCAAGATTGAAGATTGATACATCTAGGTCAAGGGTGTAAAATTTGTTGGAAGGCAAAATCTAGTGTAGTGCTCTAGATATTTAAACAACGGTAATGTGCAACTATTGAATCAAAAATCAAGGAGGTAAATAATAACTCCAATTATTAATCCAAAATAATTTTAAATAAATCTCTAATCCTAGATTTTGGGTTAGAGGGTTTACAGTGTCATGCCACTGTAACATGGAGTACTACCCTCCTTTATAGTTCTTGGGATCAGTTGGAGCTGAAGGCCTCACATGAACGGATCTGCCAGACTCATCTTGCTCCGATCATCAAACATTGTAATAATCTACGCTAGCTGGCTCATTCAGTGTCCTGTACTGGCCCTTGAGGCCTATCATGAATGGATCCACCAGATTTACCTGACTCCGATCATTAAAGTACTGTAATGATCCATGCAAAATGTACTCATTCAGTTTTTTGTGTTCTATCCACATAGTTCTCTTCAAACCGTTCAAGAGATGAACAGATGCCATTGCTGCAGCTTCATAGTTTTTACAATATGTCGGTATCACCCGAATCTATATACTAAACATAGGAAGATCATCTGAGGGCTTTTAGAGCCATTTTACTTTATATGATGCAGCTTGATAGTGCAAAAAACTCTAAGAGTAAAGACTACAACTTTGACTTCCACGATATAACAATACCACCCCTGGAGAAGTTACGTCCCCTTGTGGAACTTTCATCCTTCTTTCCTGAGCACAAACTGGCATCACCGAAGTCTTCTTTCATATCTGGATAACTGCTTTAGAACAGGATATACTACTAAGCTTGGAAATTAATAATGTAGGATAGCCCCAAAAATCTGTATCTCCCTTCATAGGAAGTAGCCTACACAGGAGACACTATCTATAGGATCTTTTTGTGGCACAAAAATTCGATCCCTTGATATTAGTATGAAATTAGTGTAACGACCATAGATTAATTGTTAAATATTTAGATAATTTATATATATAATTTATTTGTAGTTATTTTTTTATTCCAACTTTCTACTATTAACATCCCATAATTCTCCATGCCAAATTAGGCAAATTTCCATTTTGTAAGATTTTATATTATTTACTATTAACCTATTTTGTGGATAACCATTTAATTATTTACTTAGTTTATTTGGTAATACAATTATTTGATTTATAACTAGATAAATATCTAATTATTAATAAAAAAAATATTTTCTAAAATATTTTGAGTGTAGTATTTTATTAAGGCTTTATAAAGAAAATTTTCTACAATTTATTTTGTGTGCAAATAATATTTTTTTAATTTTTTAGCCTCATCTATATATGTAAATATATATATATATATATATATATATATATATATATATATATATATATGTTAATAAATATATGGTTATTAATAATAATAATGATAGTAATAATAATAATAATAGTAATAATAATAATAATAATAATAGTAATAATAATAGTAATAATAATAATAATAATAATAATAATAATAATAATAATAATAATAATAATAATAATAATAATAATAATAATAATAGAAAGAAAGAAAGAAAGAAATAAAAAGAAAAATAAAATAAAATAAAAGAAAAGAAAAGAAAAAGGAAAATAAAATAAAATAAAATAAAATAAAAAGAATATAAAAATCTAAAACCCTTAACCTAAACTAATCCCTAAACTCCTATACTAATTCCTAAACCCTCCCCTTCACAGAAACCCACAACCCCCCCCCCCCCCCCGCGGACTTCTCTCCCCCGACCTCTCCTTCTCTCTCTCTCTCTCTCTCTCTCTCTCTCTCTCTTATATATATATATATATATATATATATATAAACCATTAACCCTATCCCTAGCCCCGACGACCGACCGCCGGCGACCGCCGCCCCTCAGCGTCGCCGTGCCGCAGCAGCCGACCCGCCGTCCACCGTCCGCGTGTGCACACGTGCGCGCGTGTACGTGCAGCAGCGCCCCATCTTTCAGGTCTTGTATCTTCTCCATCTTTAATTCTTTTTGCGAGCGATTTGTCCGTGTACGTTCACAACCTAACCCTCGAGGATTTTTATCCAAGCGGTCTGAGTTTTCGTGTCCCGGATTGGTCGAAAAATCGACCGAAAGTTTGCCGAAAAACTGACCAAAAATATTCCAGAATTTCCACCCAAACTCCCATGTTCACACCCAATTTGCCAACAACCCGTTAAATATTTTTAAAATCTAATTGAAAGGTTTTCTTCTCAATATAACCGAGAATATTTTTGTTCTTTTAGTTTTTATTAATCCGTTTTATGTGTTAAATTATTCGGCCTCCAAAACGACCAAAAACTTAATATTTTAAAATTAAAATTTTATGATACGGAGTGCGCTCCGCCAAACTGGACCGCCTCGTCGTATACCAATTACACCAAAAGGCGCGTATGGTATATCCTGATGTGTGAGCTTTCGCGGAAGTTGATTCGGACGTGTGTGCGCGTCGGAATCAACCCGTATTAGTAAAAAGTCCCTATATCGCGACTTTTGTAAAATACCATCCTATTTTGTGTACGCTCGTCGGAATATGACAAAACTTGCACCATTGGATTAGTGGTAACACCAAGTTTCACGCGATTTTGAGACAATTGACCAAGCCGCCTATTTACGGGCCCCACGGTTTGACTTTAAGGGCGAATTTGTGATCGGCTCACCGTAATCCAAAATTGGACATACCGTTGAGTTCGTATCGACTTTTAGAATTTGTTTGACCTATAGTTTGTTGCATTTAGAGATCTTTATCTCTGGTACATTTTTTGGTGTAAAGTGGCCCACATGTGGACCCGCTTTGATCCAAAATTATCGTTTTCTTCCTATGTCCAAATTGGACAAAAGGGTAGTGTTTTCTAGCTATCTCATTTATTCTGGGAACGTTGGTGATATTTATTTCAACATCTGAAGACGTTCATTCGGAGGCCATAGTTTCTGATCCCTTGTGCTTGACATCTGGCGCTTACACTACGCAGCCTTCTTGCCAGGCAAGTATACCTTGCCATTGTACTGTGATTTAAATTTCATATGGTGCATGCATTTTATTTCTGTTATTTAGTTCATATATTTTAACTGCTATATAAACTGCGCTTCCAGGAATAACTTGGGTGCAACGTCCGTGATATCGTATTTTGTCTTTATTATATATTATGCATATCGACCAAGTTTTATGAGACCACCACATGATCATGAGGCATTCTTATGTTTTATTGGCCGTGACATAGTTGTTACATAAGTGTGAGTCTCATGTAGGATACGAACTTGCGTATTCGGCTGATCACCAGTACGTATGTGACATACGATGGATAGGGATAACTGTTGATAGAATTTGCATAATTAGAAGCCTTGGCAGTTATTAGAGGTCTCATCGTGTCATGGATATTGCATGTATAGAGCATGGGGTAGGGAGGACAACGAGTAAGCCGTTTGGGCTCCTTTGCACTTTCCTTGTTTAACCCATACGCTCCGCCGGAGATGCACGATCAGATGACCCCTATATATTATCTACAGGCAGCCTCTGACGTTCAAAAGACGTCATACTTTTTAGGCCCCTGATTCTTCGAGAGAATCATGCCAATCCCATTTTAGCCAGATAGCCCACGTGTTGGAAAGTTGTCCTCAAAGTGCATTCACATAGGTGGTTAGACGACCCTTTGGATATTTATTTTCAATATTTTATTGGCATGCTTCTACGTATTTTGTTACGTTCCTCTGAGGACCTGGTCCCTTTCCAAGTGTAGACGATCATGACTATTCGCAGGAGCACGGATCAGGACTTGCTACTCCATTCTCTTTTGAGGAGATCTTCTCTTCGAGCCTCTCTGATCATTGGTTAATGTACTTATTTTATTTCTTTTATATTCTAGTTTGGTAGTGGATTTGTCTCCACCCAACTACTTGTTCTTATCAAGCATTTTATACTTGATTCAGTTATATAATTGATTGGCTATTCATTTTTATTTGATTATGTGGATGCGATTTAGTTATGCCCTATGACTTGTGACAAATATATACCAGTTGTGAATTATTGTTCTTAATACAGCGTACATTTGTGTTATGGTTTCCATATATTGGAGTCTCCATATACATACGGCTGGTATGCTTACGTATTCCTAGTCCTACGTATTTTGGGACTGGGACGTGACATATTTTTAGTGGTGGCCCATGCAGGTCGAGAGTATATTATCTCGGTTACGTTACTGTACCGAGCAAGCCTGCACCTAGTATTAGAGTTTTAGATCTCATCCACATACTTGACTTTTCTCCTTGATTCGTTCCAATTTCTTGAACCCACCTTCATTTTAATCCGTTCTATTTAAATAATTGCATCATGCTTGATTTATGTACTTCCCTATTAGTTCCTTGACTATAGCCTTCTGCTAGAGTATAGGAATCCTTATTTCTAGAATGATAATTAGGATAATATTCCTACTAAGAATACAACTAGAATATTGACACATGACTAAGTTTAGAATATCTAATAAACCTTAGCATCCCTTACCTGTAGATTAATTGACCATTTTTCCTTCATATATTTATGAAGGACTTGAGAGTAGTATAGACACTACTAGGGTTAGTTAGAAAATTGACCATATCGTTTGACCCTAGCATTGAGGAACCAATAGAAATCTAAGGTTAAATATTAGGACTAAACCTAACTTTCATAGTGAGATAGTATTAGAGAACTATAAATTTAGCTTCTTGTCTTGATATTAGCAGAACAGTACCTTAGGAAACCAAGAGGAATGAATAGAAAACTTTTTCCTTGATCATACCTCGAACATAGAGATTAGCATACCACATTTCCTTAATAAACCATGACATTATCAAGAATTTCTCTATTTAATTTCATATCTTGTTCCTCCGAAACCTTAACGCTCGCTTTTTGTGCGACGACTAAAATTTTTCTTCATCTTTCAATTCGTGCCATATAACCCTTCTGATTGTAAGCCAAGTAATTTTATTTTATGTTAGGATATATAGTTTGCTAGGATTATAGTTGTTAATCTTCAATTTTGAAATTCTGTGCTTGGTAGTTAGAACTTGATAGTTGAGTTGCTCATTTAGATTATGATTTTATGATTATCCTTTAGTTTCAAATCGCATAATTTGTATCCATATCTCAAAACAGGTTATGTCCTCTTTCACTTGAGAGCCAGTAACTTCTTCATTCTTAATATTAACTCTTTTTTCTTTAAGCACTATGATTAAGACTTAAGATGACCATTACCTATATAATAAAATAGGACACCCTTATAAGTACTATGATCTTTTTCTCGTATACCCCAATAAGAGTTTCTACTTTATTTACAAGGACAAGATTATTTTGTAGAATCCCCTTAAGGCAGTTACAATATTAGTTAATTCTAGTAAGTTTGGTAGTATGCCTCACAACCTAGTAGCACATAGTCCTTTTGACCCATTAATGAAGTATAATTGAATAAAATTAACTATATGCTAGCATAAGACGATAGTGTTTATCCAGACTGTAGAACTTAGAGGCCCATACCCCCATTTGGTCGACTAGAGACTTAGACAAGGAGTTAGTATGGCAACTGTAGAGGCATAACACCGGACGAGTTTTATCTTCTTTGTGAACTTAAATTATTTCGTACTTTCTTTCTTCATAATCCAGCGTACTTATATTTTCTGAACTACCTCGACCTATGTTGCTATTATAGCCTAGTTTTATAAGCTTACTCTTTTATCGAGCTTGTTCATGACATATGTATTATTGGGTGCACACATTGATACAATTGTCTAATTAGAATCAGTGTATTATGGTCTAGCTAACCTTAGTGCGCTTGTTTCACTCTTCGCATAACTACTTTACGTGGATTGAGATATATAGTTGACTAGTAGACGAATATACTTGCCCTCTAGAAAGGTCAGAGCATATCATATCATGTGCATAACTATTTTGATATGAACATGAGAATAAAAATTTACCAAAATAAGATTTCAATCCATAACTGCCTTGACAACTATCTTTTGAATTCTTTAATCGCCTTGAACCCCGTACTTATATTCTATCACCTCCTCCTTGAATTCTTTATTATTGTTCTCCGTCTTCCCCTATTTCGGAAAGACGAATGTTCATGCTTGGTATAAGATTGATACACGGAGAGTACTAGACATACCCCATAAGCCAATCACATTACTTTGTGACTAACTTTTGCAACTAAGGGCACACCACATGTGAGATATTTTGTGTGTAAAAAAAAACTTTTGAGGATTGAATAACATGGTTAAATAATTTGAGGAATATTTTTCTTAAATATATAGCCTTGTGTGATAGATGGATAATTTCTAAGTTGGGTAGGAATTACATTGTCAACTTAAGATAAATTTTTTTAGATTGTGATCAAATAAAATTAGATTTAGTGATTTAAGTCATTTTAATTTTAAGAATTGTTTTTGAAGAATGATTAAGATGATGAGAATTTAATAAATTTTAAAAACTTGATATTGCGGACCAAATATTTATACCTTGAGCATATGATTTAAATTTTGAATATTTGAGATTGAATTAACGATTTAAATCTTGAGGAAAGAAATAGAACTCTAAACATGAACATTGATGGATTGAGTTCAAAATTTTATAATTTGACGATTTGAATTAAAGGTTGAATGTTGATTGTTGGATCATCTATTTTAAAATTGAGGATAAAAATTGAGTTTAAAATTTGAAGAGAGATTAAGTTGAGAATAGGAATAAGATTTGATTAGAATTATTTATTGTTCAAAGTCTAGAGGAGATTATGATAGTTGAAAATTATGATATAAATTTTGATGTGGGATATCATATAGATTTGAATGAGATTTGGATATTGTTATTTAAATTTTTGGAAGTGATTGCGATTGACTTGCTTTATATACAAATATGAAGGATTTAGCAAATCATGCCTTATTTTTAATTTTGAGGACAAAATTTTTTAAATTGGGTAGATTGTAAACCCCCTCACCCAAAAATAGGTATTTTGTGTGTATTATGTATTTCTTGTATTTGTTTTAGATTATTTTTCAAATCAATTAAATACCCAATAAATTTATTAGGATACTTCACCGTAGTTGGACATTAATAATGTAGGATAGCCCCAAAAATCTGTATCTTCCTTCATAGAAAATAGCCTACACAGGAGACACTACCTGTAGGATCTTTTCGTGGCGCAGAAATTCGATACCTTGATATTAGTATGAAATTAGTTTAACGACCATAGATTAATTGTTAAATATTTAGATAATTTATATATATAATTTATTTGTGGTTATTTTTCTATTCTAACTTCCAATAATTTTCATCCCATAATTCTCCATGCCAGATTAGGCAAATTCCTATTTTGTAAGATTTCATATTATTTACTATTAACCTATTTTGTGGATAACCATTTAATTATTTACTTAGTTTATTTGGTAATACAATTATTTGATTTATAACTAGATAAATATCTAATTATTAATTACAAAAATATTTCCTAAAATATTTTGAATGTAGTATTTTATTAAGGCTTTATAAAAAAAAATCTAGAATTTATTTTGTGGGCAAATAATATTTTTGGATTTTTTAGCCTCATCTATATATGTAAATATATATATATATGTTAATAAATATATGGTTATTAATAATAATAATAATAATAATAATAATAATAATAATAATAATAATAGAAAGAAAAGAAACAAAAAGCAAAAGAAAAAGAAAAGAAAAGAAAAGAAAAAGGAAAAGAAAAATAAAATAAAAACCTAAAACCCTTAACCTAAACTAATCCCTAATTAACTAAACAACTAAACACTAAACTCCTATACTAATTCCTAAACCCTCCCCTTCACAGAACACCAAAGAACCCCCCCACCCCACCCGCGGACTTCTCTCCCATTATCTCTCCTTATCTCTCTCCCTCTCTCTCTCTCTCTATATATATATATATATATATATTACAACCATTAACCCTAACCCTAACCCTAGCCCCGACGACCAACGATCGGCGACCCTAGCCCCTCAGCGCTGCCTCGTCACGCGCCGCAGTCGCCGACCGCGCCTTCCACCGTCCGCGTGTGCACACGTGCGCGAGTGTACGTGCAGCAGTGCCCCATCTTTCAGTTATCGTATCTTCTCCATCTTTGATTCTTTTTGCAAGCGGTTTATCCGTATACGTTCACAACCTAACCCTCTAAGATTTTCTTCCAAGTGGGACGAGTTTTCGTGTCCCGGATTGGTCAAAAAATTGACCGAAAGTTTGCCGAAAAACTGACCAAAAACAGTCCAGAATTTTAACCCAAACTCCCATGTTCACACCTGTCACGACCCGCACCCGGTTTAGGGGCACGAGTGCGTGGGTACGTCCAGCCTACGCCGCAGCATCGGCGGTAGAACGCTGTCTAGGTCGAGTACTATCTAACAATCTCACGCTAGTATCCAACTCCATAAGGAGATTCGGATAATACTATAAAAATATTCACAACATACTCAATCACAACTACAGCACGATAGGAATTTGAAGAAATAAAGAATACAACACAAGTCTAATGACAACATAATCATACCTGCAATCATTAACTTCCAATCCCCAAGTGTGTCGGAACCAGTCTACTAAGGTCACAGTCTGGAAAAATATTTTCCAGTCAGGAAGGAGCAAAGTACATCTCTAAATAGCAGTTCTATATAAATGACATAAACTATGTAGCAGTTCTAGATGGAAATATACCAGATACATGTATAGGTACGAGAAATGTACAATGAAAGAAATACTGGAAATACTGTAAATTACTGCAGGAAAAGAAACAATATGTCCATGAGCAAGAAACCTATGACTAAGTGTGTGAGTACTAGCTTTAACATGTGATCGGCTTGGGAACTTGATCAGGCTGGTTACATGTGATTAGCTATGGTTCATATAAAGTCAGGCTAACCGTTGGTTAGCTATGATGCATGTAGAGGTCAGGCTAATCACACGTAACAGCTATGGAGCATATAAATGGTCAGGCCGCACCCGACGTGAGATGTGGGGTGAGCTATGGTGCATATAAAGTTGGGTATGATCACATATCTACACTAAAGTACTCCCCAAACCCCCGACTGGTATAGTAGATCCAATCATGGTACGCTATGGCACGGGATTCCCTAGGAAGGTAGCAAATCTCCCCGGGAATCAGTGTCTGTACATGCACAAGATAACAAGGAAAATAAGTCTTGTACAAGCTACACCATGAATAAGGAATAACATCTCATGACGAGATCCGTGTATACCAATCCGTGTAACCAATGTGTCAAGAACATGGATATTTACACTAGATACAGTGAACATAGGAGATATCATAAATTAGAAACTAATCAGAGAATGTACTCGCCTTTGGTCCTTAGCTGGTGAATACCGAGGTCCTGTTCCAGAGTGTCGCCTGGAGGAACCAACAGTCCTAAAGACATATAATAAACAATACAATATTTGCATCAGAAGCTATACTAACACACTAGCAAATACTAACTCAGGGCTATGCCAGGTATGGCACTGGTCAATCTAGGGTCGTCTAGTAGGGATACGTAAAACACATTACACTTATTAATACTTACAATATTTATACGTGCACCGATTTAAATGTATTTACAATATATATATGTATCATTTAATTCATGTATATTATATATATATTAGTTGAACAATATATATATATACTCTATATAGAAAATATATATATACATATTGAAATTATACTAAGTATATACAAAATACATGTATATACATATATCAATTATATGTATTAAAATATACTAAGTATTATACAAAATACATATACATACATATACCAATTATATGTATACTATACATTATACAAATTTATATACACTATACATTATATTAATTATATACACTATTTATTACGTTAATTATATACACTGTGAAAGAGGAGAGGGACTCACCGGGGTGTGATGGTGGTTCCGGTGAACGTGGAGGTCAGGGCTGGCCGAGGTGCAGGCCGGACGGGCAGAGGGAGGTCGGTGATCGGAGCTGCGGGGTCGGCTCGGCCGCCTGGCTATGCAGGGCTGCAGGGGATGAAGCGGGTGTTCGGCTTTGGCTTTCATTCTCTGAGTTAATGTTTCACCCATTTTCTGGATTTGATCAGTGTGTCCCAAGGCATGATAATTAACTCTGCATCTCAATTTTTTGAAGATCGGTCGCCAACTTGTTTGAAAGCCTTTAATCAAATTTCGTAAGCTGAACAACATGTTTTTTTTTTCTTCAAAAGTGCAGGCAAGATTCTCTTTTGATAGCAACTTGGGTTGCACTTCCTTGGGACACGCGTTGAATAAGGACTAACAATTCCCCCCCTCCAATTTGAGGGAGCTCTTATATAATCCTCACATCGTTTGATAGAGATGAGATAAACCATTCAACATCAAAGATTTCTGGTCCAGCTTAGGAACGACAAGTGTTGCATTCAATATACGAGCTGCAACAACAGTGTCTGTTATTCCGGTTCTCTGCTGGTTGAGTCCGCCGCTAGTGGCGATCATCCGGTACCTATCCGGCTGAGTAATAGCATCTGCTCTTTGAAAGTGGGTGCTGGCATTGCTGCAGCCGTGATAGTACTTGGACAGCTTCGACCGCCACAGATCATCGCTTCCACCTCCGCTCGGAACGGGGAATGTCTCGGCGAGGACCACATTCCGCTGCCGCTCCAGAGGGCTCTTCAGGAGGAGTCGCTGGTGGTGTGGGACGAGGTGGTCGGGGAGGGAGACGAGACCGACGACGCCGATGAGGAATACGGCTGCGCCTCCGACGGCGGGTGGAGTGCACAGTAGTGGAGTCGGGCTCGGTCGCCTTGCTGGCCGGGCCGACTGAGTTCCTGCGGTGGAGGACGAGCAGGGTGGTTCAGGGGGAGGACGATGATGAGGGTGGTGGTGATAGGTGGCGAGAGGGGCGAGCACCGCAGGGGGAAAGGAGTCGCCGGAGCACAGGGACTGCGGTGATGGGCTGGCCGGGAAGCACCTCCCAAGTTAGCATTCGATGTATGTCCTTTCGATACCAGGCCAAGGTTCCCATCGACAGCAAAACTGGAAAAATATACTATTGTGCATATACATGTGAAAACACTCGGGATCAGTAGGATTGATAGGGGGAATGCATCTGCTAATGACTCCAATGGCACCATTAGTTGCCGCATCAACAAATCACATGTTACTTTATATAGGGCTCGATCTCCTTTCCATTATCAACTTGATTCTGTCTCATTACTCGCAGGAATAGCAGATCCCACAACTCCATTTGCATCACTATTACTGGATTCTACGACACCAGTATCATCATTTGATGATACTGTAGAATCAAGTGGTTATGAAGCTGATTCTGAAGAAACATTTGGGTTTGCATTTGATTGCTCTCTGTTCTCAGCCTTGTTAGATTTTCCAGCCATCTTTTCGTCCTGAGAGAGAGAGAGAGAAGAAGAAGAAGGGAAAAAGAATGGAAGAAGGAAAGAGTTTTCCTACGTTGGAGAGGATGGAGGCTTGTGAGGAGGTGGGGAAAAACCTAGGTTGTCTAGGGATTAGGGCTTATGATGGGACAATACATTAAATAGGATGAGGGTTTATGAATCTAATGGTGAGGATGCACCCAATTAAATGGGTGGTCCAGATTTGTCAAGAGAAAATAATTCATGGGAGATTTGAGGGTGAGAGTTTAATAAAAAATATTGGGTTCCCTCATTGTTTAAAATAATGAGGTGTTGACACAAAATGCCAATTTGCAATTTGGCCCCCTTAAATTTGGGAAATTGCACAAACACATGAAATAACAAAAATTTGGCGGGCGATTCGGTGTCCGGCATTTTGTAGGGTCAGGGGCACTGTAAGACTGGTACGGGCTCAATTTGCAGGGCACTGGAATTAAATTGGGATTTCAGAATCAGATAAAATGGTATCCTCAATTTAAATAGAAATAAAATGCAAGTTGTGTTCAACAATTAATTAGGAGTACTTGGAGCCAAAATCAGGTCAAGTCATCAATACCAATATTGAAGAAGACTCAGAACAGAATATTTCCCTAATTTGGGCCGCACAAAAAATAGGTCAAGATGGCCTCCAATTTTCGATTGGAACGCACAACTATACAAAATAGGAATTTAAAAAATAACGTCCGCGACGATTTTTGTGCGGCCAAAAATAATGTACAGAGAGCAAAATTATGAGTTGCAAAAATAGCAGATTTGAAGGCGGGCATGTCGAGGGCAAGATTGTGAAATTTGTTGGAAGACAAAAGTCTGGATAGTGCTCCAAATATCGGAGCAAAGGAAATGCGCAAAAATTTTAAATAAAATACAGTAATTAATTACAATCTCCAAATATCAAATTCTAAATAAAATAAAGAAGTCCAGAATTCTATAATTCGGACAGGTGTTCGTCTACTGGGCTTCTAGGTCTAGTCTGCTAGCTAAAAATAAAATAAATAAACACTGCATATAATTATATATTTAATTACATATCGCACAAAATTATTTAAATCAAATACACTATCATGCAATTAATTAATTGTAATTAACATAATATTAAATATTGTAAAAATTCGAAAATACCCCTGTTTTCGGAATGTGGTAGTGACAAGTCTACCCACCTTAAAAGAATTTCGTCCTCGAAATTTAAAATCCTCATAGCAGCGTTTATTCATACACTTTATTATTTCCCTCAAATTTTATTCATCAACCACGAATCAATTAATAATCCACAAGGTCCTTTCGCAATTTCAAAATTCTAAAATTGTTGTATAACCTGAAAATCCTCAAAGTAAATCAAAGTCCATCAAAAATTTCTTGAAAGTTTTGAGTTATAATTCAATACCCGGAATTTCAATATCCACTCCTCAAAATACTCAACAATATGATATTTGAGGATTCTCCAAATGCAACATCCCAATATAAAATTTTAAAATTCATAACTTGCAATCAAAATAATTTAATGACAATCTCCTTAATTTCCTCGAATTCTAATGATAACCTCAATCATATCATATCCTTCCTGGAATTATTACATCATAAATCCTGCCATGTTAAATTCTTAACCCTCTATTTAAATCAATGTTTATCCTCGAATTTTTAAATCCTCTATTGTTTTATTTATGTATTTACTACCATCAAAAAATTAATTTCCTCAAATCATATAATCATGAACTATTCCACATTGTTATTTCACAATAAATTCTTCCAAAAATTCTATAAATATCATATCCCTAAAAATCTTCAAAAATAATTCAAATCCCATTCTTATCACAATATCCTCCAAAATTTTAAGTTAATAACGAAATACAAGAATTTAATATTCAATACTCTAGTTGAAATCCAATCAATGCATATTTCAAAATTGAATCTCGTCCCAAATTTGAATTTAACACTAATCCATTTGTGTTCTTATCCCTCGATTTTTTTTTCACATAATATGCAACGATGTAATACTTGTGCAACCTCCAATACAATATTCAAGATATAAGTTCATAACTTGCAGTCCAATAAATGTATCGATGGCCTTCTTAAATTCCTCAAATTCAATGATAAATTCAATCATTTCATAATCAAGGATTTAACAAAACTTCAATTATGCCATATTAAATTCCCAACTCTTTATTTAATATTTTTCCTCAAAACTTAAGGCACCTTGTCTCTCTTTGTCGAGTCATAACCTCTTCGTTAATCTTTACTACAGTTAAATCCTCAACAATCAAGTCTAAGAGAATTCTACCTACAACCATACAACATGCAACCTAAGGGAAATATGTATGATCATGGTGTCTTTTGTCATGGTATTGCAGTCTCTGTATCAGGGGTACTACTAACTACATTATAACAAGAATTCATGCATACAGCTACGGTACTAAGGTATCAATCAATCAGAAGACAAAAAGAACATGAGGAAAGAAAGGAAAGAACCTGCTAATATATACTTGCAATATCTTCTAACATAATCATAGGTCAAATGATGCATGGAAAGTTTGATACCTCTATCTCTTTAGGTACCACACTTTACTACCACCCTAGATTGACACCCAAGTCAGTTGGCAGTGAAATCTCAATCATGCTCAAGCCAACAGATCCTTACATATGCACCTTATCTACTTATATATTAATATATCTCTCTCACTATAAAATCTTATCCTTCAAATAAAGTCCTCGAAAATTTAAAGTATAATGCATATACCTTCCTCAAAGTCAAACATTCAAATACTGAATGAAAATTTTATCACTTCAAAAAATCCTTACAGTTTTGTCTATGTTCATTGAATCGAATCTGAATTCCTCAAAATAAATTTTAATAACAATATTTCAATTCCTCAAATTTCAAAATTTTGCAATTCATTGAAATCTTCAAAATAAATTTTAATAGCAATCTTAATCTTCTCAGATTCCTAAAATTTGGAATTCATTTTCAATCTTCAATTAAAAATTTTAAATCCACCTTCTGTAGTCCAATAGCTCTAATGTTAATCACTTCTAATATCTTTGTAGCCTTAACCATGTTTATTGAATTCATATTTGAATCCTCAAAATTTAATGACGAAATCCCAAATCCTCCATTAAAATAAAATTTTATTTCCACCCTTTAATTTATAACTCCACAATTGTACATATCAGTGCTCACGGTCTCTGATACTCAAAGTGCACTCAATGCATCTAGTGTCTATAACTGTGTACTAAAATTGTACTGCCTAAATCACTTGCACCATTATCTCCATTGATTCAAAGTTATCATCACCTGTAATTTCTTTCATGATTTTCAATTTATGTCAACTGGTATATCATTTAATTATCTTCACCCAGAGTGCTCACTGTTATTAACGTTATTCTCGACTAATCCTTGATGTAGAATCATTAGCACTCTTGGTATTATATCACTAGTTTCATTAATGCATCATCTCATCAATGCTCATTATAACTCATGATTACGTGTATCTACTACAACACTCATGTTTCTTATTCTCATGGGCAAGTATATGGTTCCTCATCTCGATTATTGTGTAGGTATTTCCCTGTAATCTTTTACAGCCTGTTAAACTAATCTGTGATACGCTTAACCACTTTCATTACCAATTCCAACATTTCTCTACCCATGACACCTCATTAACTCTTTATGCGTATGTATTTCCTTACCTTTAACACTTCCGATATTAATCATCAAATTGAACATCATGCTCCATAAATCCTTAACGCAATTCCTGGATACTTAATTGTTCACGTAGATCATCCAATTGATTATCCAGGACGGGTATGTTGGCTCTGATACTAACTCCTGAACTATCACTGATACTCTATACTCTCCTTCTACTCACAGTCTCTAATGACCTTATCCTAGAACCATTGGTACAAGGTACTATGCTAAGGGCTAACTCTAGATTAAAGCCTACTGCTCACAGGTCCAACTAAGAACACTTATAACTCACTAGCAACACAGTCAATACTAATACAAGACACAAACAAAATTACAAGTCACTAATTATCATACTTAACAAGGAATCCTCAAGGAATAGGAGCTCAAAGACTGAATTGAGGACAGAAGGTATCCTTACTGCTAGTAAAGAAAGAAGCGATGGAACAAAGTCCTGGAATAACAGAAATAGATGAGATGATATTTTAAGAACCAATTTAAGATACAATCTGATAATCATACACGTCTATCCGAAATCATGGCACTCAGAACCCTCGCCACGCCAGTAAGCATAGATGCGATAAACGACAGGTTCCGTAACTAAGGTATGCAACCCTATAATCATGTCATCTAGAATACTCGCCACGCCAACCGGTATGGCTGCGAGAAACTCTAAATCTCATAATTAAAGTATGTACATCCAAGTTAGGTTCCTACGTTCTCGTCACGACAGCTAATATGGCTGCGATAAACTCTAGGTTCCATAACCAAAGTAGACGTTTTACCTTTCTCACTGTCCTCATCAGTATATGTCATCAGATGATACCGTAAATTCTAGTCCGTAAAAACTCATCTCGATTTGAAATCAACTCAACAACGATACCAGGAATTAAAGTTAACAACTGGTCAGCAAGAATCAAACTCAACAATGATACCAAGAATCTTAATTTAATAACTGCTCAACAAGAATCAAGTTCAGTGACAACAAGCGAGAGCGGACGGAAACAAGGGCGAAGGAATTAAATTGAAAATTATAATAAGATTCTCATGGGGTCATCCCAGGAATCTCTCAAGAATTTGTGATTGAGTATCCTCTCTCATCCTAGTATCCTATGTCCTATATTCTATAGCAGGTACACAGTAGTACAACTATGATGTCGCACTACCACGACATCGCACAACTAGCGAAGTCTGACCTGCATGGGCCACCACTAAAATGTGTCACGACCCGCACCCGGTTTAGGGGCACGAGTGCGTGGGTACGTCCAGCCTACGCCGCAGCATCGGCGGTAGAACGCTGTCTAGGTCGAGTACTATCTAACAATCTCACGCTAGTATCCAACTCCATAAGGAGATTCGGATAATACTATAAAAATATTCACAACATACTCAATCACAACTACAGCACGATAGGAATTTGAAGAAATAAAGAATACAACACAAGTCTAATGACAACATAATCATACCTGCAATCATTAACTTCCAATCCCCAAGTGTGTCGGAACCAGTCTACTAAGGTCACAGTCTGGAAAAATATTTTCCAGTCAGGAAGGAGCAAAGTACATCTCTAAATAGCAGTTCTATATAAATGACATAAACTATGTAGCAGTTCTAGATGGAAATATACCAGATGCATGTATAGGTACGAGAAATGTACAATGAAAGAAATACTGGAAATACTGTAAATTACTGCAGGAAAAGAAACAATATGTCCATGAGCAAGAAACCTATGACTAAGTGTGTGAGTACTAGCTTTAACATGTGATCGGCTTGGGAACTTGATCAGGCTGGTTACATGTGATTAGCTATGGTTCATATAAAGTCAGGCTAACCGTTGGTTAGCTATGATGCATGTAGAGGTCAGGCTAATCACACGTAACAGCTATGGAGCATATAAATGGTCAGGCCGCACCCGACGTGAGATGTGGGGTGAGCTATGGTGCATATAAAGTTGGGTATGATCACATATCTACACTAAAGTACTCCCCAAACCCCCGACTGGTATAGTAGATCCAATCATGGTACGCTATGGCACGGGATTCCCTAGGAAGGTAGCAAATCTCCCCGGGAATCAGTGTCTGTACATGCACAAGATAACAAGGAAAATAAGTCTTGTACAAGCTACACCATGAATAAGGAATAACATCTCATGACGAGATCCGTGTATACCAATCCGTGTAACCAATGTGTCAAGAACATGGATATTTACACTAGATACAGTGAACATAGGAGATATCATAAATTAGAAACTAATCAGAGAATGTACTCGCCTTTGGTCCTTAGCTGGTGAATACCGAGGTCCTGTTCCAGAGTGTCGCCTGGAGGAACCAACAGTCCTAAAGACATATAATAAACAATACAATATTTGCATCAGAAGCTATACTAACACACTAGCAAATACTAACTCAGGGCTATGCCAGGTATGGCACTGGTCAATCTAGGGTCGTCTAGTAGGGATACGTAAAACACATTACACTTATTAATACTTACAATATTTATACGTGCACCGATTTAAATGTATTTACAATATATATATGTATCATTTAATTCATGTATATTATATATATATTAGTTGAACAATATATATATATACTCTATATAGAAAATATATATATACATATTGAAATTATACTAAGTATATACAAAATACATGTATATACATATATCAATTATATGTATTAAAATATACTAAGTATTATACAAAATACATATACATACATATACCAATTATATGTATACTATACATTATACAAATTTATATACACTATACATTATATTAATTATATACACTATTTATTACGTTAATTATATACACTGTGAAAGAGGAGAGGGACTCACCGGGGTGTGATGGTGGTTCCGGTGAACGTGGAGGTCAGGGCTGGCCGAGGTGCAGGCCGGACGGGCAGAGGAAGGTCGGTGATCGGAGCTGCGGGGTCGGCTCGGCCGCCTGGCTATGCAGGGCTGCAGGGGATGAAGCGGGTGTTCGGCTTTGGCTTTCATTCTCTGAGTTAATGTTTCACCCATTTTCTGGATTTGATCAGTGTGTCCCAAGGCATGATAATTAACTCTGCATCTTAATTTTTTGAAGATCGGTCGCCAACTTGTTTGAAAGCCTTTAATCAAATTTCGTAAGCTGAACAACATGTTTTTTTTTTCTTCAAAAGTGCAGGCAAGATTCTCTTTTGATAGCAACTTGGGTTGCACTTCCTTGGGACACGCGTTGAATAAGGACTAACAATTCCCCCCCTCCAATTTGAGGGAGCTCTTATATAATCCTCACATCGTTTGATAGAGATGAGATAAACCATTCAACATCAAAGATTTCTGGTCCAGCTTAGGAACGACAAGTGTTGCATTCAATATACGAGCTGCAACAACAGTGTCTGTTATTCCGGTTCTCTGCTGGTTGAGTCCGCCGCTAGTGGCGATCATCCGGTACCTATCCGGCTGAGTAATAGCATCTGCTCTTTGAAAGTGGGTGCTGGCATTGCTGCAGCCGTGATAGTACTTGGACAGCTTCGACCGCCACAGATCATCGCTTCCACCTCCGCTCGGAACGGGGAATGCCTCGGCGAGGACCACATTCCGCTGCCGCTCCAGAGGGCTCTTCAGGAGGAGTCGCTGGTGGTGTGGGACGAGGTGGTCGGGGAGGGAGACGAGACCGACGACGCCGATGAGGAATACGGCTGTGCCTCCGACGGCGGGTGGAGTGCACAGTAGTGGAGTCGGGCTCGGTCGCCTTGCTGGCCGGGCCGACTGAGTTCCTGCGGTGGAGGACGAGCAGGGTGGTTCAGGGGGAGGACGATGATGAGGGTGGTGGTGATAGGTGGCGAGAGGGGCGAGCACCGCAGGGGGAAAGGAGTCGCCGGAGCACAGGGACTGCGGGGATGGGCTGGCCGGGAAGCACCTCCCAAGTTAGCATTCGATGTATGTCCTTTCGATACCAGGCCAAGGTTCCCATCGACAGCAAAACTGGAAAAATATACTATTGTGCATATACATGTGAAAACACTCGGGATCAGTAGGATTGATAGGGGGAATGCATCTGCTAATGACTCCAATGGCACCATTAGTTGCCGCATCAACAAATCACATGTTACTTTATATAGGGCTCGATCTCCTTTCCATTATCAACTTGATTCTGTCTCATTACTCGCAGGAATAGCAGATCCCACAACTCCATTTGCATCACTATTACTGGATTCTACGACACCAGTATCATCATTTGATGATACTGTAGAATCAAGTGGTTATGAAGCTGATTCTGAAGAAACATTTGGGTTTGCATTTGATTGCTCTCTGTTCTCAGCCTTGTTAGATTTTCCAGCCATCTTTTCGTCCTGTGAGAGAGAGAGAGAAGAAGAAGAAGGGAAAAAGAATGGAAGAAGGAAAGAGTTTTCCTACGTTGGAGAGGATGGAGGCTTGTGAGGAGGTGGGGAAAAACCTAGGTTGTCTAGGGATTAGGGCTTATGATGGGACAATACATTAAATAGGATGAGGGTTTATGAATCTAATGGTGAGGATGCACCCAATTAAATGGGTGGTCCAGATTTGTCAAGAGAAAATAATTCATGGGAGATTTGAGGGTGAGAGTTTAATAAAAAATATTGGGTTCCCTCATTGTTTAAAATAATGAGGTGTTGACACAAAATGCCAATTTGCAATTTGGCCCCCTTAAATTTGGGAAATTGCACAAACACATGAAATGACAAAAATTTGGCGGGCGATTCGGTGTCCGGCATTTTGTAGGGTCAGGGGCACTGTAAGACTGGTACGGGCTCAATTTGCAGGGCACTGGAATTAAATTGGGATTTCAGAATCAGATAAAATGGTATCCTCAATTTAAATAAAAATAAAATGCAAGTTGTGTTCAACAATTAATTAGGAGTACTTGGAGCCAAAATCAGGTCAAGTCATCAATACCAATATTGAAGAAGACTCAGAACAGAATATTTCCCTAATTTGGGCCGCACGAAAAATAGGTCAAGATGGCCTCCAATTTTCGATTGGAACGCACAACTATACAAAATAGGAATTTAAAAAATAACGTCCGCGACGATTTTTGTGCGGCCAAAAATAATGTACAGAGAGCAAAATTATGAGTTACAAAAATAGCAGATTTGAAGGCGGGCATGTCGAGGGCAAGATTGTGAAATTTGTTGGAAGACAAAAGTCTGGATAGTGCTCCAAATATCGGAGCAAAGGAAATGCGCAAAATTTTTAAATAAAATACAGTAATTAATTACAATCTCCAAATATCAAATTCTAAATAAAATAAAGAAGTCCAGAATTCTATAATTCGGACAGGTGTTCGTCTACTGGGCTTCTAGGTCAAGTCTGCTAGCTAAAAATAAAATAAATAAACACTGCATATAATTATATATTTAATTACACATCGCACAAAATTATTTAAATCAAATACACTATCATGCAATTAATTAATTGTAATTAACATAATATTAAATATTGTAAAAATTCGAAAATACCCCTGTTTTCGGAATGTGGTAGTGCGCCCCGCCAAACGGGACTGCCTTATCAAATACACTATCATGCAATTAATTAATTGTAATTAACATAATATTAAATATTGTAAAAATTCGAAAATACCCCTGTTTTCGGAATGTGGTAGTGCGCCCTGTTTTCGGAATGTGGTAGTACTTAATATTTTAAAACTAAAATTTTGTGATAAGGAGTGCGCCCCGCCAAACGGGACTGCCTTATCGCGTAACAATTGTACCGAAAGGTGCGTATGGTATATCCCTACGTGTGGACTTTCGTAAAATTTGATTTGGACATGTGTGCGCGTCGAAATCAACCCGTATCCGTAAAAAGTTCCCGTATCGCGATTTTTGTAAAATACTATCCTATTTTGCTTACGCTCATAGAAATGTGACAAAACTTGCGCCATTGGATTCGTATTATCACGCTGGTCCTGTGACCTAAGTTTCACGCAATTCTGAGACAGTTGACCAAGCCGCCTATTTGTAGGTCCCACGGTTTGACTTTAAAGGCGAATTTATGATCGGCTCACCAGAATTCAAAATTGGACATATCGTTGAGTTCGTATCAACATTTAGAATTTTTTTGACTTATAACTTATCCCATTTAGAGATCTTTACCTCTAGCACGCTTTTCGGTACAAAGTGGCCCATATGTGAACCCGCTTTGATCCAAAATTACCGTTTTGCCCCTGTGTCCAAATTGGACGAAAGGGTAGTGTTAACTAGCTATCTCGTTTATTCTGGAAATATTGGTGATTTTTATTTCAGCATCCGGAGACGTTCATTCGGAGGCCATAGTTTCTGATCCCTTGTGCTTGACATCTGGACGCTTACACTACGCAGCCTTCTTGTCAGGCATGTATACATTGACATTGTACTTTGATTTAAATTTTATATAGTGCATGCATTTTGTTTCTATTATTTAGTTCATATATTTAAACTGCTATATAAACTTTGCGTCCAAGAATAACTTGGGTGCAACGTCGATGACGTCGTATTTTATCTTTATTATATATTATGCATGTCGACGTAGTTTTACGAGACCACCACATGATCATGAGGCATTCTTATGTTTCATTGGCCGTGACATAGTTGTTACACGAGTGTGAGTCTCATATAGGACGAACTTGCGTATACGGCTGATCACCGGTACGTATGGGGCATGCGACGGATAGGGATAACTGGTGATAGAATTTGCATAATTAGAAGCCTTGGCAGTTATTAGAGGTCTCATCGTGTCATGGATATGGCATATATAGAGCAAGGGGTGGGGAGGACAACGAGTAAGGCATTTGGTCTCCTTTGTACTTTCCTTGTGTAACCCGTACGCTCCCCCGGAGATGCGCGGTCAGATGACTCCTATATATTATCTACAGGCGGCCTCTGACGTTCAAAAGATATCATGCTTTTTAGGCCCCTGATTCTCTGAGAGAATCATGACAATCCCATTTTTGCCTGATAGCCCACGTGTTGGAAAGTTGTCCTCAAAGTGCATTCACATAGGTGGTTAGATGACCCTTTGGATGTTTATTTTCAGTATTTTATTGGCATACTTATATGTATCTTGTTACGTCCCTTTGAGGACCTAGTCCGTTTCCAAGTGTAGATGATCATGACTATTCGCAGGAGCATGGATCAGGACTTGCTACTCCATTTTCTTTTGATGAGGTCTTCTCTTCGAGCCTCTCTGATCATTAGTTGATATACTTATTTTGTTTTTTTTATATTCTAGTTTGGTAGTGGATTTGTCTCCACCCAACTACTTGTTCTTATCAAGCATTTTATACTTGATTCAGTTATATAGTTGATTGGTTGTTCATTTTTATTTTATTCTGTGGATGAGATTTATTTATGCCCTGTGACTTGTGATAAATATATACCACTTGCGAATTATTAATCATAATACAGCGTACGTATGTGTTATGGTTTTCATATATTGGAGTCTCCATATACATACGACTGGCATGCTTACGTATTCCTAGTCCTAGGTATTTTGGGACTACAGTGTGACATAAGTGGAATGGTCCTAGTCTAACATAGATAAAGTCTGTAGGTATTCTCTACACTAAGTTCCTTGTTGACTTTTTCTAAGAACATATCTTAGGTTCCAAATATATATATCTCAGGTTTTCTATTTTTTGAGAACTGCATCCTATCATAGGTTCTCTATTTGTCGAGACCTACATCATATCCTAGGTTCTTCATAGTCCTTCTATAAAGACCGACCTGACCTGCATGGGCCACAACTAAAAGATGTGTCACGCTTCACTCCCGGAATACAAAAAGACGAGTACGTAACACCATCCCCAGGTTACACGACATAGGAATACTCCAATATCCATACTCGTATTTGTCGCATGTAAGGTTTTGGGATAGGTGTATTACAGGTCACAACTCGCTTAATATAATAAATAATATTCTTCATAAAGGATATTCTAAACTATAATTAAGAAATGGGCTATTCTACCCTATTACAACTTTTATCCTAATATACATATAACATATCAATACCTTTAATACATAATAAAAATGAATTCTGGTTCAAACTCATTCGTTTTCCGTTGTGACAAATTATTCTTGTTCTTGTTCTCCTTGTCAAGGCAGAATGATAGCTTCATTGAAGATGTTCTCTACAAATCTAGTGAACAATACTAGGTCGTCAAATGACATGCAACCCCTCAGTCAAGGACGAAGAAAATAAATAAAAATGAGAATTTGAAAATGATTTGATTTCGAATTTCATGGTAGAGAATGGAATGGTAAATTTCTTAGATCCATTTTAATAAATTCATGAAGTAGGATATTTCAGCTTATAACATAATTCAAAATTAGGGTATTCTAACTCTTATTAAACCCTATTCTACTCAGTGTCTAAATCATAAATCATAATCAATTTCACAACCATAAATAATTTTCCTATATGCAAATGTAATTTAGAGAACGTTTTTGGATCACCATCAACATCTATTGTCTTGACAATAATATAAACAATTTTTGAATTACTTGAATTTTTCCAAGAATTTGGAATATAATAACATTGGATATACACAATTGTCGAACTTCTTAATATCTTTTAAGAGTTCGGATCCATTGGCAAGTGCAGTGAATTAAACCTCAACTCGGTCATATACCGGTTGTATTTCATATGTTGGTTTCTGTCATTTTATTATTGTTTTATTCTTATGTTGTTGCGAGAGACTACCCGGGACCAGTAGAATACCCATTGGTATTGCCATAGACCCAGTTTAGGATCTGCATGTAGAATAGACACTTCTTTATTTTTTTTACTCCTCTTCCTTAAGCTTTCCCCCAAACCCAAACCCTAACCCTAAGGAAAAAGTTGTTGTGACTTGGACCGTGAGAGGTAGAGGCTAGGAGCCACCCGGGGCAAGTACATCTTACTCAATGGTGAAGTTATGAATTTTTTATATTTGTTGTTTTAAAAAGAATGTATTTGATAAAAAAAATTCTCCTTGAGTTGCTGCTCATATTTAGTTCTTGGAGTTTTGGATTTTGATATATAGATTTTTGTAGATCTGAGTTTTATGTTTAGGATTTTTATGTGTGTTCCATGAGTTTTTCTTGGTTTTGATCTATTAAAACCAAGAACTAGCTGTTCCTTATGTTAGAGCATTTTATTTTATGCAATTTGGCTTTTATTTTACTTAATTTGGAGTTAAAATAAAAAATGTATGAAGGAAATAAATTTTTGGTTTTTTGGAGTTTCGGCCATGACTGAACTTGCTGTTGGAGAAGACGAAGTCTTCATGCGGCCAGCGAGCCATGCGTCCGAGAGTGCCATGCGGTCCAAGAGGGTTATGCGTCCTGAACTCTTGTCGCATGCTGACAATATGTGTCCATCTTGTTGGACGCATGACTACTTATTAACACAAGTGTCCTTGAATACCTTGTGCTTTCACTCGCTGAACGAATAAAAAATTCCTTAAGTCCAAGAGTGTGTCCATGCGGCTATTGTGTCCATGCGGCCAGTGATTCGATGCGGCCAGTGGGTGCATGCCGCCAGCCAGTCCATGCGGCCAGTGGGTGCATGCCGCCAGGAATTCTTGTGTGCATTTTGTGTTCCCTGTTGTTGTGTTCTTTTTATAATTTCTATTAGTGAGTATTGTTGTGTGCTTCATTATGTCGATACAAGTTTATGTTACCAGACTAGATTATGTACTAATTTACAATCCTCATGACACCATAAAAATATCTTTTTATGAAAATCTATTACATTTGGCATCGGACAATCAAGTATGAGTATTGCCCAATGTATCGTGAGTCGCGGATACGATAACTCGTGAAAAGTTTGTACCCGTGATCCGTTATTCTAGGAAAGTTCTCGAGTGTCCACGACTCGAGAACTTGAAATAATTTAGTAATGATTAAACAAGATAACATTTACCTAGATCATTGGGAGGAAAGAATATTGCACTACCGGCTACCCCGATCCCCAAGGACCCCATGCTGCATGGACAAACCCTGCTAGGCAAGGGCTCTATGACTGACCAAGTTTACGCGTGTTAAGGCACTACAAGTTGTTATGTATTTCAGTATACGCACTCATGTATATATTCCAGTTATGTTTTAGTTTCAGTTATGTTACAAGACTATTTTTTGATAAGTTATGTTTACAATAATCAGTTTCATTTACAAAACCTCTTTATTTTTACAAAAATAAGTTTTCACTTACAAAATCTCCTTATTTTTACAAAATCAGTTCAATTTTACAAACTCATTTATTTATAAAACCAATCTCATTTATAAAAATTCACTTATATCTTCAAAAGCCTGTTTATGCTTACATTATGTTGTATTATGCTATCAGTTATCTGCTTTAGTTCTTCATCTATCATTATTTGTGATGTACATTATAAGTACTAGACAAGTGTACCCTTGGACATCCGGGTTAACTGCAGCACCGGTGGTAGCGATATTCTTCAAAGCATGAATTTGTTAGTAACCAGGTTTGTGATAACCCTAGTTAGTTAATTATAGGAAGCCATAGGCATGTTTGGCCGTACAATATTTACTTTTATTGTAGCTCACCCTTTTAATATATTCTTCTGGCACATATTTGGGATGCTAAGTTCTGATCGAGTGAAGGTCTGCAACCCCGGTCCTTATTTGGTTTAAGGTTTATGGTCCAATCCAGAGTAGTTCCTATGCTCTCTTGTTGCTCATCGCCTTACTTTTATTTCTGCACTTATTATCAGTTCTTCCAGTATTATTCTTGAGACGAGTACGTTGGTACCGTATAATTCTCAATCTGTATTTATTTCTTATATGTATCTTTTGCTTATGTTGTGATGTGTTTAGTCTATCACCTCGAGATCCTTTGTGGTACTTGTTGCTTGGGGTTTTGACCCCACTGGCTTTGCATTGCCAGGTTACCCCGAAGAGAATCAGGATCCACCACCCTTCCAACAAGATGGCACACTCTCGTAGGCTACGGCTGAAGCTCGCGAGTGGGTTTTCTTCCTCCATACCTCGTAGTGTTATTCCTTTTGTGGTATTTTAGCAAGAGGCAGTGTTAGCCACTTAGTTTGAGATCACTTCTCTGACTACAATCAAGATGATGTATATACTAGACCATAGCTGGTATATTGATCATGTATATTTAAACTCTGCTAGTGTAGCATTTTGTATTCACTAGCTTCATGATCATATATGATATATAATTTGGGATGCCTCTTTACTTTCATGTATGATATACTCTTGTACTTGTGTTATCAGATTAAGATAATAGGATCTGTCGGCCTTAGGACTGACGTCATAGCATGCTAGAGTTTACCCATCTATCTTCTTGACAACCTTTACAGATTGTGGCTTACTTCAGTATTCTGCAAGGAACGATCGGCCATGTCAATCCTCGTATTTACCCTGTATTCTAGGAGCGGGGCGTGGCAATATGCTGCCTCAAGTCAAGGAGTTTCTCAAGTTACGTCAAAAAATTGAGGATGATGGCATGCCCTTAATCGATGCCTTTGTCGTGGGGGGTATTATGGCCAAGCTTTCTCCTGGATAAAGCAATTTTATCTTGGACATGCACCAAAAGAAGATGCAAGTTAGCCTTAATCAACTACTGTACAACATCCATGTTGAAGATAAGTTGAGGGCTCAAAACAAAGTAGACACGTTGTCCAAGCAGTTGGCAAAAGCCAACTTGGTGCATGCGGGCGACTCCAAGGGGAAGCATAAGGTTTCTCACTACAAGAAGAAGGACTTCAACCATCTCAAGGTAAAGTCGGCTTTGTTCAAGTCGAAGCCAAAGCCCAAGTCAGATGTGACTTGCTTTAACTGTGGCAAGAAGGGCCACTATCAGGGCGACTGCAGATCCAAGCCCAAATAGATAGAGCAAGGTGAGCCTAACAAGGTTGCTATGATTGTGCTGGTTATGAAGGCTGGTGTTGACACTGACTGGTGGGTGGACACTGGCACATCCTGCCATGTTTGTTCGAAGAAGGAGTTGTTTACTATCTATAAGCCTACATCTGAGAAGGTTATGGTAGCAAACCTGGCACAAGTTGAAGTACTTAGGACCGGAATGGTGGTACTAAATTTGACTTTGGGGAAGTCACTGACGCTTCAGGATATAAAGCACGTACTGGTAATAGCCAAAAATCTAGTCTCGAAAAGTCTGCTCTGCAATACAGGCTTGAGGATAGACATCAATGCTGGACAGTTGAGGATTTCTTGTAAAGGAACATACTTTAAAAAAGTAATTTGTACCAAAGTGATGTTCAAACTTCAGATTGTAACTCCTGCAAACAATATTAATGCAGTATCTTCTCCTGGTTAATCTCTTGAGTCATGGCATAATAGACTAGGACATGTTCACTGTAAAAGGATAAACAAGATGTCTAGTTTAGGGCTTATATCCAAATATGGGGGTAAAGAGGTGGAGAAGTGTGAGGTCTGTATGAAGACAAAGATCATAAGAATATCGTTCAAAAAGGTTAACCGAAGCACAGATCTTCTGGAGTTGGTGCACTCAGTATCTATGACTTCAAACAGTTCTCCACAAATGCCACAATAAAGTATTTTATTACATTCATCAATGAATACTCGAAGTATGCGTTCATCTATCTACTCAAGTCAAAAGATGAAGCGTTCGAGAAGTTCAAGGAGTTCAGAGCTGAGGCTGAATGTTAAACATGGTAACAACTCATGAGACTCAGAAGTGATCGAGGCGAAGAGTATAGGTCTATTGAATTCACATTATTCTCCAAAGAATATGCAATGTCAAATAGACAACTGCTTTGTATTCTTCTCAATCAAATAGAGTAGTTGGAAGAAAGTATAGGATATTGACAGTGATGGTGAACTCAATGAGGTTAAATACAAGTCTTTCAAACTATTTCTAGGGAGAAGCTGTGCTTAGGGCTACGTTCATTCTGAAAAGAGTGTCGTATGCAACTTCTGATGTCACTCCTTATGAACTCTGGTTCAAATTCAGACCCAACTTGAATATCATTCGAGTGTAGGGGTGCCTGGCGTATGTGAAGCTTCCAGATTTGAAGATTCAAAAGCTGGGTATGAGGACTACCAAGAGCATCTTCCTGGGATATACTGAAAAGAGTGATGCTTTGAGGTTTCTTGATATTTAGTCAAATCATATCATCAAATCTCGCGACACAGAATTCTTTGAAGATAAGTTTGCAAGGCACAAGAAGATTGTTATTGCAGACATTTTAAAGAATAGTGTGAGTGCACATCAGGACAACACTTCTAATAAAGATGTAGTGCAAGAAAAAGTTGTCATTCCAGAGACATCGTTCGAACTAGAACTCACAGAGCTGGTGTCTAAGCGAGTAAGGAGACACAAGGACTTCAGAGATAATTTTGTCACGTATCTTGTAGAAGCAGATCCGCTTACCTATGATGAGACGATAAAAGCCAAAGATACTATTTTCTAGAAGGAGGCTATCAATGATGAGTATGATTCAATAACCTCCAACAATACTTGGATGTTGGTCGATCTACCTGACGGAGCAAAATTGATCGGATACAAGTGGATCTTTAAGAAGAAGATGAAGGCCGATTAAACTGTTGACAAGTTCAAGGCAAGACTGGTAGCCAAGGGATTTTGTCAGAAGCAGGGGATCGACTACTTTGACACATATGCTCTAGTAGCGCGGATGACGACCATCAGGATATTGATTGCTCTATGTGCAATTCATAAGCTAGTCATTCATCAGATGGATGTTAAGACTGCATTCCTGAATGGAGAATTGATTGAAGATATTTACATGCAACAGCCAGAAGAATTTATCATCAAAGGGCTTGAAGACAAAGTCTGCAAGTTGGTGAAATTATTATACGGTCTGAAGCAAGCTCCCAAGATATGGCACAAGAAGTTTGATAAAGTTATAAGATTAAACCGCTACAGAATCAGTGAAATAGACAAGTGCATTTACACTAAGTTCCTTGATAAGAGAGGAGTCATCGTTTGTCTATACGTGGACTACATGCTAATCTTAGGTACGGATCTAGCACATGCCTCTGAGACAAAGAAGTTCTTCTCATCTAAGTTCAGTATGAAGGACTTAGGGGAAGCTGATGTTATCCTGGGGATAAAGATCATTCGGACAGACACTAGAGTGGCACTATCACAGTCTTATTATATTGAGAAAATGCTCACATGCTATGGATATTAGGATCTTCCAAGGATCGATACTCCATACAGGTGCAAAAAGAAGATAAAGCCAAATCCAAGGGAAAGTGTCAGGCAGTTGGAGTACTCAAGCGCCATCGGGAGTCTAATGTATGCAACAACTGCCACAAGGCCTGGCACATCTTTCATCATGGATATACTGAGTCGGTTCACGAGCAATCCAGGAGTGGAGCACTGGAAAGCTGTGATAAGATATCTCATGAGGACTCAAAAGTATGCACTTCACTACAGCAG
Organism: Iris macrosiphon; assembly: GCA_036927795.1. Lineage (NCBI taxonomy): Eukaryota > Viridiplantae > Streptophyta > Magnoliopsida > Asparagales > Iridaceae > Iris > Iris macrosiphon. The sequence goes on from JAYESA010000007.1 coordinate 50,545,793, forward strand.
TTATCCGACAGTGGTGGAAGGCTTCAGTGATACAAGCTAGTATTCAAAAGTAGAGAGCGAAAAGTCTAGAAAAATATGCGTCTTCTCTATGGGTGGACCATCTATATCGTGGAAGTCAAAAAAATAGACAATGCTATCTCATTCCTCAATGGAATCTGAGTTCTATGCACTAGCGGATGAAGCAGATGAAGCAGAGTGGCTTTGGGAGCTCATTCCAGTAGTGGGTGTGCAGATTTTGGCAATTTTTTTGATAAAAAGTGGATTTGCCTTATAAAAAAGAATGAATTTTTATAAAGTTTCTAGAAACCCATGTACCGATTTACTGCAACAACCAAACGACTATAGTGGTGGCATCAAATGATCTCTTCAATGGTAAGAAGATGACTGTGTGACTAAGGCACATGGTAGTAAATGATCTTATCAAGACCAGAGTCATTACCATAATTAATGTTCGGAGCCAAGAAAATATGGCCGATCCGTTCACCAAAGGTCTTAAGCGCCAGCTGGTCGAGGATACAGCAATGAAGATGGGCTTGAAGACATTCTGATATTGTGTCTTTGTAATCCTACCATTTAGTTTTATGCTATTAGTTCAAAGAAAAATCTACTAGGCATTTAGCTATTGGTTCAAGGGAGGATCATTAACTGAGACAATATCAGGAATAGTGGGTAGTCCTTTAAGACATTGAGAGATTACGGACCTAGAACCACCGTTGTCAACTAATTGTTCTTTTGTATAGAACAAGTCCTGTGGGAGGATGGCTTAGATGCCTTAATGAGTTCTCAAATATTTTGAATGACTGATGTGCTTAACAAGAAGTATGGTAGCGCAATACTACAAAGGAGAGTAAGGTCTCCATGCTACAGTGGATGACACCACCAAGAGGTTCCTCGGTAAGGGTAATGTCTCGGCTTCGCGAGCTATGTCACAGCGGCGTAGCACCGCACATAGACATATAGCCAAATGTTATAGAATAAAGAGTTTAGGCAGCACTACAAAGAGGCTGGTGTCCTCATATTACAGTAGTGTGATACCACAAAGGTAAAAGATGTAATCCTCGGCTACGCCAGCCATGTCACAGCAGCGTAACACCACAGGGAATTGTAAGGCTTCATGCTGGGTAATTTGGCACTATAAAAAGGCTGGGACCTCAAGCTACTATGGCATGACACCACGATAAGGTGTAGCCTCGATTCTGGGCCATGTCATAGAGTAGTAGCATCACAAGGAAGCTCGAGGCTTCATGCCAAGGACTCTTTAAAAGAACCTACCTAGAGTGTATGGAAAGAGATATATGCCGTCTCTTGAAGAAAAACTTGTAGACCTCCAAAATACATGCACCAAAACCAGGCATGCACATGGCCTTTAATGTGCAACCGAAAGCACAACTGATGTCATTGTGTGAGTGGAAAGAATTACAGCTATGGTGCAGAATTCAAGGCTTAGTCCATTCTTGTATCATACTGTTGTTCGACCCATGCAGGAAGATTCAAGTCGAAGCAACATCTATCCTAATGCATGATGGGCAGTCACTGTGGGGAATGCTCAACCCATATTATTATCCTCACTTTTTCAACTAAGGATAGTTTGGTAATTTGACATAGGTATTTATATTTTTAGGATTATAATATTAAATATTGTGCATATTATAAATATTATTTATTGTATTATTTATTTATTGTTAGATGTTAGATTTATTTTGGACTTGTGTAGTGGACCTAATAGTTTAGTTTAGATCCATGGACCAACATTAAATTCTAGTTAGAATTGAGCCTAATAGTAATCACATTCATTAGGAGGATGAATTAATTAGTAAAACAAATTAGACTAGAACCTTCCCTCATTAATTAATAAATTCATGACAAGCCCCAAGGAATATTTTGGGCTTTCCATAGTAGCTTGGAGGAGGGGCAAGAGCCGGCCACCATAGGGAGGAGAGAGACTCTCTATTCTCATTTGTCATTCCAAATCTAGATCTAAATTTTTTTCTCTTCCAAATTCTTCATTCCCACACCAATTTCTACTCAAATTTCTTCCCAATTCCTTCTATATTCATCATTAGAGGCTAGTAGAACAAGGATCTACAAGGAGAAAGCAAGAATCTACAAGGAGGAGCAATGATCTACAAGTTGGAATCTCTTTTTACTCAATTTAAAATTTTTATTGGAAATTCATCTCCCAATAGGTATAATTCAGTTTTTTCTCGCTAATTAGACTCTAAATCTATAATTTAATCATTAGGAACTACCCCATGTACTAAGACTACCCATAGGAATTATAATTAGGTTTATAGGAGGCCTATGGAGAAAGTTATATGATATTTTGTGTCAATTTTGGAAGAATTCCAATATTGACACATCTTGTGGTTGTCAATAGGTCAATTAGACTAAATTGACATGTATTTGATTGTGTGTGACTAGTGTCATATCCACAATTGGATATGTGTAGGCCGTATCCTGATAATTTGGCGATAAGGATTGATTTAGGGGTTTTCTTTCGACACGGGGGTTGGAGCATGTCACATCTTGACACGGACACATAGTTGAGTAATTAGTTCTTCGTATTATTCATAATTATGATTTTAGACTTGCTCATGTCCTTCAGGATATGTTTGATTGGAGCCGTATCGCAAGCGCATCTTAGAATGAGTGTGATACGGTACGGTGCACTCCACGTGTTTGTTTTATTATACCTTAATTCAATTTACCATGGTATTATCTATTAGAATGATATATTATAATAATTGTGTGATATATATATGTGTATTTATGGGGTATATATATATATATATATATATATATATATATATATATATATATATATATATATATATATATATATATATATATATATGGAGGTATAAATATATATATGTATGTATGATCATTGTGTGTATAAGTATCTCTATTGTATATTTAGATATGTATATATAGAGATGTATTTCTATCTCTAGTGCTATATATATATATATATATATATATATATATATATATATATATATATATATATATATATATATATATATATATATGTATAGATGTGTGTTGTATCTAGTGTTATATATCTATATAAGTATATAGATGTGTGTGTGTGTGTGTGTGTGTGTATGTGTGCATAGATGTTTGTGCATGTGTGTGAGATGGGGGATAGAGCAACTGCAGCTGCAGCAGCCAGTATGCAGCAATGAAACACAAAAACAACAAGCAAAGCAGTAGCAGCATGCTGTGCAGCAGCTAGCAGCAACTGAATGCAAGAGCAGCAATAGCAGTTTGCAGCAAGAGGAGAGAGCAGTAGCTGCAACCACAGCAACAACAGGTAATGGCAGCAATGCATCAACTTGCAAGCATGCAGCAATAGCAAATGTAGCTAGCACAACAGCTTCAGCAACGTCAAGCATGCAGCAACAGCAACTGCAGCTAGCACAACTTCAACAGCAACTACAACAAGAACAGGGATAGCAAGGTAAGAGGGTTAACTAGTTTCATTGATGGTTTAGTTAGTTAGTTGCATATTGATCTAGTTAGTTATATATGTATATATTTAACTAGTTAGTCATATTACTATCTAGATGTTATATATACATCGTTATCAAGTAATTATATATATATATATATATATATGTATTGGTAAGTTAGTGGTAAGTTAGTATAGTAGTATTGTATTAGTTAATGCATGTTGGTTATAGTTTAGAGTTTTGGTAGTTAATTATATGTTAGATTGAATTACCTTGTGATACCAAGGTAATGTCAAGGTATTAATGGATACTCAAGGTATTGGGTTGTATCCAAGATATTTGGGTTTGAGTATCAAGATGGATGTGTAGGTGGTGTGATACCGCATTGGTTCAAAGCCAAGGTATCCACTTTGCATTAGTTAGCTAAGAGTACTATATGTATTTTCTTGTATATATATATAAATTAATATTTTCATATATAAAAATTTGCGTATCTTACGATACGGTACTTTATTTGTATCCTAATATCTTAGCTTAGCTAGTGTGGCCTAGTTACATAGCATAAGGACCTAATATCCTAGAGATGGAGTCATACAGCTTAGAAATAGCCATTTTGACCAAGTTTGACTAGTTTGACCTAGAGTTGACCTAGTTTGACTGTTTTGACTTAGAAATGGCTTTATGACCTAGAATTGAACTAGTTTAACTTATTTTTATTCCAAAACCTTGTATTGATGCAATATACCATATATAGGTCTGTGTGACACCAGCTTGGACATCGAGAGACACACCTTGCTCAGGACCTCAGGCGAGTATATTTCTCTATTAGTTTTTATTTTCTAATAGTGTATATATCTCATATTCTAGAACTGTATACTTGATTCTGACATAGTGATTTCATGGACTAGTACTACATAGATCCTGTCAGGAGTTGTTATCCCCTACCGTGTTCATCGGATACTCCTTTACATATATTTTATCATGTGTATCGGGTATTTATTTATTATATTTCGTGTTCATACACTGCTCGTGTTCAGTGTGCTTATATATTCGTGTATATAAACTGCTCGTGTTTAGTGTGCCCATATTCATATTCGTAACGTGTCATGATTGGATCCATTGGTATTAGTTGGGATGGGGATAGGGGAGTAGGAGTTGATTATATGATCAAGCCCTAGTGTATTCGCGTACATGTTGATTACATACTACACATGTAATCGAGTAACCTTATTGTATTGTGTTCAACCTAAACCGATCACATAATGAACTTGTATTCTGAGGCACATTAGTTAGATTTCAGTTATTCATTTATATTGCAGATATTTATATTGCTTGTTATTCATTCCAGTACATTACATGTTCACTCTATTTTATTTGATTCAGATGTTAAGATATCTTGTATTCTTTTCTATTATCTGTTTTATATGGTCGATTATGTATTTGAAACTACTTTCAGAGGTATGTACTTTGCTCCAATCCTGACTGGATATATTTTTTCAGATGATTGTCTCATAGATTAGTGTCCTACATTCTACGGGCCGTAGGAGGGCACACCATTATAGGATACTCCTATAGACCAGGAGGACTTAGTTCCAGAGCCTGAGCAGGTTTAGTTTATTTTAGTGGATTGTATTAGACTGTTATTGAGATTCATGGCATGCATATTATTTCAGACTTATAGATTTTATCTTAATTCTTTTCTTCATTATTCCATTCGTGTTTTATCTTTCTTAGTTTGCATTATGATTGAGTATAATTATATTTGTGAGATACCATATTGTTCCACCGTTTAGAGTTGAGATGATTGGCAGGTACCATATATATATATTATTGAGATATTTAGTTAGTTAGAGTTGACCAGACATCGTTCTACCGCAGATGCTATGGCGTAGGGTAGACATACCTACATACTCATACCCGAATATCTGGGTACGGGTCATGACACATTTTTATTGGTAGCCCATACAGGTCTAGAGTCACAATTTAAGCGATATCATAGTGGTGCTCACCTAGAGTACTACTACGAGCCTGCTTTAGGAAATATGATTTAAGCTGAGAGTTCACTCGATCACAACTAGAAAATACTTCCAATATCAATTTGCTATCCTTATCTATTGAATGTTGCTTTGAGAACAAAAATTATGTCCTTCTTTGATGATGTCGTATCATACTTAATATTGATTCCTTTGTTCAATCTATCTTTAAGATGCCGCCGAAGACGCGTTCCCAGCGCTCAGGTGCTATGTCAGCACGGTCAGTCACTTCGTCGCCTATGAGGGCAGCACCATCAGACGTCGTTCCAGCACCTACATTCTATAGGTCAGCTTTTCCAATCCAGGTAGGCATTTTCGTAGCAGCTTTCAAAGGTGCTCCACCTCCGGTACAGAGGACAGCGTCGACAGTTTCAGGGGATCTTCCACTCCCACCATCTGCAGTCGATCAGATGCAGATGTTCGCGCTCTTTCAGCAGATGATGGAGGTACAGCAGCGTCAGTCAGAGGTCATGCGGTAGAGCATTGAGAATGCTCACCAGATTGCGCTTGCAAGACTTGAGAGAGCCGCCTTAGTCCAGCCACAAACGGCACCACCTCAGTTCACCCCATAGAAACTGAAGCCGGGGACGATCATAGACTTCAAAAGGATGGGGCCGAAGGACTTTAAAGGCACTGAAGGGATCCTTTATGCTGATGAATGGATAGAAGACATTGGACAGAACCTGTAGCTGGCGCAGATTCCAAAGGGGTTGCAGATAAAGGTCGTGGGGTGCATGATGTTCGATATTGCGTTAACTTGGTTCAGGACGGACCCCAGGATCTTAGTACCAGGACTTACTTATGAAGCTTTCAAAGAGCTATTCAAGAAAAAAAAATTCCAGATGTGGCTTTGACATCTCTAGTGAGCCAGTTCATGTACTTTGTTCAGGGAGGTATAACGGTGGATGAGTATGTGGAAGAGTATTACAGATTAGGTCATTTTATGGAGGGGCAGAACCCTAGAGGAAGATTCAAAAAAGTTTAGGAAGGGCCTGAACAGGGAGATCAAATCATATATGAATGGAGATCCTACCGCTACTTTCGAGGAGATTCTTAGACAAGCACAGTGGGCAGCGGATAATCTAGACCTTGGCTCTAAGAGGCTAAGAGACACAGAAGGATCCATTACTAACACGGATCCAATAAAGGGGCCTATTTTTAGCAGCAGCTCCAGAGGCACTTCCAGCAGCCGAGGCAGCAGTATTATGGACCAGCTAGAGTGTCGGTACAGTAGATGTACCAGATCCAGAGGGTAGCTATTTATTGCACTTTCTATAAGAACCAAGGACATGGATGGGATGCATGTAGGATAAGATTGGGCCAATGCTTATTCTGCAGACCAGGAGACCATCAGTTGGGGGCTTATCCTAAAGTCCCAACTCATCCAGCTCAGGGCGGAGCTCAATCACAGAGAGCACCCGTGAGACTACAAGCGGGATAGCAGAGAGGACCTCATCTACCACCATAATAGCAGTAGTTCACTCAATACCAGCAGCAGTAGAGAGGTGCCCAGCAACAGGGGCCAACATTCGTCTTGACCGTCGAGGAGGAGGAGCCAGTCGGTGTTGTTATCTCTGGTTCGGTCTATCTTGATTCTTTTTCAGCTTATGCTTTATTTATTTTTGGTGCCTCACATAATTTTGTATTTGTAACATTTGCTCTGAGACATCGTCTTGAGTCTGAACCGTTGACAAGGACTTGCAAGATCACGACCGAGGGTGATATTATCCTGGTTAATGATGTTTGCAAAGACCGAAGAGTTTCTTTGGGAGGCCGAGAGTTGGGCGTATATCTACTCGTAATGCCACTTACGAGCTACGATATAATACTCGGGATGGATTGGTTGAGTAGGCATCATGCTAGTATCGAATATTGAGAAGGCAGAGTTTTGTTTCAGGTGCTAGGAGAGCCAGAGTGAGTTCGTCAGAGGAGCAGCAGAGTAGGACAAAGGAGACTTCTGTGGAGCTTTAGTAGAAGAGCAAGAGCCGCCATATCCATTGATTTTAGAGTATATGGACATCTTTCCGGAGGAGTTGCCGGGGTTGCCACCGGACAGACATATAGAGTTCTCTATATATTTGGTGCCAGGCGTAGAGCCAATATCAGAGCACATCTATAGGGTGAACAACAGCGAACTGGCAGAGTTAAAGAAGCAGGTGGATGAGTTGCAGGACAAGGGCTTCATCCACTCTAGTTCATCACCATTGAGTGCTCCGCTACTTTTTGTACCAAAGAAGGATGGGTCGATACGCATGTGTATCGACTACTGGGCACTCAATAACCTCACTATCAAGAACAAATATCCGTTATCGCAGATTGACGATTTATTTGATCAGTTGAGTGGAGTGAAGGTATTCTCAAAGATAGACTTTAGGTCGGGGTACCACCAGGTGAAAGTGAAGAAGGAAGACATTCCAAAGATAGCTTTCAGGACTCGGTATGGACAGTTTGAGTTCTTAGTGATGCCGTTTGGGTTGACTAATGCCTCGACGGTATTCATGAACCTGATGAATAAGGTATTTCATCAGTACTTGATCAGTTTATGGTAGTATTCATTGATGATATACTGATTTATTCGAAGACCCCGGATTAGCATAAGAAGCACTTAAGGATAGTTCTGGAGACCCTCAGGAAGGAAAAGTATGGTAAGCTTTTGAAGTGTCAGTTCTTCCTTGATATGGTTGAATTCCTTGGGCATGTGATTACAGGAGAAGGGATCTCAGTAGACCCGAAGAAGATTTTAGCAGTTGAGTCGTGGTCTACCCCGAGTTTAGTAGAAGTGATTAGGAGTTTTCTTGGATTGGCAGACTATTATCGGAGATTTGTTCAGGATTTTTCTATGATTGCGGAGTCGATGACTACACTAACCAGTAAGGACGTGGAGTTCATCTGGACTGAGGTTTGCCAGTCGGTATTTGAGGAGTTGAAGAAAAGATTGACTACAGCTCCAATATTGACATTGCCATCGGGGACTGGAGGATTTTCTATATACAGTGATGCATTAGGTAAGGGTTTGGGTTGTGTGTTGTAGTAGAACAGGAAGGTGATTGCCTATGCTTCCAGGCAATTACGCATGCATGAGAAGAATTACCGTACCCATGACTTGGAGTTGACAGCAGTTATTTTTGCTCTTAAATTATGGAAACACTACTTGTATGGAAAGCGAGTAGAGATCTTTACAGATCATAAGAGCTTGAAGTATGTGTTTACACAAAAAAAATTCAACATGAGGCAGCGGCGATGGTTGAGTTGATGAAAGACTTCGACATTTCTTTGCAGTATCATCCAGGGAAGGTCATCGTAGTCGCGGATGCTTTGAATAGCTATCCAGTGGCTATGTACTTGACGAGGGACAAACATTTATTGGCCGATCTTGATAGTTTAGGCATTGAGGTATTAGTTCCTAGAGTTGCTGCACAGATGTATGGACTTCAGGTACAGTCAGAGTTGATGGACCAGATCAGAGTCGCACAGTTCGAGGATGAGTCTCTGAGGAGCATCAGAGTATAGGTCCAGATAGGGTTGGTAGAGGACTTCAGTATTGTAGATGATGGATCATTGTGGCATCGTACCAGATTGTGTGTGCCGAGTGGAGCATTGTGCGAGGAGATTCTTCAGGAGGCGCATCAATCTCAGTACTTTATTCATCCAGGTGCCAACAAGATATATAAGGACATGAGAGAGCATGTTTGGTGGTATGGTATGAAGCGGAAGGTAGTTAGTTTTGTATCTAGATGTTTAGTATGCCAGCAGGTAAAGGCAGAGAGACAGAGGCCAGGTGGATTGCTTCAGCCTTTACCCATTCCAGAGTAGAAGTGGGAGCATATGACGATGGACTTTGTTTCAGAACTTTCGCGTTCTCCAGTAGGTAAAGATACGATTTGGGTAATCGTAGACAGGTTAACCAAATCAGCCCACTTTCTGCCATTCAAATTGGGTGTGTCTACAGAGAAGCTCGTAAAGATATATATACGTCAGATAGTCAGATTACATGGAGTTCCGATGAGCATAGTCTCCGATCGGGATAGTCTCTTCACGTCCTACTTCTAGAGGAGTTTATAGGCTAGCTTGGGCACTCAGCTCAAGTTCAATACCGCATATCACCCTCAAACCGACGGATAGTCTGAGAGGACTATTCAGACTCTCGATGATATGCTACACACCTGTGTTTTAGATTTTGTAGGCTCTTGGAAGGATCATCTTTACTTGGTAGAGTTTTCTAACAATAACAACAACCAGGCCAGTATCGAGATATCACCATTTGAGGCATTTTATGGACGGAGATGCCGTACTCCGTTATCATGGGATAATGTTGATGAGAGAGCTTTATTGGGACTAAAGATGGTAGTGGATGCAGCTGAGAAGGTGAAGCTCATGAGGGATAGACTTCGGGTAGCGCAGGACAGACACCGACATTGGGCCGATAGCCACCAGAGACCATTGGAGTTTGAGGTATAGATTTTGTTTTGTATTGCTTGTGATTGTTTGTTTTGTTAGAGTGTTAAGGTTGTATTTTGTGCTAGGTTGGTGGCCTGGTTTTCTTAAGGATTTTTTTGACACGTGGCACGAATCATTTCGGTGGAGGCGAAAGCTTAGTCCACGATTCATCGGACCTTTCAGTATTCTTGAGAGGGTCGGTGCAGTTGCCTACTGACTTGACTTGCTACCTGCATTGGAGAGAATGCACAATATATTCCACGTGTCACAACTGAGATGGTACATGGCAGATCCTAGTCATGTGTTGGATCACTCGGAGATAGAGGTGGGCCCTACTCTTAGATATCCAGAGCAACCAGTTGAGATTCTTGATCGGTGAGATAAGGTATTGAGGAACCAGATGATTCTTTTGGTGCACATCGCATGGAGGGATCACTCGCTAGGAGAGTACCTGGGAGCGAGAGACCGAGATACTCGAGTGATATCCATATTTGTTTGAGCCGTGAGGTATAATTCTTTCTTGCTTGTATTTATTGCTTTTTATAATTAGTTTCTTCCTTAATTTCGAGGACAAAACTTTTATAAGGTGGGTAGGATTGTCACCCTCACTTTTTTAATTAAGAGTAGTTTGGTAATTTGACATAGGTATTTATATTTTTAGGATTATAATATTAAATATTGTGCATGTTATAAATATTAATTATTATATTATTTATTTATTATTTGATGTTAGATTTATTTTGGACTTGTGTAGTAGACCTAACTAGTTTAGTTTAGATCCATGGAGCAACATTAAATTCTAGTTAGAATTGAGCCCAATAGTAAGCCCATTCAATAGGAGGATGAATTAATTAGTGAAATCAATTAGACTAGAACCTTCCCTCCTTAATTAATTTCTTCATGACAAGCCCCAAGTGGTATTTTGGATTTTCCATAGTAGCTTGGAGGAGGGGCAAGGGCCGGCCATCATAGGGAGGAGAGAGACTCTCTATCTTCTCATTTGTCATTCCAAATCTAGATCTATAATTTTTCCTCTTTCAAATTTTTTATTCCTACACCAATTTCTACTCAAATTTCTTCCTAATTCCTTCCTTATTCATCATTGGAGGCTAGTAGAACAAGGATCTACAAGGAGAAAGCAAGGATCTACAAGAAGGAACAATGATCTACAAGTTTGAGGCTCTTTTCACTCAATTTAAGAATTTTATTAGGAATTCATCTCCCAATTGGTACAATACAGTTTTCCCTTTCTAATTAGACTCTAAATCTATAATTTAATCATTAGGAACCACCCCATGTACTAAGGCTACCCATAAAAATTAGAATTAGGTTTATAGGAGGCCTATGGAGAAAGTTATGTGATATTTTATGTCAATTTTAGGAAAATTCTGAGATTAAAACATCTTATGGTTGTTAATAGGTCAATTAGATCAAATTTACATGTGTTTGATTGTGTGTGACTAGTGTTATATCCACAATTGGATACGTGTAGGCCTTATCCCGAATACGTAGTTGATTTGGCGATACGGGTTGATTTGGTGATTTTCTTCCGACACGGGAGTTGGAGCATGTCACATCTTGACACGAATACATAGTTGAGTAATTAGTTCTTCGTATTGTTCATAATTATGATTTTAGACTTGCTCGTGTCCTTCAGAATACGTTTGATTGTATGGTAGAGTCGTATCGCAAGCGTATTATAGAATGAGTGTGATACGGGAGCGATGCACTCCACGTGTTTGTTTCATTGTACCTCAATTTAATTTACCATGGTATTATCTATTAGAATAATATATTATAATAATTGTGTGATATATATATATATATATATATATATATATATATATATATATATATGGAGGTATATATATATACATAGATATATATGTATGTATGATCATTGTGCGTATATGTATATGTATCTCTATTGTAAATTTAGATATGTATATATAGAGAGGTATTTGTATCTCTAGTGCTATATATATATTAATATGTATATATATATATATATATATTAATATGTATATATGTATAGATGTGTGTTATATCTAGTGTTATATATCTATAAAAGTACATAAACGTGTGTGTGTGTGTGTGTGTGTGTGTGTGTGTGCATAGATGTTTGAGGGTGGGTATGAGAGGGGGGATCCAGCAACTGCAGCTACAGCAGCCAGCATGTAGCAATGAAGTACAGCAACAGCAAGCAAAGCAGTAGCAGCATGCAGTGCAGCAGCTAGATAGCAGCTGGCAGCAACTGAATGCAAGAGCAGCAGTAGCAGTTTGAAGCAAGAGGAAATAGCAGTAGCTGCAACCACAGCAACAACAGGTAATGGCAACAATGCATCAACTAGCAAGCATGCAGCAACAACAACTACAGTTAGCACAGTAGCTAGCACAGAAACTTCAGCAACAACAAGCATGCAGCAACAGAAATTGTAGCTAGCACAGCAGCTTCAGCAACAACAAGCATGCAGCAACAGTAACTTCAGCTAGCACAGCTTCAATGGCAACTACAGCACGAACAGGGACATCAAGGTAAGAGGGTTAGCTAGTTTCATTGATGGTTTAGTTAGTTAGTTACATATTGATCCGGTTAGTTATATATGTATATATTTAACTAGTTAGTCATATTGCTATCTAGATAGTTATATATACATTGTTATCTAGTAATTAGATATATATATATATACTTGTTTACTAGTAGCTATATATATATATATATATATATATATATATATATATATATATGTGTGTGTGTGTGTGTGTGTGTGTGTGTGTGTGTGTGTGTGTATTGGTAAGTTAGTGTTAAGTTAGTATAGTAGTATTGTATTAGTTAATGCATGTTAGTTATTGTTTAGATTTTTGGTAGTTATTTATATGTTAGATTGAATTACCTTGTGATACCAAGATAATGTCAAGGAATTGATGCATACTCAATGTATTGGGTTGTATCCAAGGTATTTAGGTTTGAGTATCAAGATGGGTGAGTAGGTGGTGTGATACCGCATTGGTTCAAAGTCAAGGTATCCACTTTGCATTAGTTAGCTAAGAGTACTATATGTATTGTCTTGTATATATATATATATATATAAATTAATATTTTCATATCTTAAAACTTGTGTATTTTACAATACAGTACTTTGTTTATATCCTAATATCTTAGCTTAGCTAGTGTGGCCTAGTTACATAGTGTAAGGACCTAATATCCTAGAGATGGACTCATACAGCTTAAAAATAGCTAGTTTGATCAAATTTGACTAGTTTGACCTAGGGTTGACTTAGTTTGACTGTTTTGACTTAGAAATGGCTTTATGACCTAGAGTTGAACTAGTTTAACTTATTTTTGTTCCAAAATATTGTATTAATGCAATATACCATATAAAGGTCTGTGTGACACCACTTGGTCATCGAGAGACACACCTTGCTCAGGATCTCAGGCGAGTACATTTCTCTGTTAGTTTTTATTTCATAATAGTGTATATATCTCACGTTCTAGAACTGTATACTTGATTCCGACAAAGTGGTTTCACGGAGTGGTATTACATGGATCATGCCAGGAGATGTTATTCCCTACCGTGTTCAGCAGGTACTCCTTTACATGTATTTTATCGTTTGTATTGGGTATTGATTTATTATATTTCGTGTTCACATACTGCTCGTGTTCAGTGTGCTTATATATTCGTATACATACATTGCTCGTGTTTAGTGTGCCCATATTCGTGTTCGTAACGTGTCGTGATTGGATCCATTGGTATTAGTTGGGGATGGGGGAGTAGGAGTTGATTATGTAATTAAACTCCAGTGTATTCGTGTACATGTCGATTGCATATCATACTTGTAATCGAGTTACCTTATTGTATTCATATTCAACCTAAACCGATGACATAATGAACTTGTATTCCGAGGCACATTAGTTAGATTTTAGTTATTCATTTATATTACAGATATTTATATTGCTTGTTCTTCATTCCAGTACATTACATATTCACTATAGTTCATTTCATTCAGATATTTAGATATCTTGTATTATTTTTATTATCTATTTTATATGCTCGATTATGTATTTAAAACTGCTTTCAGAGATATGTACTTTGCTCCAATCCTGACTGGATATATTTTTCCAGATGATTGGCTCATAGATCAGTGTCCTACACTCTACAGGCCATAGGAAGGCATACCATTAGAGGATACTCCTATAGAACAGGACGACTTAGTTCCAGAGCCTGAGGAGGTTTATTTTATTTTAGTAGATTGTATTAGATGTTATTGAGATTCATGACATGTATATTATTTCAGACTTGTGGATTGTATCTTGATTCTTTTCTTTGTTATTCCATTCGTGCTTTATCTTCCTTAGTTTGTATTATGATTAAGTATAGTTATATTTGTGAGATACCATATTGTTCCTCCGTTTGAAGTTGAGATGATTGACAATTACCATATATATATATATATATAGATATATTGTTGAGATGTTTAGTTAGTTAGCGTTGACCAGACAACGTTCTACTGCCGATGTTGTAGCGTAGTCTGGACGTACCCACGTAATCGTGCCCGAATATCTGGGTGTGGTATATATATATATATATATATATATATATATATATATATATATATATATATATATATATATATATATATATATATATCGTTGAGATGTTTAGTTAGTTAGAGTTGACTAGACAACGTTCTACCGTCGATGTTGCAGCGTAGGCTGGACGTACCCACGTACTCGTGCCCGAATATCCGGGTGCGGTTCGTAACACATATATATTGAAATATATGAGGATTGTTGGTGTTTTAGCGTTTGAACTAGTAATGCTAGTCCCACATTGGCTACACCACCAAGTGGGTATCTCAATATAATACTTTGTATGAGTTGAAGTGTGCACATGGGGTGTGGTTGGGCAATGTATGCCATGAGGGGGTATTTTCCTAGGAGAAAAAATGATTAACTCATGAAAGCATTTATGCTTTTTTTCATGCTCTTCGAAATTATTCCATAGGAGCTAAGCCCCAAACTGGCGCTTTGTTAGCGCACTTTGCACTTAGCACGTTAACATCGTCGCAAGGCGCTTGTGCGCTCATTTTATGCACGAGTTTTATGCTCGGATTGCATGCGTCAGTTGCATGAGCGGACGTTGAGCGAGTGCTAAACGGGCACTGGACGGACACTGAATGGGTGCTAAACGGGTGCTGAGCGGACTATGCATTGGGCTGTAATTGTGGGATATCAATTTTGTATATTGGCTTTTTAGTCCCATAACGGAAAGAAGACGAGGATGGGGCTTCCATCCTTATAAAGAGCCCTCTAGCCTCCTTTTGACACGCATTTAAAAGCTGAGAAAGAGGAGTCCAAAGGAGTCCGTTCGAGTCACACAAATAGGTGAATACGAGCGTTCCAGAAGTTTTCTTGTGAACTTGCTGGCCCATGGGAGCATATCGTCGATAGAGGTCGAATCTTGCTTTGAGTAACGGTGGCCTTCACCGTCCCAGTAAGAATAATTTTTTATTCTGTCTTATTCTCCTTTTTCTTCTGGGTTCGTTCTATCTGATTGCAACTGCATTTTGTAAGGAAGAACGAAGGTAGTTTTTGTTTTATTGTAACTCTGTTTTGTCCGTCTGCAACTGCGATTGCAAGGAATAATGAGAAGTTTGATTTTTTCTGATTTTTTTGTAATATTAAGAGCAAGTTGTTATGAGAATCATTTTATAGTTCTTCGTGGAAATCGAATATAGTTAAAGTGAAAACTTTTGTGTGAACCTCTGATCTCGATCACGCGTTCTTCCATCTTTGGTTAAGCCTCGGGACTAACATAATGTTCCTAAAACTAAAGGGAAAAAAGTCTAGTGAAGATATGGTTTCAGTCTAAATAATCTGGATAAAAGTGATTTGATTCTTCAAGATCTTCACTTCTCCACATGACACACTTAAATGGAAGAACCATGAGATTCAACTGGAGTCTCCAGAAAGCAGCAGACTGAGTGATCGAATATATGGAAGGCAAAGAATGATGAGAGGTCCACTCTCTATGTCAAAAGGTTCGACTAAAGAGGTCATTGATGCGGTTATCCCATGGTTACACATGGAGTTGGTGGAGTTTATCAGGATGATTCCTTCACTCGCATTGCTACTTGCTGTTGTTAAATGTCATGGCCTGATTATATTATTTTTCCATGATTATTACAAAGTCAAATGTGTGCATCAGATACACTAAAACTTAGGTAGTAAGAGTTATTTGTTTTATTGATCCAATGACCAACTAGATCACTTGTAGAAGTAGTTGCATTCATCTAATTAGAACATGCTCTTTCCAAAAAATTGTACTAAAGTGCACTTAAGTTCCGGCAGCTTACTAGTTTTACAGGGTTGTTTGGTTAACGAATTTACAGCATCAAAGTGATCAAAATTTAAATTTAAAATCACTTTACGTGTTTAGTTGAAAATTTTGTAGATCAAATTTACTGTGATTTAACATGAACAGTAAATTTTTCAATCAGAGTTTTGACATTAAATTTTTTTTTTTCTAAATGGAGCACGAAAGTGAAAATTTCTCTTTCCCACTTCACGCGTTTGGTTGAGACGTGTTTGGCTGGATGAAACTGGTTGAAAAGCCACCTGACTATACATAAATTAAAAAAATAAAATAATTTGTTTAATTAAGTCTATCAATAATTAGTTATTAATAAAATTAAGTCAATGAATTAATTTATTTATTAACGATGTTAGTTTTTACTATTTAAAATAATTAAATAATAGTATTAATAAATAAATATTAACTTTGTCAGCTAATTAATTATTTTTGTTATTATTATAATATTTTTTTATTTTACCCACTTGCATAGCGATCCAAACACTAGAAGTATGAATTTGATCACTTCCAAGTTACAAAATATCACCTATATAAACATTGAAACTCACTTTCATAAGACAAGACCTAGCATGAAACTAACAAACATACGTCGACTTTCACGAGACAAAAAGTCACTTTCATAATTCCTTACACTTTCAAGCAACTAAACAGATCACCCTTCGAGGACCACTTCCTCTTTTCTTTGACAAAAAGAAAATTTACTACTCATATCACTTCAATAAAAAAGTTACACTTTTTCACTCACTTCAACAGTTAGTCAAACACCAAACTTTAGGATATTTCACTTTATAAATCCCACTTCTTCAAAGCACTCAAACAAAAAAAATTAATTCGTTTTACTTCACAGCAATATGTACGAAAAATATTGATTTTAGTATTTTCTACTTCGTCGCATTTCGCCAAACCAAATATATATCATCTAATTAAAGAGTAGAATTACATAATCAAAGCACCGTATGGAATTCTTGATGGGTTCCAGAATTATTTTGATCTTGGTTTGAAGTTAGTACAAGTTGTCCATTGCTAGCCATAAGAAATGAGGGCACTTGAGGATGGTAATATAGCATTATATTACTCCATTCTATTGGTCCACATGTGCATGTGTCACGTCCCGCTCCCGGAATACGGTAAGACGAGTATGTAACATCATCCCCAGGCTATACGACATACGAATACTCCAATATCCAAACTCGCGATTGTCGCCTGTAAGGTTTTAGGATAAGTGTATTATAGGTCACAACTTGCTTAACACAATAAATAATATTCTTGATAAAGGACATTCTAAACTATAATTAAGAAATGGGCTATTCTACCATATTACAACTTTTATCCCGATATACATATAACATATTATTACCTTTAATACATGATAGAAATGAATACTGGTTCAAACTCATTCATCTTCAAGGCAGAACGGTAGCTTCCTTGAAGATGTTCTCTACAAATCTAGTGAACAATACTAGTCGTCAAACGACATGCAATCCCTCAGTCAAGGACGGAGAATATAAATAAAAATAAGAATCTGAAAATGAAAATGATTTGATTCTCAAATTTCACGATAGAGAATGGAATTTTATTCCTTAGATCCATTTTAATGAAATCATGAAGTAGGATGTTCCAGCTTATAACATAATTCAAAATCAAGGTATTCCAACTCTTATTAAACCCTATTCTACTCAGTGTCCAAATCACAATCACATTCACAACAATAAATAATTTTTCTATATGCAATTGCAATTTAGAGAATATTTTTGGATCACCATCAACACCTATTATCTTGACAATAATATAAACAATTTTTGAATTACTTGAATTTTTCCAAGAATTTAGAATATAATAACATTGGATATATACAATTGTCGAACTTCTTAATCTCTTTTAAGAGTTCAGATCCAATGACAGTGCAGTGAATTAAACCTCACCTCGGTCATATACCGGCTTATAACAAGTGTCGGATTACTTGAGTTAATACTCAAAAACCTTATCTATCGAATTACTTGAGTAGATGCCAAAAACCCTCAAGTGTCAGATTATTTGAGTCGATGCTCAAAAAATCTCAAGTGTAGTGGGCTAAGCCTCACCTCGAACTATCGTATGGCCATTCAGATGTTGACATTACTGATCAGTTTTAAAAAAATATTTATTGCAAGAGTTCGACGGTGTGATCCAAACGTTCTCTCCCACCCAATGCAATTCTAAAATTCAACAACATTCTTATCTAACATACAAATTTTAAGTTGAATTACAGGTCTGATTCATATCTCGTTTCGTGTGTCAATCACCACACGCTTTACGAGGATACGTTTCGACAAGTAGTTTCGTCTTAGCGGAGACATTTAATATCCAATCATGTGTTTGTTTCATGTGTTTATGGCATCACGTTAAAACGGTAATATTCTATTTGGTAGGACATTTTCAAAAATATAAAAGTTGTACCCCTTACCCGAGAATATAAAATATTAATATTTTTGATGCTCTTTTGTGCACGTACAAGTGTGTCCTATGCATCCTATATTCTAAATTTTAATCTAATATTTTTAGAGTTTGATCATAAATCAATAGTTACTAAATGGCTTGAAATAGAGATTAATCAATTATTCGAATTTTCAAAAATAGTTTATCTCTGGGATTTCTTGAAAATTTTGGCAGAGACTCCTTTGTATTTTGGAGCCCAAAATTTTCACAAATTTTAATATACACCCGAAGCAACCTTCCGTAGAATCCCCGGGTTCGTCGACCCTTTCGGTGGAACAACTCTCAACATCGGTAAATCTCACGTAGTTATAATATCAATAAGCTATAACTTTGCAAGGATAAAAGAGGGACTTTCTTACCCAAATTATAATTTTATATTAGCGATGTGCTATTTTTAGCATTTAGCACCGGTCCAGATTTGCTACACAAGTCAGAAACTCAATACAAATTATAATTCATTATTGATACAAACATTTAGATAGCAAAAATCCTACAAGAATAGGAAATACAATTCCTACTAACTTGTATATTAAACATCTTGCTTGTGTAACACCCCATTCCGCTCAAGCGGACTGCCGACTCAAACGACAAAAGTGTAGCTGTCCCAACCCGCCTTGCCTCAAACGAGAAGCAAAGGATATCCGGACTTGCCCCTACAGGAATCCGGCTTAGGCTTTCAGAGGCTCGCTTGACGTATTGCTCTACCGAGGCGAATCATCGCTGAGGTGGGTGGCTACGATGAACTTGTCTTTGCTTAGCCAGCACACATAAAATCTGAAATATTCATGCTAGTCGCTAGGTGAATCACCCCCTGCCTGCTAATAAGAATCCAATGCACCTAGCTAAGGGAATAATCCCCACTTGTATTGCTTATGCTAGAACATGGAAATTGAAATACTGCTTATATTCGGACCCTCGCATGCTAAGTCCCCTAACGGTTTCATCTCTCGGCTTACCTTCGGGTTCGAGCAAACGTGTTTACTTATGTTCCTCAGAAACGCATGCTTGTCTGCTTGTAATGTTGCCATGTTTTTATCCAAACCCCGGGAGACTACTACGTAGTCGTTTCGTGCCTAAACGAACCTGCAAGTATCCGAGACCGATGGGTCTCCAAGGCAATCCCCAAACCAGGGGCACGCATCAGGGTAATGAATACTGAACATGAATCCAATAATGTGACAACTGAATGATAATCACATCAAGTTTATATCTGAACGAGAATCACGTCATGTAACGAACGAATCTCAGCTCTTGGAGCAAACGCTCGTTCAGATCACGAATCATGGATTATCATTCAAGTTGTGGATTGAAACTGGCCCTGACCTACATGTCGCGGACAACTCAGAAATGAGGCACCGTTCCACGGGCGGTCATCGGGGCACTGGGACCGATCCGATCCGGATAGAACATAACGTAATAGTCTCACGTGATTGACGGGATGGTTTGCAGTGCCTCACGTGCTTTCGTTGCATTCTCTACCCGCCAATGACTATGGTCCTTTATGGCTATGCCAGCGACTAACGTTCATATAGATAAGTCATCCTCGCTTAGCGGCTATCCGCATGCGAGTCATTGCATCACATCAAGAAACAACTGAACACCTGAATGATCATGTTAAAACAACCTCGTATTTGCATATGATATGCCTCATGAATGCTTATACTTGCCCGTGCTTGAATTAATAATGTTTGTCTCAATGTTTGCCTTGGACAGGGAAGGAGATGGTAAGTTGGTAAGTCTCGCCGTATTTTCTCTCATGTTGCACGGTGCACTGCCCGACACATTAGGCTATTCAATATTTGCATGAAACTGATCCTAAGGCAACTAGAAAGACAACTTAACAGTTATGCACGGAACTTATACTACGTGTTTGGATTTGTCGAACTGGCGAGTAGCTTCCCCATCAGTGCATTCAATGTACTGATAATCCACCAGTTTGTATGCAGGGTACGGGAGAACCTCGTTCGGTGCGGATGCCTCCTTCGTGCGTGCTAAGGCCAGGAGTTCCCTCTGAAGCCTTACAACGGTACGTCCGGGACTGAAGCACATATACAAGACATAATATTGGAACATAGTCCAAACTCGCCTGAACATCGCTTGTACAATCATTTCACAGTTGTAGCCACTTGGCACGCTTTTACTGTTTCAGAGAGAGAGGCTTGAGTGACTTGTAATCTCGGCTATACGCCGCCTGTAACACATGTTCATATCAATAAAAGAGCTTGCTTTACTTCAACTTGTGTTATTTTGCTTCCGCTATATTGTCGACTCAGTGAACCTATTACCGATCGCCTATGCGTTCATGACTCCGCTACACTCGGACAAATCTGTGCGACTCTGTGGCTTAGAACTCTTATCGCCAGCCAATGAACCCCGGCCTTGCACGGGCGTGGCTCACGCTCGTGCAGCATCACGCCTGGATGGGTCAAGCGATCGTTCCGCGGGAGCGCTGGCGAGGGTGATTTCCGCATAGCGGGAATGGCCGATTGCCTGTGGGAGATCGGGGCGTGACATGTTGGTATCAGAGCCTGATGTCTATGCCCTTGGAAATTCATTTCGATATCTCTGTTTCGAAAGGTCGTTCGTGGGTTATGTGGACGCTCTCTTTCAATGCCTTGATGGGATGATCCAACAATAAGTCTAAATACTTTCAAAATGCGTTTTGAATGTAATGATATGCTTGCTTGTATGATGCTGTGCTGCGAGTGGCCTTTGTGCCAACCTGTGCGAACCCTTGAGAGTAGCGCTAGTAGCTTGTCCGATTTCACTGACTCTAAGTTTGGTTGAATACATCTATTCGAGGGACGCCTTGAACTAGTGCACCATCCAAGACTTAAGAAAAGGTGAAACTCGAGTGCTAAGACTTTGCTATTACTAAGCTGGTTGACGTGGTCACGCTAGAAGTGCACTTCAAAAGTGCGCACGATCCAGTCTAAGCGATATGCTGATTTTGACGCTTGTACAAGTGAACATCCAAATGAACAAGTATAATTACTTGTCTAGGATTGCCTCAACCCTAGACTACTGCTTGTCCTCAGTAAGTCTCAAGGACGAGACTTTTTCTGAGTTGGGTAGGATGTAACACCCCGTTCCGCTCAAGCGGACTGCCGACTCAAACGGTAAAAGTGCAGCAGTCCCGACCCGCCTTGCCTCAAACGAGAAGCAAAGGATATCCAGACTTGCCCCTACAGGAATTCGGCTTAGGCTTTCAGAGGCTCGCTTGACGTATCGCTCTACCGAGGCGAATCATCGCTAAGGTGGGTGGCTACGGTGAACTTGTCTTTGCTTAGCCAGCACACATAAAATCTGGAATATTCATGCTAGTCGCTACGTGAATCACCCCCTGCCTGCTAATAAGATTCCAACGGACCTAGCTAAGGGAATTGTAAACACCCTAATTTTCAGAAAAAATTTTAAAATAAATTTTCCCGTATTTTCGGTATTTTTCTGGAATTTATAACAAAGGTAATTGTGGGTTAAAGAATTTTAAGTGCTTCTTGATGGTGTTAAAATATTATGGAATTAAGATTTTGCGGTATAAAATAGAAATCCGGACATGTGGTATTTTTTGGTGCATTTATTGGACACCGGAGGCGCATTTTAAGCCTAAAAACTATTGGGAGAGTGAACCAGACCCAAGTTGAACCAACCCTGTTTAGACCAAACCAAACCCAGCTTATTGGGTCGGGTCGGGATGGATCCGAGCCAAACCCGACCCGGACCCGACATCAGATGGGAAACCCTAGCAGCCGTCGGAGTTCCTGTAGCAGCCTATAAAAAGGTTGTCTCGACATCCGTGCTAAGCCCTCTGGAACCCTTGCCGCCGACGCCGCCATCTTCTTCGATCAGCCCGCCTCGAGCAGCGACCAATCTCCGCCGCACCCCGCTCGATCCAGGCCGATCGTTCCCCTCCGCCCTTAGTTCAAACCGCCTGCAGAACCCCAACTCCTCCCTGCCGATCGTTCCCCTCGCCGCCCCTCGACCTCACCACCCGCCGCCCACGTCGACGAGTCCCCGCCTCGAACAGCCTGCAGAACCCCAACTCATCCCTGCCGATCGTTCCCCTCGCCGCCCCTCGACCTCACCACCCGCCGCCCACGTCGACGAGTCCCCGCCGCCCCAGCCCGACCTTGCCGACCCCGATCCCGGCCCCTCCGGCGAAGCCCGCCGCTGGCCACCTGAAGTCTAGCTCGGACACGGCGGAACACTGCCCAAATTGGAATCTGTGTCCAGGACACAAATTAGATTCTCGGATACGTGAAAAAATAGATTCACGGGGCCCTGTTCAGGTACCATTTTCTCTCACCTCTCAACTCCGTTTTAGTTTCTGTCAGTTTCTACGCGTAGACCGTATAACCCTCTCGGTGCCCGTGCAACTCGCTCGGTGCATCGCGTCCTGTGGCGATCGCGAACCGCGATCCAAAAACAGGAAAAACAACGCCCTGTTTCACCCCGGAACTGAGTGCGCCCCGCCACACGGGACGACTTGGTCGCACGCAGTCTTTACAGAACCGTGCGCGTCGTTGATACGATCTTGTGGGATTTTGCAGAAGTCAATTCGGAGGTGCGTGCACCCCGGAATCAACGCGTATCCGCCGACGACACCCCGTATCCAACCTTTCTGGAACACGCTGTAACTTTGTGTACACTCGTCAGATCGAGACGAAAATTGTGCCATCGGACTCGTAGCAATACGCTGGTCCTGTGAGCCAAGTTTGGTCCGATTCTGAGAACGTTGATAAAATTGCGTATCGTGGGCCCTACAGGCTCCACTTGACGGGCGATTTTGTGATCGGCTCATCGGAATCCAATTTTGGAAGTTCCGTTGAGTTCGTATCATCGTTCCTGACTTGTTGATACTGAGTTTGTGAATTTTAGAGACTTTGACCCTGACACGCTTTTCGGTGCAAAGTGGCCCACATGTGGACCCCGCTTTGGCCCGGAAATGACCTTTTTGCCCCTGTATCCAAATTTGACTTAAGGACAGGCGTTTCTAGCTATTTGGCATCTTTTGAGACTGATGTTGATATTTATTACAGCTTTTGGAGGAGTACCTACAGGACCCACTGATCTAGGGATAATTATTGGTATTCCAGCACCAGGCAAGTGTACCTTGTCAAACTCTGCAGTATTGTTATATATTTTTCCTTGCTTCATTTATATTGCTGTGCATGCTCAACCTAGGACCGTGTGACGTACTTAGCGTCCGATTATCAGTCGGGTGCCGACACTGTACGTAGTATTGGGTACGGTCATCTAGAGATGGACATTCGTGACACTTTATATTCTCGTGCTTGTCTTATCAAGTACCATATGACCCAGGACACCTGACACCATTTATGAGACAGGATCTTCCGAGATATTCATGGTGATCCTGTATAGGATACAGGACTTGACAGAGATACTATATTTATAGATACATATGACTTGTTGCATTAGTGATGATCCCGCTTGACATGGACATGAGACGTTATGGTCATGATATGCGTGGTTACATTGGGTGGGGAGAGACACACAGGCTACAGGCTATTTTCTATATATACCTACTACTATTGTGTGGTCATAGATTCTCGTAGCAGAGCTAGGCACATTACTTGTTATTACCACTACCGGCTCCCCGACACAGAGCTTGTAGTGGCTCAGCCTGAGTACTCGTGCTGCTCTCACTTGCATTTTTACATAGATAGTTATTTATTTGCCCTATTTATTTCATTATTCTTTGCACTGCTTATATTTTGGCATGAGCTTTCTTGTACCTTGCTATGTCCCCTGAGGACCTGGATCCGGATTTTTGTCCCCAGATTTTGCAGACGAGGTTTATCCCGAGATATACGGGACCGGAGCAGGAGCTGGACCGACACCCGAGGACGAGGTGTTAGCTGAAGACTTTGCCTGAGCATCCATGTTTCATGCTCAGCATTTATTTATTTATTTCAGTCTTTTATATTCTGTCTGTTGAACCATTATACTAGATATTTATCGGATTGTTCCCCGAAGTACTTTGTTGAGACTATCTGATGATTTACAATCCTTATTTATTCTGTGGATCATATTTTATATCTTGTGTGGATGAGATTAGTTGTGCCATGATTGTCGTAGACTTGTTTTACAGCTTAAGTATGCCCTGATGGATCTATTAAATTGGGTTTGTCCATCGGTGCGTACTGCTGGCCATTGCCACGTGTCTAGTCCCTCGGTATTTTGGGACTGGGGTGTGACAGGAATAATCCCAACTTGTATTGCTTATGCTAGAACATGGAAATTGAAATACTGTTTATATTCCGACCCTCGCATGCTAAGTCCCCTAACAGTTTCATCTCTCGGCTTACCTTCGGGTCCGAGCAAACGTGTTTACGTATGTTCCTTAGAAACGCATGCTTGTCTGCTTGTAATGTTGCCATGTTTTCATCCAAACCCCAGGAGACTACTACGTAGTCGTTCCGTGCCTGAACGAACCTGCAAGTATCCGGGACCGATGGGTCTCCAAGGCAATCCCCGAACCAGGGGCACGCATCAGGGTAATGAATACTGAACGTGAATCCAATAACGTGACAACTGAATGATAATCACATCAAGTTTATATCTGAACGAGAATCATGTCATGTAACGAACGAATCTCAGCTCTTGGAGCAAACGCTCGTTCAGATCACGAATCATGGATTATCATTCAAGTTGTGGATTGAAACTGACCCTGACCTGCATGTCGCGGACAACTCAGAAATGAGGCACCGTTCCACGGGCGATCATCGAGGCACTGGGACCGACCCGATTCGGATGGAACATAACGTAATAGTCTCATGTGATTGACGGGATGGTTTGCAGCGCCTCACGTGCTTTCGTTGCATTCTCTACCTGCCAATGACTATGGTCCTTTATGGCTATGCCAGCGACTAACA
Organism: Iris macrosiphon; assembly: GCA_036927795.1. Classification (NCBI taxonomy): domain Eukaryota; kingdom Viridiplantae; phylum Streptophyta; class Magnoliopsida; order Asparagales; family Iridaceae; genus Iris; species Iris macrosiphon. The sequence goes on from JAYESA010000007.1 coordinate 50,571,463, forward strand.
TTCATATAGATAAGTCATCATCGCTTAGTGGCTATACGCATGCGAGTTATTGCATCGCATCAAGAAATAACTGAACACCTGAACGATCATGTTAAAACGACCTCGTGTTTGCATATGCTATGCCTCCTGAATGCTTATACTTGTCCGTGCTTGAATTAACAATGTTTGCCTCAATGTTTGCCTTGGACAGGGAAGGAGATGGTAAGTTGGTAAGTCTCGCCGTGTTTCCTCTCATGTTGCACGGCGCACTGCCCGACACGTTAGGCTATTTAATATTTGCATGAAACTAATCCTAAGACAACTAGAAAGACAACTTAACAGTTGTGCACAGAACTTATATTACGTGTTTGGATTTGTCGAGCGGGCGAGTAGCTTCCCCACCAGTGCATTCCATGTACTGATAATCCACCAGTTTGTATGCAGGGTGCGGAAGAATCTCGTTCGGTGCGGATGCCTCCTTCGTGCGTGCTAAGGCCAGGAGTTCCCTCTGAAGCCTTGCAGCGGTGCGTCCGGGACTGAAGCACATATACAAGACATAATGTTGGAACATAGCCCGAACTCGCCTGAATATCGCTTGTACAATCATTCCACAGTTGTAGCCACTTGGCACGCTTTTACTGTTTCAGAGAGAGAGGCTTGAGCGACTTATAATCTCGGCTATACGCCGCCTGTAACACATGTTCATATCAATAAAAGAGCTTGCTTTACTTCAACTTGTGTTATTTTGCTTCCGCTATATTGTCGACTCAGTGAACCTATTACCGATCGCCTATGCGTTCATGACTCCGCTGCACTCGGACAAATCTGTGCGACTCTGTGGCTTAGAACTCTTACCGCCAGCCAATGAACCCCGGCCTTGCACGGGCGTGGCTCACGCTCGTGCGGCATCACGCCCGGATGGGTCAAGCGATCGTTCCGCGGGAGCGCTGGCGAGGGTGATTCCCGCCTAGCGGGAACGGCCGATTGCCTGCGGGAGATCGGGGCATGACAGCTTGTAGGGCATTACAAACTTGTTTATAGTAATATAAGATCTCATTGATTTCTCAAGTTAAAACATATATTAAAATATGTTGAGAAGTTTACTTAATAACCATTTGTGTTAACTACCAATGCTTTAAGTATTATTTATAGGATAATCAAATGTGACCCTTTTAGCCCTTATTTAAGATATGAAATCATGTCAACATTCCTTATATTGGTATCAATATTTGTATATTATGATGTGTTTGTGACCAAGCTATGCATGTATCAAATCGGGCACTATATATATATATATATATATATATATATATATATATATATATATATATATATATATATATATATATATATATATACTTTACACATTCGTACTCTTATGTATATATATACTATGACAATATGCATACGATATTTACAAAGATTTTGAAAACTTACTATACCGATATTGAATCATATCAGAGTATCGACTCATGTCCAAAATTCCAAATATATATATCAACATACACAACTATTTATATAATAGGCCCAACTCATTAATCCCAAAAAGATATAATTTACAATACCGTGTCTGGTACGACAATCCAACCATACGTGGTTATATTTATATATTTATATACTACCAACAATGGTAAAACCCAATCCATTTAGAGTTTAATTTCGACACCGTATATATGTGCTTGTATCGTATCCTAATTTTATGTCAAAGTATCCAAATTTTTTTCGACACGTGTGTCTGTATCGTAATACTAATTTATTACAGTCGACGTGTCCGAATCATATTTCGCGTGTTAGACCCATCTTCTCTAATAATTTGTGTTCGCATGTCCGAATTACTACCGGTACACGTGTCCGTGTCATTTTTTTTATGACAAGTATATAAATTATTCTAGATTTATACCTATAAAGGAATTAATTCTAGATAAAACATGACGATAGATAAAATTGAATAAAATAAAAATAAATAGGGGAGTTCTTGCCTTGAGAGAGATTATGATTTCCAAATGTACTTAGAAATTTGTGTAGTCACTTCCTTTCCAATTACTTTTCCTCCTTAAATCATAATAAGCACGAATACATATATCATGAATTTGGGTTGGAAGGAAGAAAATAATGAAAGAGTTGACTAAGAAATGAATCAAACCTAGATTTCTAGGTAATTTGGGAAAAGCAATTATATATATACCTATATGTAGGAGTCAAAGGAGGGGGTGATGGTGGTGGTCGATGGTTGGAGACAGACGGCCAGCCACGTTGGCGGGTAGGGCGACAACAGCCGCGGGTGCACCAACATCAGCAGCAGCAGCAGAAACAACAGCAGCAGCCACAATAAGAAGAGAAGGGAGAGGAGAGGAAGTGTAGGAGAGGGTTGGAAAGAGGTGGAGTGAGAAAGGGAGAGGTGACCGAGAGGAAGAAGAAGAGATGGGGATGGTAACAGCTCCCTCTCCCTCTCTCTCTCTCTCTCTCTCTCCCTCTCTCTCTCTCTCTCTCTTCTCTAAATAGCTTTGTTTATTTCTTTCTTTTTTATGAAATATTATAATGACATTGACCCATAAATGACCTTCCTACCCCTCTTTGGAATGCAAGCTGCCACTAATCCCTTCCCCCTTAAATGAAATTGACACCTATCCTACTTAGGTGTCCTAGAAATTTATATAATTGCATAATTTCTTGAAGAGCCTAAATGAAAAATATAGGTTATGCAATTGTAAAATTTTCTTAAGAGATGATAAATAATAAATAATAAATTAAAATTAAAATCACTCATATAAAATATAATATGTAGATTTTAACCAAATAATACTTATTTTGGGGAAATATATTTTGAAATAGGGTATGACAGTATGGCTCATAACGGAAAATGCGCCTATGACTCATTTCCCATTTATATATATATATATATATATATATATATATATATATATATATATATATATATATATTATAAATAAATAAAACCAAATAACGTAGGGCAAAGTAGAGGCACCTTGAACAAATCTATATGCAAAAAGGACTATTAGAAATTTACTTTAAAAAATGAAGAAATCAAAGTCCCTGAAAGAGGGTAAATTGAAAAAAAAAAACCTCAAAGCATACAAATAACGCATACGTGGTCGAGGTGAGAGCAACAGCGGACAACTCCTGCTTACTCACGCTGAGTTGCAGGCGCGGTTGAAGAAAGGCAGCGCTAATTTTTCGTCGAGCGAAAAGGAGCATCGTAGCAACGACCGGGGCCGTGGCAAGCCCCGTGGAGGTGGCCGCTGGCGCGGCAGGGGTGGCCGTGGTGGCTAAATAGCGCAACACCAGGAGGGTGAGGGGACTCGCGGTTCAAGCCCCAACCGCGACAAATCAAAAATTAATTGCTTCAATTGTGAAAACTATGGTCATATGCGTCGGGGTGTCGCAACAAATATCGTGATGAGGAGGCAAACCTTGCACGAGCGCAAGACGAGGAGGCCAAATTGCTGATGGGAGAGACTCGGGAGGAGACACCTGACCTCGCCATGCTCAATGAACCCAAGATAGTACCAGACTTGCGCAGTGGTGGAGAAGTGCAAGCCGACACCGATGTGTGGTACCTCGACAATGGAGCTAGCAACCACATAACGGGCCACTGGGGAAAGTTCTAGGACCTTGATCAGGACATCACCGGCTGTGTCAAGTTTGGTGATGGCTCAACCGTACAGATTGAGGGCAGGGGATCAATCATGTTCCAATGCAAGAATGGCGAACAACATCTTCTGTCGGAGGTATACTTTATTCCATGTTTAAGAAGTAATATATTGAGCCTTGGTCAATTAACAGAAGATGGAAGCAATGTAGAGATTGTTGGTTCCTACTTGAGGGTGTTCGACAGGAACGACATTCTGCTGATGAAGGTGAGGAGATCACCTAACCGCCTGTACAAGATAGCTCTTAAATCTTGCAGGTCGATATGTCTAATGGCCAAAGTACAAGACCCAGCCTGGTTGTGGCATGCAAGGCTCGGGCACGTAAATTTCTTCGCACTCAAGATAATGGCAGAGAAGGGAATGGCCACCGGGCTACCGAAGATTTCTCATCCAAATCAGCTCTGTAAAGGGTGCCTCATCGCCAAACAAGTACGACTATCGTTCCCTCTACAGGCAAGCTTCAGAGCCAAGAGGCCACTGCAACTTGTGCATGCTGACATTTGCGGCCCGATTACACCCGCTAGACTTACTGGTAACAAGTACTTTCTTCTACTTGTTGATGAATTCAGTCGCATGATGTGGGTGTATATGCTCAAAGAAAAGAGTGATGCCTTTAATGCTTTCAAGAAATTCAAGTCTCTTGTAGAGAAAGAATGTAACAGCAAGATGAAGACACTAAGAATTGATCGAGGAGGTGAGTTCCTATCCAAGGAATTCACAAGCTTCTGTGAAGGCGAAGGCATACAATGGCACCTCACCGTACCATATACACCACAACAAAATGGCATAGTAGAGCGCCAGAATCGCACCGTGATGGCTACGACAAGGAGTTTTCTCAAGAGCATGCATGTTCCTGGAAGTATGTGGGGCAAAGCCGTCAGACATATTGTGTACCTGCTCAACCGGTTGCCAACTAAAGCTCTCAGTGCGCTCATGCCGTATGAAGCCTGGACTGGTAAGAAACCAAACCTCGAACACTTAAGGATGTTTGTATGCCACACATGAAGACTGTAGGTCCTCATCATAAGAAACTTGATGACCGAAGCACGCCATTAGTGTACCTTGGCGTAGAAGACGGCTGCAAAGCATATCGTCTCTATAATCCTCAACGCAGCAAGATCCATGTGAGTAGGGATATCATGTTCGAGGAAGAAAGGAGATAGGATTGAAACAATAGTGATGGTACCGAACCACAAGGCTGGGTATTAGTCGAAGATCCTATTGTCGAGACAATAATCACTCCACAGAGAGCGGTGGGTGCGGCTGTGCACACGCCGGAGGACACAGGAGACTAGGCAACACCTATGACGCATAGAGCGACAATGGGGTCAAGGGAGCCTACTACACCACAAGTTGCGGCCTTAACTTTGAGCGGCTCACCTACACCGACGGCAGACTCAAATGAGCCAAGGAGATACCGTTCAATTGTTGACGTATATGCTAAAACTGAGGAGACCGTTCTTGATCCAGAGATACTATTTTTGTCGGCTGAAAAAATGGCAAACTTTCAAGATGCTACACTTGAACATGAATGATGGGAAGCTATGAAGAATGAGTTTGAAGCCATCCAGAAGAATGGGACTTGGGTGCTTACTGAGTTACCATCTGGGCACAAACCCATTGGTTTAATATGGGTATACAAGGTGAAGAGAGACAGTGAAGGCAAGATCCTCAAGCACAAAGCTAGACTTTTGGCAAAAGGCTACGTCCAGCAACATGGAGTTGATTTTGATAAAGTGTTTGCTCCAAATGCTAAACTCGGCACAGTTCGCTTGATCATCACCCTCGTAGCCCAACACGGATGGGAGGTTGACCATTAGGATGTTAAATCTGCGTTTCTGAATGGTGACCTCAAAGAGGAGGTATATGTAGCTCAACCTGAAGGCTTCATCATCAAGAACCAGGAGCACAAGGTGTACAGGCTGTCCAAGGCTCTCTATGGCTTGCGGCAAGCACCGAGGGCCTGGAACACATGCCTGGACAGCTGCTTAAAGGAGCTGGGATTCATCAGATGCACTCAAGAGTATGCCGCGTACACGAGGAGCAATAAGAGGGTGCACACATTGTCGAAGTGTACATTGATGACTTAATCGTCACAGACACAAGAGGAACTGCATTAAAGGTTTACAAATAGCAGATGATGCAAAAATTTGATATGAGTGATCTTGGGTTGCTCTCCTACTACCTTGGTATAGAGGTAGATCAACAGGGTGATCGTATTACACTGAAGAAATCAGCATATGCGAAGAGAGTTTTACAATAGTTTGGAATGGAAGATTGCTATCCGACCAGGTATCCCATGGAAGCTAAACTACAACTCAGCAAGAACCTTGAAGGAACACCAGTTGATCCGACGCAATATAGGCGTATCATTGGTTGTCTCAGGTACTTAACTCACACTCGCCCAGATATTTGTTATGCTGTCGAAATAATGAGTAGGTACATAGAGAAGCCAACAACCATGCATCACCAGGCTATGAAATAGATCCTCAGATATGTGAGGGAATACTTGAGTATGGACTCATGTATGGAAGAGGACATGGTGAAGATGAACTGTATGGATTCACCATAGCAACTTAGCCGGAGATATCAATGACAGAAGGAGCACCAGCGGAATGGCATTCTACCTCAACAAGAACCTGATCACTTGGGCATCTCAGAAGCAGAAAATTGTCGCTTTGTCCTCCTGTGAAGCTGATTTCATAGTGGCAATGGTTGTAGCGTGTCAAGCTTTGTGGCTGAGGAATATAGTTAGTGAAGTGACTGGCCGTGAATCTAAGCCAGTCATGCTCTTGTATTGATGAAGGATTCAGTATTTCATGGGCGCAGTAGGCGCATTTATACTCGCTTTTATTTTATTATCGAGTGTGTTGAAAGAGGGCAGATAAAGGTGGAGTTTGTGAGCACTGGAAAGCAACGTATCGACATTCTCACGAAGGCTCTCGCCAAAGTAAAATTTGCTGAGATGCAGCAGGTGCTTGGAGTTATCAACCTTGATCAAATATAGATTAAGGAGGAGAATATCAGTTAATCTAGATATGACTATTTCTTTGTAGGAATAGAACTTGTCAAAGTTCAGATCCACTTTAATAGAGTTTGTTAGATTATTTTTAGGGTTGAGTTGTTAGTAGTAGTTGCTATATAAATATGTCACGACCCGTACCAGGAATTTGGGGCACGAGTACGTGGGTACGTCCATCCTACGCCGCAGTATCGGTGGTAGAACATTGTCTAGGTCAATACACTATCTAAACAATCTCACACGAGTATCCAACTCCATAAGGAGACGTAGATATCACAATATAATATGAACAATACTCAATCACATAGCTAAAGCAAGATAAGATATCGAAATAAATAAAACAAAATGCAACACAAGTCTAAAATAGAAATAATCTCACTCAAACAATAATATCCAAGTCTCAAAGTATACCGGAGACAAATCCGGTACCAAAATTTGCTAAAAGAAGCTAACTAAATAACTAGTGATCCCGGCTAGACCTCCCAGAATCACACCTTCCTATAAGGTCCAAGTCTGCAGGTACTCTCCCTGTGGTCCATAAAATGTCGGACACCAGTCCTCTAAGGCACAGTCTGGAAAAATATTTCCAGTCAGGATGGAGCGAAGTACAACCGAAATAACAGTTCCAGTTAATTGATAAGAACTATAAAATAATAAATAGATGATGCTATATACTGAGAGAAGACAATAAATAAATGCAATGGCAAAATAAAAAGACAGGCAATATAGGCAATATGGTACAGTTAGTGCATATATGAAATGAAGAGAACGAGGTACAATATCATATACGGGTGATGTAGTATATGAACTAAAATAGAGAACTGTAACTATTCTAAGTGTTTGAAATAGTAGTTTCAAAATATGATCAGCTTGGGAACTTGTACGATAGCTACATGGCCCAGCTAATCATAGGTGAGGTGTATGATTAGCACTAACAATATCTACACTTGTACAATAGGGATTTGATCATATCTCTCACTAGCAATTTCCCTGCCCCCAACTAGTACTGTGGATCCAACCATGACACGTCACGATACACGATCAATGTCCAATATATCATGTACAATATCTAATATTAATGTCTAGTATCAATATCGTGTACAATGTCAATACAATAACCAATGTAATATCTCATGACTAAAGATCCAATCTATATACTAATCCGTATAGCACAGTGTTAAGAGTCAGATGTAACATTTCTAAATACTTGAATTATAAAAATTATCAAATAACAAAAATTATCCGAGAATGTACTCGCCTGTGGTCCTTAGCTGGCAATACCAATATCCTGTTCCTAAAGTCTCGCAGGACGATCCAATGGTCCTATAGACATATCAAATAATAAAATATTGCATCACATATTATACTAGCACATACACAACATAATTGCGCTGAACTCAACAGCTACACTAGGGTGACACTGGTCAACTAGGGTCAAGTGTGCATCTAGTTGCACGGGTATCCCGTCTGCAAATGCTGTGTAATACAGACAGTCAAAATGATATGGGGCTCGCCAGTACGTCAGTGTACATATGGCAGTCAACTAACAATACTCAGGATTACAGGGTCATGTGTAACTACAAAATATCTGCAGTTATACCTAGGGGTCAAGTGTACATATATAATATATATATTATTATCTAGTACATAACAATAATACTTATAATATATATATACACCAATTAAATAAATATACCATATATATATATGTATATACACTAATTGAATTCACGTACTATATATATATATATATATATATATATATATATATATATATACCAATTAAATATATACATATAAAACGTATACTAGGGAACACATATACAATACATATACATATGTATATATATACTAATTTGAGAAATATACTATATATATATATGTATATATATACCAATTATATATTATACATATACTAATATATATACTAACACTAATACGTACATACATACATACTATCCATATACCAAAATATAATATGTGTATACATGCGTATACAACAATCACAAGAGAAATGCTCCACACCTTGGCTTCGGCGTGCACGTGCACGAGATTGGCGATGACGACGACATTGACGACGACGACGTTGATGACGACGATGGCGATGGTGACAACGATGAAGGCTGAAGGTGATGATGACGATGTTGACGATGATGATAAAGGTGCTGGTGGTGCGTGGTGGTTCAGTCGAGGGGAGGGTGAACGGTGGTGGTGTTAATGTGAAGTTGTGGTCGGGGAGAAGTGGAGGTTGGCCGGAGTTAATGGTAGTGGTGATTATGATGATGATGGAGAGGAGAATCCGACGGGATGAGTCGTATGTTCCGGTTGGCTGGGCGAGTTCGAGGAGAGGCGGGGAGCTCCGGGCGGTCGGGATCATCTTACGGCAGGTCGGGTCGAGGCTTCAGTCGTCGAGGGCGGCGGGTTGTCGTGTGGAGTCGACGAGGGAGATGGCCGGATGGGTCGGGGTGCTGCTCGACTTGGAGGCGGGGATAGCAGCAGGTTTAAGGAAACGGTGAGGCGGAGGAGAAGAAGAGGAGGTCAGGGTGGTTCGGTTCAGTGGCGGAGGAGGCGACGGGTTAGTAGCAGCCGGGGAGGGGGAGGTTGTGATGGCGGTGGAGAGGGTTGGCCGTCGGGGTTGCAACAACGTGGAGGATCCGGTCGTGCAGATGGTGGTGCGGTGATGCTGGAGGGATAGTAGCCGAAAAGGAGGAAGGTGGTGAACGGGGTGGAGAAGAAGGAGTGGTGAAGTAGACGGAGAAGAAGAAAAGAAGAAAGGAAGAAGAAGAAGAAGAAGGGAAGCTACGGTTGTGTATGGAGAAGTGGGAGGAGAGAGAAAGTGGGGAGTTTCCCAAGGTGTGGGGATTAGGGCCGGCTTGGGGGAAGAGAGGAGTGATGTTGATATTTTATAGGGATGTGTGATGGATAGTGTGTGGTGATGAGGGGTCCTCATTTGAATGAGTGGCTAGGATCTAACATGAGAAATTTGTGTACACATAAAGGAGAGGGGAAATGAGTTTATTAGTCAATGAGTTGACCCTATTTGGTTTGAGCCAATGGGGTGATGACACCTAGTGCAGTATTTATAATTTAGCCCCTTAAATTTGGGTATTTGTACAAACACATGAAATAATAGAAAATTGTTTGAAGATTTTGGTGTTTGGTATTTTGTAGGGTGAGGGAGTATTGTGTATTTTGTATGGACTTAATTAATGGGGTATTTAGATTAAATTGGGGTTAAAATAGGATTAGTCAAAGTTGGTATCCCCAATTTAATTAAAAATAAATGTAAGTGGTGTTCTAAAATTAATTGAAAGTACATGGGGCTAAAATTAGTTGGGACACAAGTGTCATGGGCATAGAAGGCTCAGAATAGAATATTATCATAATTTGGGTTGCACAAAATGGATCGAGATTGTGTCTCCAATTTCGATTGGAACGCACAAGGATACAAAGTTAAATTTATATAGAATTAAATAATAAACGTCTGCGACGAATATTGTGCGACTAAAATAAAGCACAAGAGAGCATTTTCATGAGTTACACAAACGTCATGAAAGGTGTAGGCTTGGTGTCAGTCTTGGACCCTTAAATTGGTCCGGCTAAATGGATTTAGTTGGTGTCTCAAAATTGATGGCAACGACACAGGTGCGCGACACAGGATTAAATAATGGATTTTGGATACAGAAAGTTGTGCAATTAAATTAGAGCACAAAGGATTATGATTTTGAGTGACGAAAAAGTCCAAAGCCTAAGTTGGCGTGTCAAGTCTAGAATGCAACAACTTGTTAGAAATTATGGGCTAATGTTGGACTCCGAATATTACAACAACGGTAGGGTGTAACAATTAAATAAAATTAAAATAATTAATTATAACCTCCATAATTAAATCCTAAATAATATAAATTAAATTCATAACCCTACATTTCGGTCAGGGGTTCATCTAGTGGGCTTCTAGGTCAAGTCTACTAGCTCAAACATTAGAGAACACTATATATAACATATATATAAATACACATATCATGCAATTATTTAAAATAACTACACACAATATTAATAATATATAAAAAGTCAAAAATATCCCTATTTTTAGAATGTGGTAGTGACAAGTCTACCCTCCTTAAAAGAATTTTGTCCTCGAAATTTAAGATCCTCAACAGTTGTATTTATTTATTATATTATTTTCTATCAAAATTTAAATTCATCAACCCATATAATCATGAAGTAACCCATATTGTTATTTCATAACTTTTCAAAATTCTGTAATTATCATATTCCTGAAAATCCTTGAAATAAAAATCAAATTCCATTTTTATTACAATCTCCTTCAAAATTTTAAGTTAATAATTAAATACTCAAAAATTTAATATCCATCCTCTAATTTAAATCCAATCAAAGCATATATAAAATCTAAAATCTCATCCCAAAAAAAAAAATTTGATTTCAAGCTCTAATCCATTAGCGATTTACTCCTCTATTCTTTTCCCACACAATACTCATCAATATAATACTTATGAAATCTTCAATTAACACATTCAAATATAAATCTATATCTTGCAGTTCTAATAAATACAATGATAATCTTTTTAAATTTCTCAAAATTTAATGACAAATTCAATCGTATCATAATCTCCATAAAACCTATGATTTAACAAAATCGTCAATTCTGCCATATTAAATTCTTAACTCTTTATTTAAATCAATGTTTATCCTCGAATTTTAAGGCACCTTGTCTCTCTTTGTCCAGTCATAACCTCTTCATTAATCTCTACTACGGTCAAACCCCCAATAATCAAGGTTTAAAAAAAATTCTACCTACAGTCATTCAATATGCATTATAGAGAAAACATACATGGTTATGGTGTCTTTTGTCATGGTATTGCAGTATCTGTCAGGGTGTACTACTAACTACATTCTAACAAGAAAATTACTAACACGAACTACGGTACTAAGGAATCAATCAACCAATCAAATAGAAAGGAACATAAGGAAAGAAGGAACAGAACCTGCTAACAAATCACCTGCAGTATCGGTCTCCTCGACCGTCATCGCAAATTCCCCGCCCTGCTGGGTGGCTCCCTTCGCGGGTGCTGAGCAATCTGCGGTTCCACAGGTGGCCTAACTGGGTCTCTATGATTTGGAGCTGTGCGCTGGCCGGGAAGATAAGGAGCTAGAAGACAATCCTTCACTCGATATCCGCACCACCACAGTGCAAACAAAGTCCTAGCCTCGTTCTACAGCTCTCCCAAAGGTGACCTGGCTTCTTACAGAAATGACAAGTCTGATGTGTCTCTCTCGGAGGCTGCTGCTGATCCTGCTGAACACGAACTGGTGCCTCGTACTGCTGTTGATACTGAAACGTCCTCGGCTATTGTAGAATATGGGAACGCTTGGCCGGTCCCGTGCTACCATTCGTATCTCCAAAAATATTATGACTCCTCTTAGGACTAAGATCCAGATCCTCTTTTGCAACCTGGGCATCCATCAAGATATCCTCAAAGGTAACGGTACGACGACCAGAAGTGCGCGACCTAATCTCTCTCGTCAGCCCCTTTCTAAACTTCCGGGCTTGATCTCCTGGGCCCCGAATTATAGACGATGCAAAATGGCTCAATCGACAGAATTCTGCAGCGTACTCGTCGACCGACATATTCCCTTGGACCAAGTCATGAAACTGACTTTCCAAAGTTCCCAAGGCCACGTCGAAAAAGAACTTCTCCTTGAAAAGCTCCTTGAAGGTCTCCGAAGTAAGTCCTTGTGCAGTAAGTATTGGTTCCGTACGATACCACGTGTGTACGATATTGAACATCTGACTGCCGGTCGCCTCTATCTACAAGCTCTCCGGAATCTGGGCCAATCGCAGGCTCCTCTCTATATCCTCTAGCCAGTCGTCAGCATAGAGTATCCCTTCGATACCCTTGAACTCTCGAGGCATCATCCTCTTGAAGTCCACTATAGTGCCTGATCTCTGATGTTGCTGCTGGCCAGGAAACTGTTGGTGTTGTGCTACTCTCTCCACAGCCTGGAGAGCCACCTGATGAGCATTCTCCATGCTCTCTCTCATCAGCTCTGTCTGTGCCTGGTGCGCCTCTGCTTGCACCCTCTGAGCCGCAGCTTGAACTCGCTGAGCTTCTGTTGTCACTCTCTGGGCTTCTAACATGCCTTGGATCAAAGTAAACATCTGTACTCCGTCAGTGGGCACTCCTCCGGGAATCGAAGTCGGTGGAGGTGGAAGGTTCTCTGTCACAGCTGGGGCAATCCTCTGAACAGGTAGGGGGAGGATCCCCAAAAAGTGCAGATACTCCTATATGAACAAGAGATGCAGGAGGAACTCCAGATGTCTATCCATCAGGTCGAGAGGTGGCAGTCCTCTCTAAAGCTGATGCTCCCACTCTCATAGATCTTGTCTTCGGCGGCATCCTGAAGGCAGACCGAAAAGAATAATTTAAGGCAATAGATGCGATATTATCAAGGAAGGACAGTAAAATTCTAAGGAAGCAACATTCAAAAGAAAAAAATTAGGGATAACAAGATAAATAGATTGAAAATGTTCCTAATTGTGATTGAGTATTCACCCTCATCCTAGTATACTATATCCTATATCCTATCACAGGCATGCAGTAGTACAACTAAGACGTCGCACTACCACGACATCGCACAACTTGTGAAGTCTGACCTGTATGGGCCACTACTAAAAATGTGTCATGACCCACACCCAAAATTTTGGGCACGAGTACGTGGGTACGTCCAGCCTACGCCGCAGCATCGGCGGTAGAACATTGTCTAGGTCAATACACTATATAAACAATCTCACACGAATATCCAGCTTCATAAGAAGACGCAGATATCACAATATAATATGAACAATACTCAATCACATAGCTAAAGCACGATAAGATATCGAAATAAATAAAACAAAATGCAACACAAGTCTAAAATAGAAATAATCTAACTCAAACAATAATATCCAAGTCTCAAAGTATGCCGGAGACAAATCCGGTACCAAAATCTGCTAAAAGAAGATAACTAAATAACTAGTGATCCCGGTTAGACCTCCCGGAATCACACCTAGCTACAAGGTCCAAGTCTGCAGCTACTCTCCCTGTGGTCCATAAAATGTCGGACACCAGTCCTCTAAGGCGCAGTCTGGAAAAATATTTTCATTCAGGATGGAACAAAGTATAATCCAAATAATAGTTCCAGTTAATTGATAAGAACTATAAAACAATAAATAAATGATGCTATATACTGAGAGAAGACAATAAATAAATGCAATGGCAAAATAAAGAGACAGACAATATAGGCAATATGGTACAGTCAGTGCATATATGAAATAAAGAGAACGAGGTACAATATCATATACAGGTGATGTAGTATATGAAATAAAATAGAGAACTGTAACTATTCTAAGTGTTTGAAGTAGTAGTTTCAAAATATGATCGGCTTGGGAACTTGTACGATAGCTACATGGCCTGGCTAATCATAGGTGAGGTGTATGATTAGCACTAACATTATATACATTTGTACGATATGGATTTGATCATATTTCTCACTAGCAATTTCTTCGCCCCCAACTAGTACTGTGGATCCAACCATGACATGTCACGATACACGATCAATATCCAATATATCATGTACAATTTCTAATATCAATGTCTAGTATCAATGTCATGTACAATGTCAATAAGATAACTAATGTAACATCTCATAACTAAAGATCCAATCTATATACTAGTTCGTGTAGCACAGTGTCAAGAGTCAGATATAACATTTCTAAATACTTGAATTATAAAAATTATCAAATAACGGAAATTATCAGAGAATGTACTCGCCTGTGGTCCATAGCTGGCAATACCAATGTCCTGTTCCTGAAGTCTCACAGGAGGATCCAATGGTCCTATAGATATATCATATAATACAATATTGTATCAGACATTATACTAGCACATACACAACATAATTGCGCTAAACTCAGCATGTACACTAGGGTGACACAGGTCAACTAGGGTCAAGTGTGCTTCTAGTTGCACGAGTGTCGGGTCTGCAAATGCTGTACAAAACAGACAGTCAAAATGATACGGGCCTCGCCAGTACGTCAGTGTACATATGTCAGTCAACTCATAATACTCAAGATTACAGGGTCATGTGTAACTACGGAATATCCGCAACTATACCTAGGGGTCAAGTGTACATATATAATATACATATTATTATCTAGTACATAACATTAGTACTTATAATATATATGTACACCAATTAAATGCATATACCATATATATATATGTATGTATATACAGTAATTGAATTCACACACTATATATATATATATATATATATATATATATATATATATATATATATATATATATATATATACCAATTAAATATATACATATTAAACGTATACTAGGGAATACATATACAATACATATACATATGTATATATATACTATTTTGAGAAATATACTATATATATATGTATATGTATACCAATTATATATTATACATATACTAATAGATATACTAACACTAATGCGTACATACATACATACATACATACATACATACTATCCACATACCAAAAAATAATACGCGTATACATGCGTACACAACAATCACAAGAGAAATGCACCTAACCTTGGCTTCGGCGTGCACGTGCACGAGATTGGCGATGACGACGCTGACGACGATGTTGATAACGACGATGATGACGATGTTGATGACGACGATGACGACGACAATGACGATGGTGACAACGATGAAGGCTGAAGGTGATGATGACGATGTTGACGACGATGATGAAGGTGCTGGTGGTGCGTGGTGGTTCAGTCGAGGGAAGGGTGAACGGTGGTGGTGTTAATGTTAAGCTGTGGTCGAGGAGAAGTGGAGGTTGGCCGTAGTTAATGGTGGTGGTGATTATGATGATGATGGAGAGGAGAATCCGGCGGGATGAGTCGTGTGCTCCAGTCGGGTGGGCGAGTTCAAGGAGAGGCGGGGAGCTCCGGGGGGTCGGATCGAGGCTCCGGTCATCGAGGGCGGTGGGTTATCTTGTGGAGTCGACGAGGGAGATGGCCGGATGGGTCGGGGTGCTGCTCCACGTGGAGGCGGGGATGGCAGCGGGTTGAATGGAACGGTGAGGCGGAGGAGAAGAAGAGGAGGTCGGGGTGGTTCGGTTCAGTGGCGGAGGAGGCGACGGGTTAGTAGAAGCCGGGGAGGGGGAGGTTGTGATGGCGGTGGAGAGGGTTGGCCACCGGGGTTGCAGCGGCGTGAAGGATCCGGTCGTGCAGATGGTGGTACGGTGATGCTGGAGGGACAGTAGCCGGAAGGGAGGAAGGTGGTGAACGGGGTAGAGAAGAAGGAGTGGTGAAGTAGAAGGTGAAGAAGAAAAGAAGAAAGGAAGAAGAAGAAGGGAAGCTACGGTTGTGTATGGAGAAGAGGGAGGAGAGAGAAAGTGGGGAGTTTCCCAAGGTGTGGGGATTAAGGCCGGCTTGGGGGAAGAGAGGAGTAATTATGATGTTTTATAGGGATGTGTGATGGGTAGTATGTGGTGATGAGGGGTCCTCATTTGAATGAGTGGCTAGGATCTAACATGTGAAATTTGTGTACACACAAAGAAGAGGGAAAATGAGGTTGACTAGTCAATGAGTTGAGGGCTTCTCCATTTGGTTTGAGCCAATGGGGTGACGACACCTAGTGCAACATTTGTAATTAAGCCTCTTAAATTTGGGTATTTGCACAAATACATGAAATAATAGAAAATTGGTGGGAGATTTTGGTGTTTGGTATTTTGTCGGGTGAGGGAGTGTTGTGTGTTTTGCATGGACTTAATTAATGGGGTATTTGGATTAAATTGGGGTTAAAATAAGATTAGTCAAATTTGGTATCCCCAATTTTATTAAAAATAAATGTAAGTGGTGTTCTAAAATTAATTGAAAGTACATGGGGCTAAAATTAGTTGGAACACATGTGTCATGGGCATAGAAGGCTCAGAATAGAATATTATCATAATTTGGGTTGCACAAAATGGATCAGGTTTGTGTCTCCAATTTTGATTGAAACGCATAAGGATACAAAGTTGAATTTATATAGAATTAAATAATAAATATCTGCGACGAATATTGTGCGACTAAAATGAAATACAAGAGAGTATTTTCATGAGTTATATAAAGGTCATGAAAGGTGTAGGCTTGGTGTCAGTCTTGGATCCTTTAATTGGTCCTGCTAAACGGGTTGAGTCGGTGTCTCAGAATTGATGGCAAAGATACAGGTGCGTGACACAGGATTAAATAATGGATTTCGGATACGGAAAGTTGTGCAATTAAATTAGAGCACAAAGGATTATGATTTTGAGTGACAGAAAAGTCCAGCGCCTAAGTTGGCATGTCAGGTCTAGAATGCAATAACTTATTGGAAATTATGGGCTAATGTTGGGCTCCGAATATTGCAACAACGGTAGGGTATAACAGTTAAATAAAATCACAATAATTAATAATAACCTCCATAATTAAATCCCAAATAATATAAATTAAATTCATAATCCTACATTTCGGTCAGGGGTTCATCTAGTGGGCTTTTGGGTCAAGTCTACTAGCTCAAACATTAGAGAACACTATATATAATATATATATATATAAAAATGCACATATCATGCAATTATTTCAAATAACTACACACAATATTAATAATATATAAAAAGTCAAAAATACCCCTATTTTTAGAATATGGTAGTGACAAAATATGAGTGTAGTTGTTTGTTTAATCATTAGTAAGAAATAAAAACATTCTCCAAACACATTGTGTTTACTGTCCTTGCCTCCTGGAGGTTACAACCCGCTGCTTGTAGCCAACAGTTCCGACGCGTTCGAGTCAAAATATGGGGAGGTCAGTGTATGGCTTGGTGCTTCGCGGACAGCAAAATCAAACGATGCTGAGAGGGATTGTAGCCGGTGAGCTCCGAGGGGCTGTTGTCAACTACGTTGCTGCTATGGGCCACGATAGAAGGGCTCAACGCTGGACTGCGGGTGGTTGCCTTGCCGAGATGCTTCGACAATTATGGAAGTGGAAGGTTATATGAAGGCTCACTAGCAGAGGCAGCTAAGGTTTATGGGTTAGGGTTGGAGATCATTTCAAATATATAGAGAGGGAGAGAAGCGAAGGGGATTAGTCATCGACTACGGTCCATACTGCGTGCCTGCGGCTGCAGGGGACCGTTTCCTCTCAATTGTACACGCGAATGGGAGAGGAGCAGCTGAAAAGAGTATCGGATCCGGGTTAGGGTTTCAATGGAATTGTGATCTGCTACTAGGTTTGGGTTAAGGGTTAGAGTCGGGAATTTGAATTAAAGGCAGGTTGCGGTTAAGCTTTTAGCTAAGTATGACCCCCTCGAACGAAAAACAAAAGAGGGGTTACCTGATGTGATGCTGCTCTAACAGCGACTCAGGTAAATCATTGACTGAGAAGTTTGTTTGAAACAATAAGAAATAAGAAAAAGTAAAAAAATAAAAACAAAAAGTGGGTGGAAATATTATAAGGATTTGGCTAATTATGAATACATGACAGTAGGTCGGTTATTTGCTATATAGACTTTTATGGGCAAAGGAAAGGATTTGGTCAATGAGGAATTTTATAAATGAAATATAAATGAAGGAAAGGAGAATTTTTTTCATTAGCAATTATCTTGGCATTTTTTAGTATAAATATTAGCTAATATATACCAACATAAAATTCTAATATCTAACAATATAATAATATTTTGTTGTCCATGGGAGGGGGTTTACATAGTTATTGGCTATAAAAGAGTAATCGGGAATAACTCGATCGAATAATATACTGAATAGGAAATTACGACTATAAAGTGACAAGGAACGACTACCACTACTCTCTCTCTCTCTCTCTCTCTCTCTGAATATCTCATCAACCTAAGATTGTTCTGTAATAAAATCCATAGAGGGTCGGGAGTAGATTATCATCGCCTAAAATATTAATGTATCCAGTCAGAATTAGAGCAAAGTACAATTACTGCTAAAAATTACACAGTATATATATAAATCTATCAAGTTAAATAAAAAGATATACAAATAAAAATAATAGATAATGAACAGTACATATGACAGAAACATAGTAAATCTAGAAAATAAAAAAAATAATAAAAAATAAGAATCATGAATAAAAATGACTAAGAATCATGAATAGAAACTAACAACATGTAAACCATAACTAACTCTCTCAATGTCTCATGTAAATAGAATGCAATTATTAGACATATAGGCAGCTTAGGACTAGGACAATAATATGTGTGTTGCGTGAATGAAATCAAAATATTTGGGAATAAGACAATCATATAACAAGTATATGATTGAACTCACAATATAAAACATGATCAATAGAGTAAAACCTTATGCGCACTAGTTGCTTCCCCCACCCCCAAGTTCCTCTAAAATAAGTAGGTGATCCAAGTCAAGAATTATAGAAAGATCTCTATACGATTATTAGTCTCGATAACCAATAAAATAATTTCATGAATTACGATTAAATAAATGAGACTAGAACAAGAGTCACAGTACAAATAATAAACAAGACCACGAACCACTCTCATGTGCATAAACTACTATGTCATAAATAGATATAAAAAACTATGAATATAAACATAAATAATAACATTTATAATATAAAGGTAATCAATAAACGTAATGTACTTGCATGGAATTGGTTGACATAGACGTATTGGTCATGAACATGCCGACACGGAATCTGACTAAGATCTAGTTACCCATGAATAAGTCCAAATATAGGAATGGATGTCAGCATTGAGTCCAGAAGATATCAATCATATAAAGCAGTTCATGGTTTCGGTAATGATGAGAAAATATCGTTTCGGGTTTCTGGCGTTGTCTGAAATGTGGACCAACAAGTCCAAAAATATAGACTAATTAGCTCAAGCCAAAAATAAGCAAATTATAAATGAAACTAGATCAAAACGATGCCACGAGCCCAACGTTGAAGTAAAAATCATATTTCAAAAATTAGAATTTTGAAATATTATTTTGGAAATTAAAATTGATAAATTTTAAGTTCCATGAATACCCGACTTTAGTTTCCTATTTTAGTTGTAATAGGATTCTTATTTTAGGTTTTCATATTTAGGAAATCATATTATGACCTAAAATAAGTTTTCTCATCCTTTATATATAGGTTGAGGGTGGAGGCACAAAGATATAACACAAGGTGGAGATTCATGGTACTTGTCCACAGAAAATCTAAGAGAAAGATGGACTTAATTTTCTCTCAGGGCTTGACATCCAAGACAGAAGAAAAATAAGATTTGATCGAGGAGTCATCGCCTATATTCAGGAAAATTACTACAAGATTTGGTGAGTGATTTTAATTGTAATATCTGTCTTTTCTTCTTGAGTGTGGTAAGGGGGCTGAACTTATTAGGGCAAAAGTTTAATATTAGTTTTTATCAATCTTGTAATTTTATCTGAGTTATATATATTAGAATTTGTCCAGGTGACGTAGTTACCGTCATACACGTTGTCTTTGATCTGTGCTTGGTGTTCATTAGTTTGGGTGGTTATCTCAGGTGGGTTGGCAACACTTTAGTACACCCAACAAGTGGTATCAGAGCTAGGTTCTCGAGATGGAAGGTACAACCATGTCTACGGAACAGACAAACAAATGTATAGTAACCCTCACAGGGGAAACTGGGCAATTTGGAAGCCAAGGATGGAGGATCTACTCTGGTGCAAAGATTTGCATGGCCCGTTGGAGGGTGACAATGCTAAGCCATCGGACAAAGCTACTGAAGACTGAAAATGACTGGATCAGAAGGCCGTTGGATTCATCCGTCAATGGTTGGACGATTTGGTATTTTACTACGTATCCATAAAGTGTTCTGCAAAAGTATTATAAGAGAAGTTGTATTCGCTGTATGAAAGAAAGACGGCTAGCAACAAGGTATTTCTTATTTGCTAACTCATTAACTCAAAGTACACGGAGGGTGCCCTGGTGGCAAAACATCTCAACAAGGTTTAGGGTATCATCAATCAGCTGTCTGCGATGAAGATGGTGATTGATAATGAGCTTCAAGCCCTTCTGCTTTTGAGTTATCTATCGGAAAGCTGGAAAAAGTTGGTGGTGTTGGTGAGCAATTCCACAACGGATGGAGTTGTTATGATAGTGGCAGTCAAAAGCAGTTTATTGAATGAGAAGGTCTGACATAAGCAAGTTAAATCACCACAGGAGTCCGCTCTGGTGGCTTCCTACGGAAAAGAAAGACCCAAGTCATAAGTGAGGACAGGAAAGAGTTCTCGGTATCTTGCTACAATAGACCGCAATGGGGGCTGCTATCACTGTGGCAAAATGGGTCATATCAAGAGAAATTGCATGAAGCTCAAAGCTGAGAAGGCCAAAGGCAAGGACGATAAGGAGGATCTTAACGCATTGGAAGATATCATCATCGCATCAACCGATGCAGGAGAACCTTGTGGCATGTGTCATTATGGTGATTGGGTCATGGACAAGGGTACGTCGTATCACAATATTTCACTGAGAAGGATATTCATGTTATATCGATGTAGTAGATTTGGACGTATGAAGATGGGAACAAGGGGACAGTTTTAGTTGTAGGCATCGGTGATGTACACTTGACAACGAAGATTGGAAAGAAGCTCATTCTCAAGGGTGTGCGAGATGTACCGAGTTTGCACTAAAACTTAGTTTTGGTAGGGAGGCTGGCAGATGATTGTTGTCATAGTTTATTTGGGGACAAAGATTAAATACTAACGAAGGTTCCCCAATAGCTGACTCAAGAAGATTTATGTTGTGGCATGTACAGGCTAAAGTCGTTGAGCTGTACATGCAGGCCACAGACATCGGATGGACGCTCGAGGGGTATTCGACAAGAGTATGTGGATCGTCAAGAAATTATCTTGGAGGGTCTTCAAGATAATTTGAGGGATACAGAGGATTTGGTTCGTTGAGACAAAAACGTTGATGAGACAAAGATTGAGGGTCAGTTTGTCAGTCCATGACAGCAGGTCGGTCTCCAAATAGGGGTTTCTCCATGGATTCGATTTTGGTAATAGTTGGTTTGCCAAAGCTTTGTGGAATGACATCAGTTTCAGCAGTTCGAAGCTAGGAAGAAGATCAAGGTGTGCAGCAAACTTAATCTGAGGTGGGTGCATCTCCGTTCATACTGTTTAGTAAAAGTTGTGGGTCATCGACGACATGCACAGTGCTTGATATTATGCTCAAGGATAGATGTATACGGGAGAGCTTCAGTGTCGGATACGAAGGTAGGTAGGTTCATGAGTCTGAATCTTGAAAGAACTGCACCATCCGCTTGATTGTACCAGCCAAGGGTAAAGAAGCTCGTCGAACGGTAGCAAGTTCCGGTGGAAGACAGAAGTCGGGGACAGGGGCCAAGACTTGATGTCAGGCTGATCGTTAGGGGCTTCGGTCTTGGCCGTGTCATTGATATCGGCATGATCCCAGTGGTACAAGAGGTGTTATGCATGGCTCCTAATGTCGACGTGATGGTCGAGGAGCTGGAGAAGAAGGAAAATGCACATCAACTCGGGGGATCAGAGATCGGTGGCATAAGGGAGCAGAAATTATGTCGTGGCCACGATAGGCATGAAGTCCAGTTGAGAAGCCATGGGGTCAACACCCTATCATCAAACTAGAGACGTAGATTGTTGGAAATCCAGTCCTGATTGGTTTCGGAGAGCAGTCTCACTTCAAAAATACTGTTAAAAAGCTACATATCTCATTAACAAAAAATAATCCGTCGCTGAGTCAGGGACAAAAATTTGACAGAAAAATGATATTATTTATGTAAACAAAATATATTATTTTTTGTCAAAAATTCTTCGCTAATCAGTAGCTATTATTTAAGCGACTTATTAGCGACGAAAATATTCGTCGCTGCGAAAACTTAAAATTTTCAGTCGCGTTTCATTTTGCCTCTCTCTCTCTCTCTCTCTCTCTCTCTCTCTCTCTCTCTCTCCGGTGACCTTCCTCCCCTTCCCCGACCTCCTCCCCCTCTCCAACGACCTTTCCCTCTCCGGCAGTCCCTCCTCCCACTCCCCCTTTCCGGCAGTCCCTGCCCCTCACTCGCCTACTCCTCCTCCTCCTTCGCCGTCCGACCCCCTCTCCTCTTCCTCCTCCTCTACCGACCCCCTACCCCCGACCACCTCACCTCCTTCTCCTACACCGACCCCCAACCCCCTCTTCTCCTCCTCCTTCGGCGTCTGATCCCCAAGCCCTCCTCCTCCTTTGCGACCCCCTCTGCCTCCGTCATATCGTCTTCTCCTCCGGCTAAGGTAACCCTAACCCTCATTTTAATTTGGGTAATTATTGTATTTGAATTGTGGGAGTCTGGACACACGTAAAGACATGATATGCTTGACACAGACACGTAGAAAAAATAAATAGTTTGGTAGTTTTCGTATACTGGACACAGACACGATATATTGGACACAGACACGTACAGATATGCATGATACGCTGGGCACATATGCCCTATTATAGGGCATACAATCCTAATTAATACTACATAAACCTAAACCTGGGGAAAAGAATTAAAAAATATAATTTATGCCTTAAATTAGTATGTATTGGGGCTGAATTCATAAATTTGCCAAAATTTATGTCTTTTACACAATTAAAAGAAACTTTGATGAGTTATTACTTAATACCTTAACTTATATAATACTTAGTATTTAAATATCCTTAAGTTACCCTTACTTCATACCCATATCCTACACTAATATATCCCATATTACCCTACTGTCTACTCTTTGGTATTAACACTAGTACCTTCATCTAATGAATATCTAGCTAGTCTGGAATTACCTCATTACCCTTACTCCAATACTCCACATGACTGCACCTCATTGGCACATAAATGTGCCTAAAAATACAACACTTAGTTAACACATTTAATGAACTATGCTGGAGCTAAATGCAGTTCCCCCTCCTTGACTCTGTTGCTGCTACTGGTACAAACTTTCTATTAGTCTCTATCCCATGCATGTATAAATATACTTGATTACCCCTCATTGTGTTCATAACCTGGTATCACTTGAACCTGAGCATCACTGGCCAATATTTCATAAAATCCATTTACTGGCCAATGCTACCACTTGATATACTAAAGAGTGTTACCTACCCATATGACCCCAAGCACTTCTAACTCGATACACACACAAACACACATCTCTTATACCCACTGATACTCATAATCACAACACTCACAATGGAGCACTGTATAGTGCTCCCTACACTGTTGATAACTACTGATGTCATATATCATGAATGATACATTCAGTTCAGACCTCGAGCTCCTATTCCCTATCTTTCATCCAAACTCGACACCTCAATTGATACATGTTATCACTTTCCCCTACTGCAAACACCCACTGCCAAGAGCTCTTGCTCACAGAGTAGAGCACTAGGTACACTGCTGCCTCCTTATTTTACCTCCCTTCATGCATATATCAGTGCACATCCAACCAACATGCTCACATAGTATCAGTCACAACCTCAATAACATCAATAATATCAACAACAACAGCTAATGCATGCTGCTGCTGCTAACTGTATTAGACCAACCCAACACTCCTTGCTCCCTCACAAATCACACATACACACACTGATCTAATCACATCACATCCTTATATATATATATATATATATATATATATATATATATATATATATATAGATTTTATATGGATAAAACATAATTGAATATTACATGCAACATCATATATTCATAGACTTACCCGCACTAACACTAGTAGGTATTTAATCAACACTTAAGGTGTCATGACACACCCATAAGTATCCAACCAAAAGCTCATGTGATACACCTATGCTATAACACATTAAGATACACACTAAAGTATTGAATCAAACACCTAGCATGCATATGCAAGATATTCTATGACACACACCCAAATAAAGAGTCAAAACTAACCATTCTCTATAATAAATATATATACATCTTAATTATATATAATAATAACTAATATAACTAGTTACAATAGGAATTGAAGAGAATTAACACAAATCACCCAAAATGAGTCCTGTATTGTAAAGTATCACACTGTATCATGATACACCCTACTCGTATCCAATTATGGACACGTATCTAGTCTCATAACCCCAATTTAAGTATAATTAGACCAAATTGGTCTTATGACACACACTTGGTGCATCAATTTCTTAATTCTCCCAAAATGAGTATAAATCTCCATGTAGAAATAATAATGGAGACCAAATTAGTTAGTTTTTTTGTGAAAAATAGAAACAAAATTGAGATGTTTAAAATAAAAAATTAATGATATTTCACTAGAAATGTAAAATTGGATGCCATATTGTTTGAATTATATTTTACCAATTAATTTTATTTCACAAGAAACGTAAAATTAGAAATATAAAAATAACAGATTAATTCTATTTCACTAAAAACATAAAAATAACTAATCCTTTAGCAAATATCTTAACTCATCTTGAATCTAATTAATATATATTATTTTAATTAATATATATGGTACATGCAGAATCAATGAGTCGATACTTTGTTGTCTAATCATGGATGTACAATCGACGACATAAGAGTATGATTGGTTTGACAGATGATTTCATGACGGACGTTGAGGAATTTCTCAAATACGCCCGTAGTCAACCTCATTTCATGGATATGAGGCTCATCAAGTGTCCTTGTGTCAAATATCGTAATATACCATCCAAAAAGGTGGATCTCGTAAGGGAGCATCTATATAAGAAGGGTTTCGTGCAAAGCTACAAGGAGTGGACGGCTCAAGGAGAACCTTTATTTT
The DNA here is from genome assembly GCA_036927795.1 of Iris macrosiphon. Lineage (NCBI taxonomy): Eukaryota > Viridiplantae > Streptophyta > Magnoliopsida > Asparagales > Iridaceae > Iris > Iris macrosiphon. The sequence continues at coordinate 50,596,980 of JAYESA010000007.1, forward strand.
CGCAATATCACCATGCCTCCTTTAATACAGAGTTAGAAGAGTATTCTATCGAAGATAACTTTCAATATTGACCGCAAAACCTGGCGCGTGAGTTGGTATTTGATACGGCCGGTCTAAGTTTTGATACGGAGGATCCTAATCATGATGCAAAGGAATTCTATGATATGTTCAAGAATATCGATACTCCGTTATACCCGAGTTGTGATTCTTATTCTGTCCTATCGGTGGTGATGCGGCTGTTGAACCTAAAGTTTGATTTTAACTTGCCATAGGATTGCTGCGACCGGATAATTAAGTTTGTTAGAGAGTTGTTGCCAAAATAATCGAAGGAATTGCCTGAAAACTTCTACAAGTCGAAGATGATGATACGAAAACTCGAATTAGGCTACAAAAAGATAGATTGTTATCAAAACGGTTGCATGTTATACTATAAGGAGAACAATAATAAAGATAAATATATTTTCAGTCATGCGGACCGGTACAAGCCAATTCGGGGCAAAGAAAAGTCAACTACCCAAGCAAGGTTACGTTCCTACAAGTACATGCAATTTTTGTCGATCACAGAGAGGCTGCAGAGGATGTATATGTTCATAAATACAGCATAACACATGACATAGCATAGCAAGGAACGAAAGATGGATGAAGAAGAATTATATCATCCTTCCGATGGAGAGAAATGAAAATATTTTGATATATGTCATCCTGAATTTGCTGTGGAGCCCAGGAATGTCCGGTTGGGTTTACGTTCTGATGGATTCAACCTTTTGGACAGTCGGAATCTCAGTACTCTTGTTGGGCAATTATTTTGACTTCTTACAATCTACCACCGTGGATGTGTATGAAGACTCCTTACATGTTCTTGACATTTATCATACCCGGTCCAAAAATATAATAAAGAACATCAATATCTACTTGCAGCCGTTGGTGGATGAGTTGAAATAATTATGGCAATTCAGCGTTCGGACATATGATATATCGAAGGAGCAAAACTTTCAGATGAGAGCGTCTCTCATGTGGACCATCAACAATTTTCTAGTATATGGGAGCTTATCGGGGTGGAGTACTCATGGTACTTTATCTTGTTCAATATGTATGGAAAAGAGTAAGGCATTCCGTCTCTAAAATGGAGAAAAATAATATTTTTTATTATTATCACCGTTAGTTCCTTCCTGTGTCGCATCCATAGAGAAGGAACAGAGATGCCTTTAGAGCTGGTAAAGAGGAACTATCTCCTCTCTCGTTGAGAATACATGAGACAATGTTTGGAAAGAGATAGATGAATTATCGGCTGTGATTGAAGATCCGATATCGGTCGATCACTTTGAAGGGTTCGAACGTACGCATAATTAGACGAAGCAGAGTATCTTTTGGGACTTACCTTATTGGAAGAACAATCTTATAAGGCACAATCTTGATGTCATGCATATTGAAAAGAATATATTCGATAATATCTTCAATACGGTGATGGATATCAAGGGAAAAATGAAACACAATGTCAAAGCAAGAAAGAACTTGAAAATTATTTGTAGGCATTCAAATTTGTACCTAAAACGAAGTGGAAATGACAATTAGGTCAAGCCTCCAGCGCCATTTACATTGAGTAGGGAGGATAAATTGATAATATGTAACTGGTTTTTAAAGTTAAGATTTTCTAACAGCTACATGTCAAATCTGGCAAGATATGTTGATCTCAACGAATGCAAGCTGACAGGAATGAAGATTCATGATTTCCATGTGTTTATGGAGAGGTTACTACCTATTGCTCTAAGAGAGAGATTGTCTCAAGTATGGACTCCGTTGGTCGAATTATCTATATTCTTTAGAGATTTGTGTTTAAGCAAGTTGATGGTGCAACATATAATATAACTTGAGAAGAAGATTGTATTTATATTGTATAAGTTATAAAGGGTGCTCCCCCCGGTTGTTTTGATAGTATGGAGCATTTGCCCATTCATCTTACATACGAAGCACGCGTCGGTGCTCCCGTCCATTATCGGTATATGTATCCATTTGAGAGGTATAAATTTCTTTATACTAATAATTTCTTTATTCAAATAATTCTAAGATTCAATATATTATCTATAGGTATCTACATCACCAGAAGAAGAATATTGGCAATAAGGCTCATGTAGAAGCTTTGATATGCGAACCATATATCATTGAGGAGGTTTTAAACTTCTGCTCTATCTATTTTCATACTCATGTCAGAACAAATCACAATAGAGCCTCAAAAAATGATGACGGTGGAGTTGATGCCCTGAATAGTGTAATCTACACTATCTTCAATATGGGAGGGAAACCTACAAGTGTTACTAAAGTACATTGCTTGGAAGACGGTGAGTTTGAAGTCGTTCATCGATATATATTGTTAAATAGTGGTATAAAAGAGATGCAAGATATTGAGAAGTAAGTGACACATCTTTCCTAGATATTTTAATTTTATATATACTTGGAAAAGAATTGCTCTAACTGTTCTTCTTATTATCACAATATATTTATAGCTGAGGTAAAAATGGAGAGACCTAATATCATGCCCCAGTCCCAAAATACGTAGGACTAGGAATACATAAGCATGCCAGGCATATGTATATGGCGACTCCAATATATGGAAACCATAACACATACGTACGCTGTATTATGAATATCCAATCCACAAGTGGTAATATAGTGTCAACACAAGTCACAAGCAATCTATATCTCATCCTCAGCATAAATAAAGAAATAGGAAATAAATAACTGAATCTCAAGTATGAAGTATAAAAGAATGATAGTCGGGTGGAAACCAATCCACTACAAATTGACTACTAAAAACTACTAAATGAGAGAAGAGGTTAAACTCTAATATAAGATAAATATCAATAAAGGAAATAGAATATCCTTTAACTACGATGAATCAAAGGTACTATGAAGAAAAGACCTCATCAGTCTGGTATGAAGCGTCAGGTCCGGGTCCATACTCCTGTGGATAATCCTGCACGTCTATACCTGAAAAGGGACCAGGTCCTCAGAGGGACGTAACAAGATACATAGAAGCATGCCAATAAAGTACTAAAAAATAAATATCCAATGGGTCACCTAACCATCTATGTGAATGTACTTTGAGAACAACTTTCCAACACGTGGGCTATCTGACTAAAATAGGATTGGCTTGAATCTCTCGGAGATTCAGGGGCCTAAAAAGCATGACGTGTTTTGAACCTCAGAGGCCGCCAGCTAATAATAATATATATAGTGATCATCATGACCGCGCAACTCCGACGGAGCATACGGGTTACACAAGGAAAGTACAAAGGAACCCAAACGCCTTACTTGTTGTTCTTTCCACTTCATGCTCTAAGCATGTCACATCCATGACACGATGATACCTCTAAATAACTGCCAGGTCTCCTAGCATGCAATTTCTATCAGCAGTTACCCTTATCTGTCGCACGTCCTATACATACTAGTGGTCAGCCGAGTACGCAAGTTCGTGTCCTACATGAGACTCACACTCGTGTAATAATAGTGGCATGGCCAAAGAAATATAAGAATGTCTCATGATAATGGGATGGTCTCATAAACTAGGTCAACATGCATATATATAATAAAAATAGAATAAGACGCCAGCGTCATTGCACCCAAGTTATCCTTGGACGCGCAGTTTATATAGAAATTAAAATATATGAACTAAATGGACAGAAATAAAATACATGCATCATAAGGAATGTAAATCACAGTACAATGGCAAGGTATACTTCCCTGGCAAGAAATCGGTATAGTCTAAGCGTCCAGATGTCAAGTACACAGGATCAGAAACTATGGCCTCCGAATAAACATCTCCAGATGTTGAAATAAACATCACCAACGTTTCCGAATTAGCGAGATAGCTAGAAAATACTACCCTTTCGTCCAATTTGGACACAGGGGAAAAACAATAATTTTGGGTCAAAGCGGGGTCCACTAGTGACCCACTTTGCACCGAAAAGCATGACAGAGGTAAAGGTCTCTAAATGGGACAAATTATAAGTTAAACTAATTCTAAACATCAGTACGAACTAAATGGTATGTCCAATTTTGGATTCCGGTGAGCCGAACACAAATTTGCCCTAAAAATCAACCGTAGGGCCCGAAAATAGACGGCTTGGTCAACTATCTCGGAATCGTATAAAACTTGGGTCACGGGACCAGCGTGATACCACAAATTCAATGGCGTAAGTTTTGTCGCATTCCGACGACCGTACACAAAATGGTGTGATATTTTGCAAAAGTCACGATACGGAAACTTTTTACGGATATGGGTTGATTCCGACGTGCACACACGTCCAAATCAGTTTTCACGAAAGTCCACACATCAGGACATACCATACGTGCTTCCGGTGTAATTGGTATGTGACGGTGCGGTCCCGTTTGACGGGACGCACTCCGTATCACAATTTCTAAAATTTTAAAAATAAGTTTTTCGTGATGTTTAACCCAATTTATCTCTGAATTGGACACAAAATAAAATAATCTAATTAACAGAAAATGATCTCGGTTATATAGACTTCTCATAGCAAAAGGTAGATTTAGATTTGGATGTCTGTGGTGGAAGATATTAGTCTCTAAACATAGGGCATTGAAACAGTTTTCTGCAGTTTAAATTATATGTTTTTTCTTCAACTTGGCCTCGATTTCTACCGAGTGTTAAGCGCTGTTCGATGGAAACTAATTTATAGAGTTGAGAGGGGGATAGATCATGATCATACTGGTGAAGACGGATCCAAAAACCATCGAGCGGCGAGCCGGGAAACTACGCTTGAAGTAGGGCACATCGCTGCCCGAATCTGTCGTGGACTAATCACGATCGCGTGGGTATGGCCGGCGGCGCTGGGTTCTGGGCGGTGCTCCGGTGGCTGCGGGTGGTCGGGAGTCGACGCTGGATTAGAGGGGGATAGGTTTAGGGTTAGGGTTTATTATGTAAGATGTATATATATATATATATATATATATATATATATATATATATATATATATATATATATATATATATATATATATATAGAGAGAGAGAGAGAGAGAGAGAGAGAGAGAGAGAGAGAGGGAAGGAGGGGGCACAGGTGAAGGGTCGACGCTCGCGGGTCCTGGGCGCTGGCGGGTGGGTTAGTTGTGGGATACAGGTTTAGCTAGGTTATAAGTTTATTGTTTAAGGCTTAGAGCTTAAGTTATGGGCTGGTGGTGTTAGGCTTAGAGGTTGTTTAGTTTTAAGGATCTTTATTTGATTTAAGGATTTTTGTTAATGATTTATTTTATTTTATTTTCTATTATTACTATTTATTTATATATGTATATATATATATATATATATATATATATATATGGTATAAAATTCCAGAAAATTATATAGCACATCTAAAAATCTATCATCCCTCTACAAGTCTTCCTAATTAAAATAAAATATAATAATAGTTTTGTTCAATAAATTTTAGATAAGTAATTACCTAGAAAATTAATTCAATTAAATTCTATTTTCTAATTAACTAAGAAATATTATAAATAAATTCAATAATTAATTAAATAATTAATATATTTAAAAATTAGGGGGTTTTACATTTTACCCAACTTATAGGAATTTTGTCCTCGAAATTAAAACTAAGCCATGATAGAAAATCAAGGATGGTATAAGGTATAAATGAACAAAGTAATTTCATACCTTGATCTACGAATAGATACGGAAAACGTTTGCGCATGTCTTCCTTGCGCTCCCAAGTGGATTCTCTTGGCGCGCCATGCTTCCATGCTACGCGGACCAAGGGAATAGACTGGTTCCTCAATACTTTCTCTCGACGATCAAGGACCCCACTGGTTGCTATTGGTATGACAAGCTCGGCCCAATGGTGATCTCAGAGTGGTCGAGAACATGACTTCTATCTTCCACATATCACCTGACTTGCGACACATAAAATACATTATGTACTCCCTCGAGTGAAGGTGGTAGTGCCAGTCGATACGCCACTTCTCCCACTCTCTCTAGCACGTCAAATGGTCCAATATACCTTGGGCTCAACTTGCCATGCCCTCCGAATCGAATAGTGTCTGTAGTAGGTGATATCCTCAAGAAGACATGATCGTCCTCTTTAAACTCCAAGGGACGACGATGAAGGTATGCCCACTGCTTTTGCCTATCTTGCGCTGCTCGCAAGTATCCCTGTATCTTCTTCACTGTCTCTACGGTGTTGACTACCAACTCTGGTCCCAGAATCGGACGTTCTCCTACGTCACTCCAACACACGGGAGACCTATACTTTATTCCATACAATGCTTCAAACGGAGCCATCTGGATGCTCGCTTGATAGCTATTGTTGTAAGAAAACTCCACAAGATGTAGGTGGTCCTTCCATGATCCTCCAAAGTCCAACATACAAGCCCTTAACATATCCTCCAGTGTCTGAATAGTACATTCGGACTGCCTATCTTCCATTGTGTCTGCGGGTGGTAAGATGTACTGAACTTCAGACGAGTCCCAAGACTCTCTTACATGCTTCTCCAAAAGTGAGATATAAAGCGTAAATCCCTATCTGACACAATGCTGACCGGAATGCCGTACAACCTCACGATTTGCCTCATGTATAAGTCAGCCAAAGCTTCTGTAGACTGGCCAACTCTAAAAGGCAAGAAATGTGCGGACTTGGTGAGTCAATTCACTATTACCCATACTGTATCTCTTCCACTTTGACTCTTGGAAAAACCTGTGACAAAGTCCATAGTGATGTGCTCCCACTTTCACTCAGGAATCAGAAGTGGTTGCAGTAGCCCTGCTGTTCTCTGATGCTCCGCCTTCACTTGCTGACATACTAGACATTTAGCTACAAAGCGAGCTATCTCTCTTTTTATCCCATGCCACCAAAAGTGTTGTCGTAAGTCACGGGACATCTTGGTGCCTCCAGGATGAATAGAATATATCAAACTATGAGCTTCTGCCATCAGCTCCTGTCGAATCTCTCCATTGGGAACATATAGACGATCATCACATCATAATATCCTATCACCATGGATGCACAATCCCTCTGCTCTCTGGCCTCTGTCCTTTCTTTCAATCTTCTGAATCTAACATCCGTAGGCAAAGGTGCCTTGATCCTCTCTACTAGTGATGATTGTACTTGTAAGTTGGCTAATGTCCCATCTGCTACGGGTAAAACCACTTCTATGCCAGGTTCTTGCAAGTCCTCCAATAATTCCCTCTGTGTTGTCAAGAAGTAAGCTGCTGGTTTCCAGCTTAACGCGTCTGCTACTACGTTAGCCTTGCCTGGGTGATAATGTAGCTCTATCTCAAAGTCCTTCATCAACTAAAGCCACCGACGTTGCCTCATATTTAATTCCTTCTGTGTGAAGACATACTTGAGACTTTTGTGGTCTGTATAGATCTTCACTCGTACCCCATATAAGTAATGTCTCCATAGCTTCAGAGCGAAAACAACGGCTGCAAGCTCCAAGTCATGAGTTGGATAATTTTTCTCATGTACTCATAACTGTCTAGATGCGTATGTAATCACCTTGCCATGCTGTATTACCAAGCATCCCAAGCCTTTTTCTGATGCGTCATTGTAAATCACATAACCTCTTGATCCTGAGGGAATAGTCAATATTGGTGATGTAGTCAGTCGCTTCTTCAATTCCTCAAAAGCGACTTAACACTCGTCGATCCATATGAACTCTTGGTCCTTGCACGTCAACTGAGTTATAGGCACTGATATCCTTGAGAAGTTTTCCATGAACCGTCGATAATATCCTGCAAGTCCAAGGAAACTTCTCACCTCCGATGCTGATTTAGGAACGGGCCTTGTCTCGACTGCCAAGATTTTCTCTGGGTCAACAGAAATACCATCTCCCATAACGACATACCCAAGAAACAAGACTCTGTCCAAGAAAAACTTACATTTACTGAGCTTCACATATAACTGCTCTCTCCTCAAGGTCTCTAGGACGATCCGCAGGTGCTTCTCGTGCTCCTCGTGGCTCTTCGAATAGAAAAGTATGTCATCTATGAAGACGACCATGAACTAGTCCAAATACTGATGGAATACTCGATTTATTAAGTCCATAAAGATAGCTGGAGCATTGGTCAACCCAAATGGCATGACCAGAAACTTGTAGTATCCATATCTTGTCCTGAATGCGGTCTTCGGGATGTCTTACTTTCGTACCTTCACCTGATGATATCCCGATCTCAAGTCTATCTTCGAGAACACCTTGGCTCCACTAAGCTGATTAAATAAGTCATCAATGCGTGGCAATTGGTATTTATTCTTCACAGTCACTGCATTTAAGGCTCTTTAGTCGATGTACATATGCACTGACCCATCCTTCTTTGGTACAAACAATACTGGCGCTCCACAGGGTGATGTACTCGGTCGGATAAAATCTTTCTCCTCTAATTCTTTCAACTGTGCCTTCAGCTCATCCATCTCCTTATTCGCCAATCTATAAACATGCGACGCTATGGGTGCTGCTCCTGGTGTCAATTTAATCAAGAATTCTACGTCTTTGTTCGGTGGTAGTCCGTGTCTAGCCCTCGTGAACTGATCCTCCTGAGTAGGTAACGATGGTCCTGGCTGAAATCCTTCGGCTGCTGGGGTCGAGGTACTCTTGGTCTAGTCATCTGTTGAACTGGCTTCGGTACTGGAAATGCTAGCCTCTGTATTGGCGGTAGAAGCCTCAAATGTCTACTGCATTGGACAGTCTCTTACCATGTGTTATCTGGAACCATACCTCATACATTATCCTAATCGAGTCCGACAGTCTCTCAAAATATGTCCGCGTCTCCCACAATAACTGCAGTGGGGCTTCTCCAGAATCTGGTATGGTCCTGCTCTGTGCTGCTGCTGCTGTGCCAAAGGACGTCTGATAGGCTCTCCTTGCTGTGTCATTGCTGGTCCCTGCTGTGTCTTCAGTTGACCTCCTTTTCTCTTGCTGATGGTCTCTTTTAGTCTAGCTTCTGTCAATAATTCGGCATAAGAGATCCGGGACTGTGAGCTAGTGTAGTGTTGGAGCTCTTGAGTCAGCCCGCGGTGAAACCTTTTAGCCTTGTCCAAGTCATTCGGTATCAGGGCAGCGCCATATTTACTAAGGCGACTAAACTCTGCATCATACTCGTCAACTGTCTTGTTCTCCTACTCAAGATGGAGGAACTGATCATACAACGCATCCCTTACAGTGTCCGAAAAGTACTTTCTCTCAAAGCACTCCAAGAATTGTTCCCAAGTCTGACGCGTACCCATCTGGCGCTCCATTAATTTCTACCAATGATGAGCATTACCATCTAGCTGTGTCCTTACGCCTGTCATCAATAGATCTGTAGGCAGCTGTGATGCTTCTAATAACTTTTGGGTGTGGATAATCCAATTTGTGGTCTCCTTTGGGCTCTCAGTACCTTTATAGGATTTTAGGCCCATCTGTACAAAGTCCTTGACGGACCCAACTCTAGCTCGCGGTACTGGAACTAGTACCTGGGCTGGTACAAGTGCCTGTGCAGCCATTCTCTTAAGTGCTGCTAGAAATTATCGCCCCTGCTTCGCCGCTTGCTGTCTCTGCTCTACAGCTAGTGTGGCCGCTTGTTGTCTCTGTTCCTGCATCATCATTTGGAAGAATTGGAACAGCTGTGTCTGGCCATCCTGTGGTGTCGATGAAGCTGGAAAAGTCCCATTAGGTGAAGCAGAAAGATCAGATGGAACTGGATTGTGAGTTTGTCCATCCGGCCCCGGAAGTCTAGGAGTCGTTGAGGTCTCCCCTCGAGTTTGGCCGTTGACTCCTGAAGGTGTGTCGCCTTCGGCAGCAGTACATCCACTACACTGATCCATCTCTCTGCAAGAAATGGACGAAACAATTAGAAGGAGTACAGGAATCAAACAGGATGCAAGCATTTAAATAGGAAGTTGAAAGAGAAGATGAATTTTAGTCAAGCGTGGATGAGATCCTATACCCTATTCTTCTACGCAGGCTTGTTCGGTACAGTAACATAACCGAGACAAGATATTCGAAGACCTGCATGGGCCACTACTAAAAATATGTCATGCCCCAGTCCCAAAATACGTAGGACTAGGAATACGTAATCATGTTAGCCATATGTATATGGCGACTCCAATATATGGAAACCATAACACATACGTACGCTGTATTATGAATATCCAATCCACAAGTGGTGATATACTGTCAACACAAGTTACACGCAATCTATATCTCATCCTCAGCATAAATAAAGAAATAGGAAATAAATAACTGAATCTCAAGTATGAAGTATCAAAGAATGATAGTCGGGTGGAAACAAATCCACTGTAAATCGACTATACTAAAAACTACTAAATGAAAGAAGAGATTAAACTCTAATATAAGATAAATGTCAATAAAGGAAATAGCAACTAGAATATCCATCAGCTGCGATGAATCAAAGGTACTCTGAAGGTAAGACCTCCTCAGTCTGGTATGAAGCGTCTGATCCGGGTTCATACTCCTGTGGATAATCCTGCACGTCTATACCTGGAAAGGGACCAGGTCCTCAGAGAAACGTAACAAGATACATAGAAGCATGCCAATAAAGTACTAAAAAATAAACATCCAATGGGTCGCCTAACCATCTGTGTGAATGCACTTTGAGAACAACTTTCCAACACGTGGGCTATCTGGCTAAAATGGGATTGGCATGAATCTCTTAGAGATTCAGGGGCCTAAGAAGCATGTCTTTTGAACCTCAGAGGCCGCCAGGTAATAATAATATATATAGTGGTCATCATGACCGCGCATCTCCGGCGGAGCGTACGGGTTACACAAGAAAAGTACAAAGGAGCCCAAACGCCTTACTTGTTGTTCTCTCCACCCCATGCTCTAAGCATGTCGCATCCATGACACGATGATACCTCTAAATAACTGCCAGGTCTCCTAGCATGCAATTTTTATCAGAAGTTACCCTTATCCGTCGTACGTCCTATACGTACCAATAGCCAGCCGAGTACGCAAGTCCGTGTCCTACATGAGACTCAAACTCGTGTAATAACAGTTTCATGGCCAAAGAAACATAAGAATGCCTCATGATAATGGGGTGGTCTTATAAACTAAGTCAACATGCATATATATAATAAAAATAGAATACGACACCACCGTCGTTGCACCCAAGTTATCCTTCGACGCGCAGTTTATATAGCAGTTAAAATATATGAACTAAATGGATAGAAATAAAATACATGCATCATAAGGAATGTAAATCACAGTACAATTGCAAGGTATACTTGTCTGGCAAGAAATCTGTATAGTGTAAGCGTCAAGACGTCAAGTACAAAGGATCAGAAACTATGGCCTCCGAATAAACATCTTCGGATGCTGAAATGAACATCACCAATGTTTTCGGAATAAGCGAGATAGCTAAAAAAACACTACTCTTTCGTCCAATTTGGACATAGGGGCAAAACGATAATTTTTGGTCAAAACGGGGTCCACATGTGGCCCACTTTGCACCAAAAAGCGTACCAGAAGTAAAGGTCTCTAAATGGAACAAATTATAGGTCAAACTAATTCTAAACGTTAGTACAAACTCAACAGTATGTCCAATTTTTGATTCTGGTGAGCCGAACACAAATTCGTCTTAAAAGTCAACCGTGTGGCCTGCAAATAGGCGGCTTGGTCAACTATCTCGAAATTGCTTGAAACTTGGGTCACAGGACTAGCGTGATACCACGAATTCAATGGCGTAAGTTTCGTCGTATTCTGACGAGCATACACAAAATGGTGCGATATTTTATAAAAGTCGCGATACGAAAACTTTTTACGGATACAGGTTGATTCTGACGTGCACATACGTCCAAATCAGTTTTCGTAAAAGTTCACACGTCAGAACATATCATACGCGTCTTTTGGTACAACTGGTACATGACGGGGCGGTCCCGTTTGGCGGGGCGCGCTCCATATCACAATTTTTAAAGTTTTAAAAACAAGTTTTTCGTAATTGTTAACCCAATTTATCTCTGAATTGGACACAAAATAAAATAATCTAATTAACAGGAAATGATCTCGGTTATATAGACTTCTCATAGCAAAAAGTAGATTTAGATTTGGATGTCTGTGGTGGAAGATATTAGTCTCTAAACATAGGACATTGAAACAGTTTTTTGCAGTTTAAATTATATGGTTTTTCTTCAACTTGGCCTCAATTTCTACCTAGTGTTAAGCGTTGTTCGATGGAAACTAATTTACAGAGTTGAGAGGGGGATAGGTTATGATTATACCGGTAAAGACGAATCCAAATACGATCGAGCAGCTAGTCAGAAAACTGCTCTTGAAGTAAGGCACGTCGCTGCTCGAATCTGTCGTGGACTGCTCACGATCGCGCGGGTGTGGCCGGCGATGCTGGGTTCTGGGCGGTACTCCGGTGGCTGCGGGTGGTCAGGAGTCGGAGTCGGATTGGAGGGGGATAGGTTTAGGGTTAGGGTTTATTGTGTAAGATGTATATATATAGAGAGAGAGAGAAGGAGGGGGCACGGGTGAAGGGTCGACGCTCGCGCGTCCTGGCCGCTGGCGGGTGGGTTAGTTGTGGGATACAGGTTTATCTAGGTTATGAGTTTATTGTTTAAGGCTTAGAGCTTATGTTGTGGGCTGGTGGTGTTAGGCTTAGAGGTTGTTTAGTTTTAAGGATCTTTATTTGATTTAAGGATTTTTGTTAATAATTTCTTTTATTTTATTTTCTATTATTACTATTTATTTATATATGTATATATATGGTATAAAATTTCAGAAAATTATATAGCACATCTAAAAATCTATCATCTCTCTACAAGACTTCCTAATTAAAATAAAATAAAATAGAATAATAGTTTTGTTCAATAAATTCTAGATGAGTAGTTACCTAGGAAATTAATTCAATTAAATTCTATTTTCTAATTAACTAAGAAATACTACAAATAAATTCAATAAATAATTAAATAATTAGTATGTTTAAAAGTTAGGGGGCTTTACACCTAATATTAATGAAGATGATCTTGCTAAAGAGGTTGATAGAAATTTTTTATCATGTTTCCATAATTATGTACAAATCCTAAACATTAAGCATTCGGACCAATCTTTGTCTAATGTCTATATGATACGTGATTTTCAGGTTTTTCGTCATGGTACAGACTTACAGAACGAACGACTTCGAGCATTAGTTATCGGGCCAAGCAAGAGAGTAAAGCGTTGGATGGATACACCATCAATGGTTTCAAATTTTGAACCACTAATAAGTCTATTAATCAATCATTTGTCGATGATGAGGCTAATTATACAAAAAATTATGGAGTATGTGTAAGGGTTCAGTCTACGATACCGATCCAGAATTTGACTATTACAGTATACTAAGAGATATCATGGAGCTGGATTACTCTTATAAGACAAAAATTATGATGTTTAAATATGATTGGTTCGACACAACACCCAAGAAATAATGGAAAATTGACAAATAGTTTGGGTTTATTGATAAAAAATATAGAAAAGATATATAGGTTTTAAATTATTTTTGTTGGCTAGTTAAACAGTTCAAGTGTATTATACGAGCTATCCTAGTCGACGACGCAATAATAAAGATTGGTGGGTTGTATGCAAAACTAAAGCTAAAAATAGATATAATATTGGGGATCTAGCATACTAAGAGGATGAGGTGGCCATGCCTCAACTTGCATATATGAGTTCGGCCGGTGTTGATAGTATGGGGGTTGACGTTACCGTAAAGGATGATAGAGTTGACAAAGAGATTGAGATATAAGATTTACCTCATATAGAGGAGAACTCTGATATGGAGGTATCGAGGAGAAACAATAATTGGAAGATGAAGATGATAGTGATAGTGGAAGTAAAAATAAAAATGAAGAAGTATAAGATAAAGACGATTTGAAAAATAATTCGAAAGACGATGACGATTCGGAAGATGAAGAAGATTAGTACGTACATACATATGCATTAGCTTAGATATTTATTTAATTATTTTATGACATAATTATTATTTATTTCATTATCATACTAGTATTTACTTATTTTATGACATCATTTCTTTATGATTATCTGTTTGATGACACTATTTTTTATTTGCTACAGTTTACCTATAGTATGATGGGACGAGGGCGATGACGTGGACGCGGATGACGACAAGTTCAGAGATGATCATCTTCTCAACATCCTCCGTCCACTATGCCTGCTATCCAGATTCTCGCACACGACCGGAGGACAAGTTCGTAGATGCGGCGGATGGTTTATCCCCGCCATATACTCGTTCTTCAGTAGGAGGAGCTACTCCATCTCCCGAATTTCCATCAGCTGCTACCCCTTCTTCTACTCCAGCCTCTACTGGCACTACTACACCGTCTACTCCACTAGTTGCTCCCACAGGAGCAAATCTATTTCTAGATCTTCTTGTGGACAATGGAGTATATGTCCGCCATTCAGGATTTACAGACCCCCCTACTCTACCAGAGCGGCCAACCAATATCTGTCGTTCCGAGCTATAGGCCGATGGAGTGCCGCAAGCATTTATTTGTCAATTCATACAATTATTTTGTATTTTTTATTCTAATGGTATATTGTCTTAGTATTTCATATTCTTTTTTATCAAGGTTGGGATGATTTGGGGGAGATCATGCGGGGCTACTTTGATGGCCCTTATATCAACTTCAGTGACATCCCGCTCGATCAATAATTCACTTGGTTGGAGAATCTTGGGGTATGTATATGAAATTTATTTATAATAATATATAATTTTTTTGATTATAATGATAAAAAATATTTTTTTAATTTGCAGAGGTTGTACTGGTGGCCGGATCATAGAGATAGTGATATCCGGAAGTGTTACAAGACTGTCGCCAGCAAAGTGGTTGAGAGATATGATCAATGACCATAAGGCGCTGGCGTTACTTGGACCGGATTACCGCAAGGAGTGGCTAAAGGTAGAGTACTTGAAGGAGATGAAGAAGAAGATGTACACCCCAGCCTACAAGGCCAAGTGCGAGAAGGGAAAGGTTGTCCGTGCTAAGGGTGATCTCCTTATTGGTGGATCCATTCCGACTGTCGAGCATAATTTCGACGGATGGTTAGTATTAAAATTTTCCGCTATATCGATTTTTTTATAGTTTTAATTTTTTTGCTTATTTATTAATTGCTTAATTTTTACAGTGCAACGAGGCCGCCAGAGCCGTGGAAGACCGCAATACCATTGATTTTCCAGAAATCTTCAACGGACCCACAAAAGAAAGAATGATGGGAAGCTCGTAGATAAGAGGGCCACCAAAGCATATGCAAGTTATCTTTATAAAATTTTATCAATTTAATTAGATTATTTTTATAATTTAATTAGAATCTAGGTTTTAGGTCAAAACAATAAAACAATATCAACTCTAGGTTAGTCAATTTCAAAAATAATAAGAAAAAATACTGTAAATACTTAAAATTATAATTTTATTCAATTTACTTTAAACCTCATAGGAATGGCCCGATACCGATTTCGATTTTGATACTCTGAACCTTGGTTAATATCATATTTTAAGATACCATAGAAATCAAATATAGCAAATATGACTCAAATTATATACATATACTATGATATCTAGTATCTAATATGATACTCTAACCAAAATCAAATATAGCACATATAACTCTAAAATTTTTAACTCTAAACATATTTAAATAAATAAATAAATAAATATAGGAGACGTATGAGACGTTTGAGGGGGGCACTGAGAGCAGCACGTCGACAGAGAGAAACGATCGGTGGGTACAAGCTATCGGGAGAGGGAAAGGCGACAGCGTGTACGATACCGGATCGTTGGCATCGATGTCGTCGGTTCTTTCCAGAGCTCCTCCGACGGCTACTCTAGCTCCATCTGTGCCCGGCTTCGGCGTTCCTTCTTGTGGAATTTGCTTGTGTGAAATTTATTTGTGTAAAAATTGGTGAATGTATAACAGGTATATGCTCAGCAGAAATTAATTTCTGGAAAAAAAATTACCTTTAGCGATGGACATGCGACGTAATAGCGACGGAATATCTGAAAAATTTCAGGTCAGCGACGGATTTTCGACAATGAATTTTATGCCAGCGACTACCCAGGGACAAAAAATTCTTTCGCTAAAATGTCTGATACACACAAATGTGCCAAACATGTATCAGAATCCGTCACTAAAATCCGTCGCGAATCCGTTACTGAGAGTGACGGATTAGCGACGAACTCTATGAGCCCTGAATGTACAAAACCTTCTGCAAAATTTGACAAATTTTGGCTCTCATAATCCGTCGCTAATCTGTCGGTAAGTAGTCAAAAATTTTAGCGACGTAACTTGTACGTCGTGGATCTGTCGCTAGTTTAATGTCGCTCAATCCGTCGCTAATCCGTCGATATAGCGACGGATTAACGACGAAATTATCGTAGCGACGTTAGTTATTCTGACGGAACCTTACTCTCGCTAATCCGTCACTAAAATCAAATAGAGACGAAAAAATACATTTTAGCGACGGATAATTTCGTCGCTAAAATAGTGTATTTTTGTAGTGTCTTGTGGGCTATTTTAGTTGTAATAGGATTCTTATTTTAGGGTTTTCTATTATCATATTATGATGTAAAATAGGTTTTCTTATCCTATATGTATGGGTTGAGAGTGAAGGCACAAAGATATAGCACAAGATGGAGATTCATGAATGCTTGTCCACAGAAAATTTAAGAGAAAGTCTCACTTTGCTCTTAGGGCTTGTCACCTAAGACAGAAAGAAGAAGAGATCTGATAGAGGAGTCGTCGCCTTTCGTTCAGGAAAATTGCTACCGGATTTGATGAGTGATTTCAATTATAATCTGTCTTTTTTTCTTGACTGTGGTTAGTGGGTTGAACTTATTAGGGCAAAGAGTTCAATATTGGTTTTTGTCAATCATGAGATTTCACCTGAGTTATATAGATTAAGATTTGTCCATGTGACATAGTCACCACTATATACGTTGTCTTTGATCTGTGCATGATGTTTGTTAGATTGATTGGTTATCTCAGGTGGGTTGGCAATGCTTCCACACGTCCAACAAGTTTGACTAGGAAGAAACCATTTAGAAATCTAACGGTTAGATTGCTAAAAATATGAACTCAAAGTTGGCTTCGAACAAACCTAATTCTGGGATGAGAATTATAATAGTTTATTCACCAATCTTTGAATAAGGTTTTGATCCATCAAATTTCATTATTACCAACTGAAATTTAATCTATGAATGAAAGGATATTACCGAGATAGAGAGGCTCAATTGGATCCAAAAGCAAATAACCGAGGAAGAAAATTTGGGATACCAAAGTCAACGCTTCTCAACAAAAATTCTGAAATGACCACATTTCTAACATTTTCATCCCATCCCATCTTTAGAGATAGATCGGAGCAATCAAATGATTTCACAATGCCACAAAATTTTGCAGAATAATAGTTCTATAATCCAAGTCTCAATTGAATCAAATAGATCAAAATTTAATAGAGACATGAGAAAATACTGATCTTCCAAAGTCGATGCCTCAATCAGCAAGGTTCTGGCATCTAAATAAAAAATAGTGAAGATTAATCTTTCGGATCCAGAAATTTTCAATGATTTCAACCAAAATTCTACAAGCTAAAAGAGATACAAACTAACTGCAAGAAGAATCCATTGGATTGGTGAAGAGATGAACGAAATGCAAGTTCTACTCTCCCAAAGATGAGTCCAAAATGTAATTTCAATACAGCCAAGAATCGGTGTGTTTCACACACTTTACAACTCAAAATTGATTAAAAGAAATTTGAAGTTATGTAGTGAAGTTTGTCATGACTGGTCTACTTTCCAAAGCAACAATCCAATCGGCCAATGAAAAATGAGGAAGAAGTTCTATACTGACAAAGTTGAAAGAAAATTGGATTGGAGTCACGCTCGTCACGTCAAAACGAAGGGGAACTTGAAGAATCATGCTCGTCCCTTGTTGTCGTCAATCCAAGGCGCACTACAAATAATAGACCGATGATCGTCGGCGTCATGCTGAAAGCCGACGACAAGTGCGAAGATGTTGGTGCGACCCACCATGATGTTGGCTGCACCGGCAAGAACTCTAGGCCAGAGCGGAGAAGGATGCCGGCGAGAAGGAGAGTGGAGATCCTAGATTTAGATTTTAGCGGAAGAATAGATAGAGCGGGAAACGAAGGAGAAAGTATATTGTTTTAGAAAATTTACTGTATCAATAATAATTTTATATTAATTAAATATAACGATAGAAATTTTAAAAAATTTGAAATTTTGATACATATGGTTAACCCAGATGGCGAAATTTTGGAGAACTTGATTTTCGTCAACTGAGTTGGCGAAAATTCAAATTTTGGATGAAAATACACGAATTTTGCCAACTGAGTTGACTAAAATATGGTCTCTCGGTTTAAATATTGGCTCCCCGGTTAAAATGTGGTTGGTTGTGATGTATTGGTTGTGTATTCGGTTTAGTCAATTTGGTTTAAATGTGGGTTTAAATGTGGGTAGTTGGTTTAATAAGTTAGTTGGTTTAATAAGGCTGGTGGGTGTTGGTGTGTTCGTATTATAAGGAGAGGGAGGGAGGAAGAAATGATGCAGGAAGTGAAGAATAAGCAGAGAAGAAGAATAAGCAGAGAAGAGAAGAGAAGAGAAGGAGGAAGTAAACAGAGAAGAAAAGAGAACGAGAACACCAAGAAAGGTTTATAATATTTTTAATTATAATTGTAATCATGTAATTCTAGTTACTATTTTAACAATTATAATTGTAATTCTCGTGATAGTAACTATGCTAATACTAAATATTTGATTACTTATTTTAACACTAAGTATTAAATATTGCAGATGGGTACCCAAAATGAAGGACGTATTCCGGGAGAGCCTACCATAGATATGATTATCCAGCTACGTGAGTCGCACATTTCTAGTCTAGTATTTTCTGAATAGGTATATTAAAATTAAATTATTTTAGTCAATATAATTTATAGTTTTTTACATGTCTAATAATAACATAGTTTATATATGTCATATATAGCAATACAATTATCCTGATACGTTTCGAGCACGAGAGCATGCCACATGGCGTTATGAGGACGACGTTGGGTACTGGATGTTGACTGAAGAACAACATGGTATGGTGAACGTATTTTGTTTTGATCATATTGATCAGATACATTTTTTACGTCACGACAGAGACTTGATCTTCAGTTTAGTTGAGCGGTGGTGGCCCGGAAGAAATACCTTTCAGTTACCGTTCGAAAAAATAACCATTTTGCTAGTAGATGTGGTAAATATCTTAGGATTACCTATTATGGGTGAACCTATAATATTTAAAAATGATGAATCATTTTGCGCCAAAACTGTGATTATGAAGTATTTAGGCATGAAGCCGCCTACCATATATAGTAAAAGTTTCGTGACGCTTTCGTGGCTTCGTCACAACTTTATGCACCTAGATCGTATTGGTGAGAAAGAAATCTTAGTGGATGCGGAACGACTAAGTATAATATTTAATGTTATTATTTATATAATATATATTTTTATTTAGTTTAACTGATATCCTTTTTTATTATATGTTCAGGTTACTGCTTGCACCACGACCTACTTACTAGGTCTAATCAACGAAATTTTATTTCCAAACCCTGAATTTAGGGCAAATTTACATTTTTTTATCTTTTCTGAAAAATCTGACAAAACCTACCCGCCATGCATGGGGGACTTCTGTGTTGGCATATCTGTACAACTCCATGTCAAATTTTGTGTATTTTAATTCAGTGGATAAAAAACAAAAAATTTTAAATGGATGAATGGCATTATTACAGGTATAAAAGGTTCGTATAATTTTATTTACTAAAGAAATATGTATACTTACATGATATATTTTTTTTAAGTTTGGTCCTATGAGCACTTCAGTATCGGTAGGCCAGTCTCCCGTATTGATACCAAAGATGGTGTCTTCCCATCAGCTTTACGCTGGATGACGGCTGCAGCTGATCCAACTCGATGTGCTCACAAGGATATTGCATTATATCGGGGCCAATTCGATTCACTAAGGTTTAACGAGGTAAAAAATTTATAGTCTCTCATATTTTTTTTTGTATTTCATACAGTCAATATGTTTATTATCTTATAATTTTGTTAACATGAAATAGGTAATTTTTTTACCGTACCGGCTTCGGCAGAATCCTCTTGAGTTACAAACAACAGCCTTTGGATTGAGTCTACATAGTTTTTTATAATATTTTATGATAACATCATGTATCATCCAGCTGATCGTGTTATGCGACAGTTATGGATGATACAACACATTCCTGATGAGCCGCCATATTTCAATCGTGGTAAAGGCAATGTAACTACCAGAGCACGCAGATTGATTTCTGGATGGAATTCTAAATTTGAGACACATAAGGTGGGACATTTGTCTCAAATGATGTCCTCTATTGATGATGGTAAATTATTCCAAAAGTTTAACAAAATTTACTTCAAAAATTATAAGAAATCATATGCTCATAATTTGTAATGGTGCAGCCTACGGTGATAATGCATATAGATCTTGGTGGGGAGCTCCTCTTATTAGCAACAGATCCTACCAATTTCAAGGGTTTCGATTCCAACATCTAGCCATAGATGATTATAGTCTCCGTGGCTATTATGATTATGTAGAAGGGATGGTACATTATTTTTATATGAAAATGTCTATCTCCGTAGTACTTATTTATGTCCTATATTAAATTCTATTTAGTATTTCAGCTTCCAAATTTAAATACCGTATATCAAAATCATCCAGTGGGCGACCCGTTGCGAGGGAACTACAATTGGCTCCAAGTGCGGCTCATATACGCTTCTTAATGCTTGCTTAGAGAAAATACCTGGATAAAAACTCTCGATGTTAATATTTTTAGAATTACACGCATAGCATGCATGTACACATGGAAGCAAAGTATGATACCACTTTAAACATGAAAAAAATTCATATAAGTCTACAACATATGTTCTATTTATTTTATAATATAATATTTTAAACAAATATCTAACTATATTTAACGTTTGTAGCTGGTGTTTTTTTATGACAAGAGTCGTAGTTTGTAACATCTTCGGACAATAATTAGTTTGAAGATTTTTAGCTTTTTGCCTGTTCTAGTCCTGAAGTGTTATAATTTTGGCTCGAATTCCATCAAGTAGTGTCGTTATTGGTTTATCACGTAAACTTTTTACCCAGTTATTGAAGCATTCAACAAGATTCGACGTGAGAATGCCTAATCTGGGACAAGAAGAATAAGCTGTATCCAGTGTAAAAAAAATACGAGTTTCATCATTTACTCCAACGAGCCAGTTGTAAACATCTATGTTTTCAGCTTTAATTTTTTCCAATAAAATAGTTCGCATATGTTTCATTATAGCATCTAGTAAGATAATCTAAACTATGTTAAAAATATAGAAATTTGAAGAGTTTTTTTCAAATTTTGTTTAAAATATTGAATACAAAAAAATTAGGCAATTCTGGAAAGATATCATGCATAGCCCTTATCAATCATTTTTGTTTATCTGATATAAAAGAAATTGTATTTCATGCATCAAAATATTTTTCAAAAGATGTTCTCAAACCGTTTAAAAACCAAGTCCAAGAATCAGTATTTTTACTCTCAGCAACAGCATAAGCAATTGGATATAATTGATAATTTGGATCATGGGCACAAGCAATAAATAAAATACCTTGATATCATGAAGAAAAAAAAACTAGCATCAGTACTAATCACAGGTAAACATCCTCTTAAAAATCCATCAATGCATGCCTTAAAACAAATAATTTTTTTTTAAATCTATTTTTTTCTGTAGTCTGTATAAAATATTGGCTACCTGAATTTGTCTCAATAATTCTAAAAACATACTCTTCAAGACTACTATATGCATCAATATAACTACTATTTATTTCGGATAGAGCAAGTTTCCTAGCTTTCCAAGTTTACAATATTTAGTATATATTACGTGTTCTCTATATATATCATTTACAACATGCGATGGACTATATGACTGATTATCTCAAATTTTATCAATAATCTTATTTTTAACACATACAGTAGTAGCTAATGGATGAGAACCTATTGTAAGTCCTCCTAAACAAGAATGTACGTTTTCTAGCATAGTAATAACAAAACCTTCACCTTTACCACTTGTTTTAACGTATACTCTCCAATTACAACTTGAATCGTTACATTTATATATAATCCCACTAGCATTGTTTAAAGTAGCATGACAAGTAAAATTATGTACAATTGTTATATCACTAATAAAATATCTAAATTCAGAATGATTATCAAATTTTCTTCCAATGATTAATCCTGAAATGCTAACACTATCAACATTGCTATCAAATTTATCATCTAAATTTTCAATTAAATCATCACTGTTTTTATCGTCGTTATTACGATCATCTACTATATGTTCTTGTTCAGTAAATGAAATAACTTGATGAGAAGAACTATGAGCAATATTAACCTGATTAGAAGCACGTATATTACTTACAATATTAGTTCTAGGTGGTGGTGAAGTTACATAAATATTAGAGTTAATTACCGAAATGGTACACGAGGAATGTAGTATTTGCCATTTTGGTAATCGAACCTTTTTTGGCCGAAATGATACATGAACTTTGTATTTTGGCTCAATTAGTACCTGAAGTAAATTTTATTGGTATGTTTGGATAAAAATTGATTAAAATGGACATGTGATTGTCACGTGCCTTATTTTTAATGGTCATTTTGTCAAAAATTTTATTTTGGACTATATTTTTAATGATTTCTAACTATTTTAATACAAACAATTTTCTTCGAACACTAATATTCTTCTGAAATGATAGTCCAAAACCCAAAACTTGATAAAAGAACCATTAAAAATAGGGCATGTGACCATCACATGTCCATTTTTATTAATTTTTATCAAAAAAATACCAATAAAATTTACTTCAGGCACTAATTGAGCCAAAATGCAAAGCTCATGCACCATTTCGGCCAAAAAAAAGTTCGATCACCAAAATGCTAAACACTACATTCTTCATGTACCATTTCGAAAATTAACTCTAAATATTAATGTACGTTGCTTGTACATTAACTTCTAGAATAAATTTTCATGCTTGTTCACTAACTAACTTTATATAATTAGTTAAATAAACATGAACTAATATAAATTCATAATCAATAGAACATTGCTCAACAATTTGATTACGTAAACTATCAAACAAGATATTTTGATCAATTAAAAATTTTCAATTAAACCTCCTTCATAAACTAACATATTAAGCACACCTCTAACCGAACATAATATTGTTAAACTTTGATCCATCACATGAGAATGAGCTTCTAAATACAGAGTGATTGAGCTGAAATAGCTTCTGTTTGAAAGTATAAGTGGGTTGAGTAAGAAATGAATAACAAAAGAAATTTATAGATATGAGAAAAAAAGAGCCGTTGTAAAAAATATGATAATTACAATAAGAAGGTTACTATGAACATATCCAGAGTTACTATGAACATACCCATAAAATAAATCGACAAAAAAAAAAAAAAAAAAAAAACCAACAAAAAAACCAACACAAATCAAACCAACAAAAAAACAGAAAACAAATCAATCCCTAAACATAAAACCCAAAAAAAAAAAAAAAATCCACCCACCACATTTTCACCAACTGAGTTGGCAAAAATTTGGGTGGGTTGGCTAAAATCCACCCCTCCCGCCCAAAAAAATGACACGTCGGATTCTTGTCCAATTTTTGCCAACCCAGTTGGCGAAAATTAAGTTCTCCAATATTTCGCCATCTGGGTTGGCGATATGTATCAAAATTTTAATTTTTTAAAAATTTCTATCGTTATATTTAATTAGTATAAAATTATTATCGGTACAGTAAATTTTCTGATATTGTTTTGTTCGGTTTAATTAATAGTGCTTAAAAGAGTAATTTTATATTTGCAAAACGAATCCAAGATTTTACAAATCCTTCTATTTTTTAATATTCATTTAAAATTTGATTTATCTCTCAATTATTATTGTAACAACCTCCTAGATTCTTTCTTGAGGAGAAGGAATGGATCCAAATTTCAAATGCTAATTTTTATCAAAACTAATTAACTCTAGGGATATTAACTAAGCAAACGTTATTTTTAAAGCTAGATTTTAAATTATATTTTCTTTTTCTTTAGTTAGTACACTATTTTCAAAATTTTAATTCTAGTTAAATTAATTGATTAATTATTACTACTTAATTTTTGGAATAATAATCTTGAGAAATTATTAACGGCTATTCAAACTTAAATTCAAAAATTCAAAAAGTTCTTACTCGGATCCAGAAAATTATGTGGTAGTTTGGAACAGTTTCAAAAATGATATTAGGGTTTTTATTAACTCATATTAATTTAAAAGCATATTTTAAATTTCAAAAATTTCTAAATTCAAGGTTATGGGGTTCTAAGGGTTACACCACCAAGACGTGTTGAACTTTGGAGATCAATATTAGAACCTTGGTCATTAGATACTAACGTAATTTGTTTCTTTACATTTTTATTGCTTTTTTATTTAGAGGATATTTGTTTCCGATACTTTAGACTCTGGATATGAACTATAGTGAGTTTGATATTTCAATTTGGGTACATAGTTCCTTTGAACCATATGGACATTAATTAAATAAATTTTATACTTTTAGTTAACTATTATCTTGTTATCTTAAATTTTCTCGTAGTAAATTGTGAATGAGTTAAATAGATATTATTGTTGAGAATTATATCGATGTATCTTGTGGGAAGTTACTATATCATTAGGATTGTTTGTGAATATGTCATTGTGGAAGAATAAACAATATCGATGTAGGTTGGACTTGACCATGTACTCGTATCTCAAAAAAGTTGGAGCAGGTTATGACACGACAATTAAAGAGGGATGGGGATGATAGTGAAATGATGGTATATGTGCCAAACCACTAGAGGAAAGATTTAAAATATGGGTTTATATAATCTAGTAACGATCACAAAAATATTTAGGTGGACTTATCGATGAATTTTATCTTAGGGATATTGAGGATTCAATGAGGCTCCGACTCGGTGTTCGTGGTGGCAACCGGTTATTGAAGATGGCACATTTTATATCTTAGAAGAGGTAAGAGAATGTGGCATACATGGTTAATTTATTCTTTTCTGAAGTGGTGCATATAAATGGAGTGCCAAAGAGTATAGCATTCGACCAAGATAAGAAATTCTTGAGAACATTCTGGTGGAGTCTCTAGAGCATGTTTGGGTTATCATTGGAGTTCAGTAGCACTGCTCAAACACAGACGGACAACCAATCCGAAGAGATCAATAAGTTGTTAGTAACAAGATTAAGAGCATATGTAGAGAGAAGCCAAAGCAGTGTAACTTTGATTTTGCACAAGTAGAATTCACGTGCAATAGTACGATTCATTCATCTATAGGAAAGTCTTTGTTTGATATTTTATACTCCAAATTACCTAATCATGCTCAGGATATTTTTTCAAAGGGGTCAAAAAAGAGTACAACAACAAAATAATTTGGTGAACTAAATCAAAGGAGTCATAAGGAGGTTTATAAATGATATAGCAAGCTAATACATGGTACAACTCAATGGAAGATAAGAACCATAAGAGCAATGTTTTATAGTGATGATGTCAGGATGTACCTTCAAAAGAACGAGAGTATTATATGTCAGGATGTACCTTCAAAAGAAGAGAGTATTGTTTGAGCAATACGGCAAGCATCAACCGAAGATGTTTAGACCTTTCAAGTGCTGTGAAAGATCAATGGCAACTCCTATGTCATATGCTTAGCAAGTTTGACAGGAATCTAGTTAAATTCAACATCGCGAACCTCTACACTAATTATTCAGACGATATCACTTTATTCATGTATTAGCACGAAAACTTGTGATCGAGTGGAGGAGTGTAATTAAGCGGACACTAGAATTCCAGGCAGACAAATCGAAAATCCAGTTTGTTCTCATTAAGCACCCAAATTGGTACTGGAAAACTCGACTGATTTGGTATAGGTTCAAAGTTGTTGAGGCTACTTTTGGATATTTATGGCTAAATCTTCTGAACTATTATCGATATTTAGTTTTATAATTTGTTTTGTATTCTTTCTTCTTAGGGTTTAAGTTAGAATTTTTAAAAGACAATAAACATTTTAATTGTGAATGTTTTGAGTTATCAATAAGAATTATTTCTCTTTTAATTTTTTTGAATTAGAAATGAGATGTCAATCCTCGTATCTTTGAACGTTGGTTTTAGCGATTGGTATTTTTGTGTTTGTTTTATCACAACCTCTCATCAACATTTGTAAATCCCTATTTTAATGTCAATATGGTTTGCATTTGTATTTTATTTCCGACTTTGTTTGGTTTCAAGTGTAAGGGATAAGCCAAACATTTTCCTTTCGAGTGGACATTTTTTCAACTTTGTCATCTATTATGGGGGGTCAAATGGACGGTTACTAAAATGCTAACATAACAAGTGTTCCATAAATAGACATTTGAACAAATAAGACGAAATATAACTTACAATCCAAATTTGTTATTGATTTATAATATGCATGATGATAAGCATGATTCTCCAATCATGTCGGTTAGGACAGATGCCAATGCCATCCCTCATTCACTGTACCATAGTACATACTATTATACTAAAGATGATAATGTAAGTTGGATTGGACTGGATCCAACTTATATTAATTCGGCCTAAATAATTTGAGCCCAAAAAACTAATCCTAGATCTAGAGAAACATAGTCTGACCATTGGGGCCAACCTGTGGGCTTTTTCAGACCGGCCCAATTAAATTAGAAAATACTTATCGAATCCGTACTTTTATTTATTTATATATGTATGTTATTTTTATCCGATTAGAAACTAAATTTTTAAAAGACAATTCAAATCGTGTCTATTTCCACATAAATCTTTCATGATAACCAACATACCCCACGGACCTTATCCAATCGTAGTTAATTGATTACAATGTTCAATCAAGATGGAGTAGAAGAAAAAGATAATTATTATTTTGCGAAAATATGACAAAACTGGACACTGATAGACATAGTGCCCTTGGTGGATTTGTATCAACGTGGTAAGCAAATGAGTAGAAGGAGATTTTAGAGGTAGGCAAGTAGCCACTAAAAATCATATCCGGACCCATCATCTTTTATTCATTCAATATTATTTTTTTGCTTTACAATAAGGATTAGCTTCTTCATATATTAACACTTTTTGAATCTCTCTTTTTTCCCTACTTGCCAAATTACATAAAGTGGTGGTTTCTTAACTAAATGATTGAAAAAATAGAGAAAGTTTTCTTAAAAGCAAAAAAAAAAAAAAAACAAATATTGAAATGCTGGAGAAATCGAAAGTTAACAATTGACTTGAATTTGGAACTGTTTGGGATAATTTTTCGGATTATATGCCAGTAAGGCAATGTAATTGTGTGAATATAAAAGTTAAATAGTTTTTTTTTTTTGGCGAGGGAAGAAAAGGTAAATAATGTGAAGATGAACTGGATGTTTTTTGTCCAAGTAAAGGCTGATTAGCCAGACCATATGTGAAGAAATAGTAGGAAGGAATAATCTTCCCTCAAGTTAGAGCATGCAAGTCACAAATGTCTAATTTGTGCAAAATAAACTTAAATTGTCATTTGCCCAAAGTTTTGGTTAAAACATCCGCCAATTGCCCATCCGTCGGCACATGAGATGTGCGAATAACTCCATCAGAACAACAACCCTCAAAAAGTGACAATCCACCTCAATGTGTTTTGTGCGCTCATAGAAAATTGGATTCTGCACAAGATGTAAAACATATTGGCTATCACAAAACAAATTCTTAGCACACGAATATTGCACCGCCAAACTGCCAAGCAACCCTTTGAGCCACTTAAGCTCACACGAGCCGCCGCCATCGTACGGTATTCTGCTTTGGCCGAAGAGCGGGACACCGTCACCGGTTTCTTCGTCTTCCAAGAGATAGGCGAATCATCAGAAAAACTAACCAACCAGACAAAGATCGTCTCGTGATAGGACAACTCGCCCAATCGGAATCACACCACCCCCAGAGCCACAAATCACAGTCAGAGCGAAGGAGAATGCCTTGACTAGGACTACCCTTCAGATATCTAACAACCCTCAAAGCCACATCACAATGATCACGCCGGGGCTTATGCATAAACTGCGACATGATGTGAACAGCGTAAGCTAAATCCGGCAACCGTCCCACGAGTCGCCGATATGCTTCCCCATCCGACAATAGTGGACTTGTAGAGCATGCCAGTTGATGTTGTTCCATGGAAAAGCTTGCGGGTTTCGCCCCCCAGCAATCCTCTCTCAGAGATAATGTCAAGTGTATATTTCCGTTGGCACAAAAAAATTTCCTCCACACTTCGAGCTACCTCAACTCCAAGAATAAACTTCAACACCTCAAGGTCCTTCATATGAAAGCATGTACTCAAATAATTCTTAAAGGAAGTAAGAGCAGCAGAATTATTTCCAGAGAGAATCAAATCGGCGACATACACAAGAACATTCATCTGAACATCACCATTATGAAGAGTAAAAAGCGAGTAGTTAGAGTACGATTGACAAAATTCGTACTCACGCAAAGAAGACGCCAACTTCACAAAACAACAATGAGGTACCTGTTTAAGCCCATACAGATATTTTTGAAGCCGATATACCTGATTAGGTCTTGTGGTTCGGAAACCAGGTGGTAGTTTTATATACACTTCTTCGGTAAGGTCTCTATGCAAGAAAGCATTGTGAACATCCATCTGATGTAGTTCCTAATTCTTTGCTGCAGCTACAGCTAGAAAAGCACGAATAGTAACCATTTTTGTAACCGGAGCAAAAATATCAGTTTAATCAATCACTTCAACCTGATGGTTGCAAAAAACCACCAAATGGGCTTTAAGCCGCTCAACACTCCCATCAGAATTATACTTTATCTTATACATCCACCGGTTCCCCAGAGCACATTTTTCAGCCGAAAGCGTCTCCATTGTCCAGGTATCATTATCCTCCAAAGTCCGTATGTCCTTCTGCATAGCTTCACGTCACCCTGCATCTTTATCCGCCTCTTTAAAGAAGGCCGGTTCTGTACCTGCAGTTACAGCTGCAAGAAAATTCTTGTGTCACAGAGAAAATCGATCACAATTCAAAAAATGTGATATAGGATAAGTAGTACCTGAGGAGTGATTGGACGTGGTGGAACATTGGGAGGAGGGACTGGGACTCAACTTTCGTATTGTATTTGTAACAAAATCGCTGAGTTTCACGAACAAAATTTTGGTACGCATTCCACGCTCCAGTACACCCTCACCATATGGCGCCCCCATCGCCGCCTCATCCTCCGCCGACTTATCCTCCATAGTGGCCTCAACCGCGCCACCCTCACCACCAGCCGCGCGCTCCCACCGCGTCGTTCCCATCCGGGGATACGACCGTCCCATCCATATGAGGTAGATCATACCCCGTAGTACTGTCGATCACAGGATCAAAACCCAAATCATCATCACCCACGACAGGAGGCGCAAGCTCAGGTGAAGCCATACCACCACGATCATCCTCAACAGAATAGAAAAACTCAGTCTCATAAATTTTAACATCTCGAGAGAGAGAGAAATTACCAGTAGCAAGATCATACAATTTCTAACCCTTTTTGCCATGGGGATATCCCACAACAACACACTTCCGACTGCGACTGGCAAATTTTTCCATTTGAGCTTTTTGGTTGTGGGCAAAATATAGACAACCAAAAACACATAATTGATCATAAGAAGGAGAAGCACCAAATAAAATTTTATAAGGGATTTTAAAACAAAGAAGACTTGAAGGAGTTCGATTGATCAAATAACCGGCCGCCAAAATATATTCTCCCAAAAAAAAAAATTAGCAAATTTTCCTGAAAACGTAAAGCAAGTGCCACATTCAAAATATGTCTATGTTTTTGTTCGACCCTCCCATTCTGCTGAGGTGTACCCACATAAGATGTCTGAAATAAAATATCATTCTGTCCAAAGTAGTCACGCAAAAAATTAAACTCAATACCATTATCACTTTGCACAATTCGAACTTTGGAATTAAATTGCCGCACAATCAAAGAAAAAATGACGAGAACATCTTGTATACTTCAGTCTTATCAATCAACAAAAACACCCAAACAGCACAAGAAAAATCATCCACAATCGTCAAAAAAATTTGTGCTTCACATGAATAAGGCTTTGGATACGGCCCCCAAAGATCACAATATATCAAATCAAAAATTAAAACAGCCCGAGAGTCACTGACAAGAAAAATATCTCGAGTTTGCTTTGCATGATGGCAAACTTCACAAGCCTTATTCACTGAACTATTATAGCTACTAACAACATGAAGATACTTTACTACTTTATCAGAAGGATGCCCAAGTCGCTGATG
Organism: Iris macrosiphon; assembly: GCA_036927795.1. NCBI lineage: Eukaryota > Viridiplantae > Streptophyta > Magnoliopsida > Asparagales > Iridaceae > Iris > Iris macrosiphon. The sequence continues at coordinate 50,627,396 of JAYESA010000007.1, forward strand.
CCAAATGTCCAGAGAAGTAGTCCTAGTCACTACCAAGACCTAAGTCATTCACCGATGCCAATCAGGGTCCTAGTCATTCACCGATGCCAATCAGGGTCCTCAAACTGGGGTCCTGTATTACGTATAATTTTTTAGTGAATTATACAACATAATTTGTATCATCAATAAGATGGGCCACAAAAATTAAATTGTAATATAATTGAGGTACGAATAGAACATTCATGGAAATAATACCCGGTGCAAGAGCAACATGTCCGCAGCATGAGGCAACCACAGTCCGTCCGTCTGGGAGCCCAACCGGACATTCCTCCATTTTTGTCACCCCCAACAATAAATCCAAATTCCTAGTAACATGATTCGAAGCCCATGTATCAATAATCCAAGGTGCAATAGATTTACCCACCATGCAGTCCTCCGGAGATTTAACCGAAGAGTTACCAAGCAAAGAAATATTATTGCTATTGGTCCAGAGTTATTCCTGGAACACCTCCTGCACCATCACCTGCCATACGTGTTTGTGCCGCAGCCGTTGCGCCACATCCTTCCACTGTCTCAAGCACCTCCGTACCCCATCTATGTCCACCATCAGCCGCGTGTCCGCCACCACGTCTGCGGCCAGCCCCTCGTCCGTTGCCAAGTGTCATATCCCTCCCCCAATCCGAAAACCCATATTTCTCGAAGCAAGTGGCTTCTTCAGGTCCGTTGCATTTGCAAAAATTGTAAAGTAACTCCGATTTATTTCGAGCATCCAAACAAGATGGACCACGGTTAACAGAAGGAGTTTTAACTGCAAGCGCCATAACCTTGTCCCGTTCAGAGGAGACTTGTGTGGATGTGCGTAATCGTTCCTCCTATAGCATGGATTTATAAGCACAGGCCAAAGTAGGAACGGATCTTGTGCCAATAAAGTCGAGCGTACGTTGCCATAGAGTTCCTAATTGACCCCATAAAGAAATTGATGAAAGTGCTCATCATTAACCCATTTTTGCAGCTTCTTCGCAATATCACATGTACATTTGGCGTAACCACGCCGAAATAGGCTCATGAGTCCCCAACTCATCCCAAAGAGTTTGCAATTGGCCAAAGCAGTCGACCATGGACATGGATTTTATTTAGTGACATTGTACCAACGACTGTTTAATCTGTTTAATTCTAGCGTCATTTCCCACGCTAAATTGGTCCTTGATTGAATCCCACAGCGGTTTCGCCTCCTCAAAGTAAGGTGTCATCTTCTTCACCTAAGCGTCAATAGTGTGCAAGATCCATTGAACAAGCATCGATTAGACACAGTACCAATCCTCTAATTTTGTCATTCTTCGTAGGTTTATCGATAGACCCGTCAATAAACCTAAATTTTCGTCGAGCCCGTAGAGAAAGCCGAATAGATCTCGACCATTCCTCATAATTTTTCCCACGAAACACCACTTTCGTAATTATATTACCCGAATTATCATTAGAACCAAGGTAATACGGGAAGGTGGGATCGATCCATGTTGCCACCACCACCGACGTAGAAAACTCGCCGCCGCTGCCACTGCTCGTCATACCGCCGGTTGAAGGAAGACTCGTCGCCGCCGCCGTGGAGAAAAAATTGCCATCGTTGTCACCGCTATGGGAAAAGAAATTGTGCCATAGCCGTCATGCTCTGATACCATGTGAAGAAGTAGTAGGAGAGAATAATCTAGGGGTTTTATTTATCATGATATTACATACATATGCATCTATATATCAACTTGGGCCTAAGCCACATGGGCCAATCACCATATATATAATTTAATCGTATAATTTAATTCCAATACCATAATTATAAACATAACAAATAGTGAAGAAACATAAAATTCTTCAAATTAGAACATTAAATGTGTTGAGTTCAGAGCATCTCATATGACTATTTATATACATGAATTTATAGAATAATCAAATACTTATTACAATTTTTTTATATAAAATAATATATTTTACAAAATTATATGGAAAGAAAGAAGTTCCGGATTTTTAGCAATCACGATACATTTCGCTAGACCGTTTGTCAATCTTGTAATTTCTTATGTTGTTGGTGAAATAAAAAAATTGGTTCCTGGACAATGTTTTTGAAAAAAATTAGAATATCTTTTGAAATATTTTTTTTTAATGAATGAGATGGGATTTCATTTATATTAGGTAAGAAAAATTGATTAATAAATGATATGAGTGTAACTTTTCCATGATTACCATATTTTTTGTATTCAATATTTTAAACAAAATTTGTAAACTCAATAACCAGAGTAAGACATATCAGGTATCATTAGATAAGCTTGCAAGATCTACAATAACATGAATACATAGTTTTGGTTTGAAAAGTTTAAAGATGAAACCTTACGTGTTTTAAAATCATTTTTTGGAGTAGAGGATAAATTTTTTATTTTTGCACACTAGGTAACAACTTATGCTCCTTGCCCAAGATTAAATATTAAGATTTCAAACCTTGCTAAGTGAATTAATAATTGGATTAAAAAATTACTTGATAAACCAATAACAAAGCTACTTGATGATATTAGAGCTAAGATTATATCATCTTATGACCAAAAAAAGCACAAATTGCTAACAATTTGGAAATAGATTAGAAAAAATTAAAGTTGCACCCCACTTTATTTACTCATATTCAAGGTACAACCCACACGATCACCGTAATAGATAACGGCCCACACTTTTAACGAAATCCATCTCCAACTAAAGGTCAACTCCGTTGACCAAAAATTTTGGACAAAAATACCCCCTTTAGTACACTAGAGAGGAGGAGGGGGCTGAGAAGAGGGAAGGGGTATTTCGGTCAAATATTAACAGTCAACACAGTTGACTGTTAGTTTTCGTTAAAAGTAGGGGTCGTCATACATTATGGTAATCGTGTGGGGTGCACCTTGAATATGGATAAATAAAGTAGAGTGCAACTCAAATTTTCTCAATAGATTATTGTCTGAAAATATAAAAACTATGGCCCGGATCAATAGAGAGCGACACCAGTTTTAAACAATATATTTTGATAATTTTTTGTTTGAAATATTAGATAGTGAAACAAGTAGAACATACGTAGTTCACTTAAACAATAAATATTATTCATGTTTAAGATGATATCATAATTATCTACCATGTGTACAAGCATGTTATTTGTGTAAGTCATGTACCGTAAGTATTAAAACTTTTTATCATACAAAATTTTCTACTGAAATATAAAGAAGTGCATATGAACAACCCTGAAATTAATTATAATCCCTTATAATTTTTAAAGTGCATTGGTTAGAGGTCAAACTGGAGTACCAAATGTACGACACAAAGCTGGTTGGCCAAAGAAGAATCGTATCATAATGACTGCTTCCTAAAAGTAATTTTGGTGGGGTAGGATACAATAGAATAAAATGCACTAACTAACGAAGACAATAAATTTTTATCGTTGACCACTACCAAAATAAGACATATTAGTGATGTCTAAAAACATTGCTAATATGTAAAAAACATCGATAAATAATTTTAGCGACGTATTTGGTGACGTCAACGTGTGGACACTTATTACATGGTCGCTGACACAAAATATGTTACTATTAGTCACTACAATGACATTATTTAGCGATGAAAGAACATTGCTGAATATTTTACAATTAGCGACGTATAACGACAACACGTCCCTAAGTTGGCAACGTCACATACTGTTGCTAAACGTTGCCAAATTAGCGACTAAACGAATGACGTTTTGCTACAAAATTGTTGACATAGCAAGTTTTGCCATGTCATATACTTAGCGTTATTTACTATAATTTGTGACTTCATCGACACAACTTAGCGACGTTCTGATACATGTTAGCGACACTCTTCCTTCATCATCGTGCGTCGCAGATAGTCGTTGAGCGTTGCTAATCTGAAAAAATAAATAAAAAATTACATGCAAATTGTTAAATAGTTTCCAAATAAATCTTCCTAAAGTTTATCAAATCAGAGTATCAAATTAGAGCTGAAGCAATTATCTGTTGATTCCCTAGGTTCGCCGAACCTTTCGGTGGAGCACTCCACACTGGTAAATTCACATACATAGATATTATGAATCATAAATTAAACTTTAATAAAATTTCAAATTTGAATACACCTAAGAAATATATACATATAATGTCACCAAAATATCCAATCTCATCATATAATGTCACTAAAATGTGAAATAAATACATCAAAGACCCATTAATGGGCCAATACACAAACACACAAAAAATATGCCCGAACAAGGAATACTGCTGATCAAAAGGAGGAGGAGGAGGAGCGTCGCCACGCACCTGGGATAGGAGCATGTCAAATTGCTCCTATGAAAGTGTCACCGATGTCGATGGAGGAGGCAATGTCATCGGTAGAGTCGATGTCTGTCACACCCCAGTACCAGAATACGGAGACGGACATAGCCAGCTCCCCCGTACAAGGTATAGAATGTCGTACGACGGTCTCGGCTATAGAAACACAAGGCGGTGCATGCTACAATCAAGTCTCCTATGGTCTCAGAACAACTATGTCTCAATCATTCAAGCAAGTAACAACAACATAGAACATGTGAGATAAAGCCGTAAGGTGTCCCAAACGCTCAATCGGAGTCACTATAAAAATACTACAAAAGAGCGACGGATCTCAGCAACGGAACATAATCAATCGCTACATCAGCGACGGATTATTGACGGACTAACGACAAATTCATTTATGTAGAAAATATATATAAATTTTGGTCGCTAGTCCGTCGTGGAAATGTTAAATTTTTCTCAGCGACGGACTAGCGACGAAAAATTCGTCGCTGTGAAATATTAAATTTCCTTGCGCGTTTTATTTTTCCACTATTCCTAAATCTCAATCTCTCTCTCTCTTTCCTCTCGCCCGAACCCTCCTCTCTCCTCCGGCGACCCCTCTCTCCTTCACGAAGACCCTGACCCCGACCCGCCCCCTCATTCATAGCGAACCTGAACTGACCCCGACTCGCCCGACCGTATCCTCCCCCTCTCTGGCGACCCGCCACCGCTTCCTCTCCCTCTCCGACGACTTGCCATCCCTCTCCTCTCAGCTTCTCCTCCGGGCGGCTAAGGTAAACCCTAACCCTCATTTTAAGTTTAATAATTATTGCATTTGGATTTTGGGTACTGGACACGTATAGACACGATACGTTGGACACAGACCCGTACAGACACGATACGAAACACTAGTAGCTTTAGCTAATATTTATTTTCTAAAAATGTATAACATATGCATAAATGTACGGACACGATACAAAATACTAGTATTCATTTTGAAAAATACTAGACACGGACACGATACGAAAAACTAGTATTCATTTTCAAAAATACTAAGAAACAACACCAAAAATACTCAAAATTATTCATAAATGTATAACATATATTTTCTAAAATGTTAATAATTTGCTAATAGTTATTTGCTTTCCAATACAAAAAATTTGATACTCCAATCCGAACCCGTCGATACTACCGATTAGTTGTTTCTTAGTAGTCACCCTTGCCGATTAGTTTAAATGTGATAAATAAGTTTATTTTTTGCTTGCTTTTACAACCTTACTATGATAAGGCATGTATCGGCCATATTCGGATGAGTGTCAAGAAAGTATGATTTTAGATACATGTGAAACAAGTATCATAACTGTAGCTTTTACAATATTTAGTTCTTTATGAGACTTCTTCATCATGTATCCTAACTAACTAATCCTTTATCAAATATATTAATTCACCTTGAATCTAATTAATCCATATTGTTTGAATTAATATATATGGTACATACATAATCAATGGGTCAATACTTAGTTGACCGATCATGGATGTACAATCGGCGACATGAGAGTAAGATTGGTTTGACAGATAATTTCATGGCGGGCGTTGAGAAATTTCTCAAATACACCCGGTGTCAACGTCATTTAATGGATGTGAGGCTCATTAAGTGTCCATGTATCAAATATCGTAATATACCATTCACAGAGGTGGATCTCGTGAGGGAGCATCTATACAAGAAAGGTTTCGTACAGAACTACAAGGAGTGGACGGCTCAAGAAGAACCTTTGTTTTCGCAATATCATCATTACTCCTTCAATACGGAGGTAGAAGAGTCCACTCTCGGAGATAACTTTGAATATCGACCATGAAACCTGGCGTATGAGTTGGTATTTGATGCGGCCGGTCAAAGTTTTGCTCCGGAGGATTCTAATCCTGATGCGAAGGAATTCTATGATATGTTCAAAAATGTTGATACTTTATTATACTCGGGTTGTGATTCTCATTCTGTCATGTCGGTGGTGATGTGGCTATTGAACTTAAAGTCAGATTTTAACTTGCCACAGGAATGCTATGACCAGATAATTAAGTTTGTCAGAGAGTTGTTACCAAAAGGATCGAAGGAATTACCTGAAAATTTCTACAAGTCGAAGATGATGATACAGAAATCAGATTGGACTATGAAAAGATAGATTATTGTTGAAACGGTTGCATGTTGTACAACAAAGAGAACTGTAAACCCCCTGATTTTTCAAAAATTTTAAATTTGGATTTTTTACAATTTTCTGGAATTTTCTGGGAATTTTCTGTAACTAAATCAGGGTTTTAATTATTAAATAATTTTTAAATGATAAGAAATAATATTAAAATTAGATGAAAATAATATTTTTGTGTGTAAAATAAAAAACTGGACTTAGGATAATTTTTCTGGAATTTATTGGGCCCCGAACCTATTTTTTAATCACCTAAAAGCTATCTATTTATTTATTTATTTATTTATTTATTTATTTATTTACTGATTTATTTATTTTTAATAAAACCTAAATCCTAAACCCAAATAAACCGAGCCCATCGGCCCAGCCCACCGGCCCAGCCTGTAGGGCTATCGGGTCGGGTCGGGTCCGCCCAACCGAACCCGACCCGCACCCGCGACCCGCTAGCCCACACCTCCACTTCCCCCGCGCGACTCTGTCGGCCCCCGCTTTCGCTGGCCGCGCCGCCCGCAGCTCCGTCCGGCTCGCCCCCGCGCTGCCCGGCCCACGACGACCCTCTCCTCCGCCTCCCCCGTTCGGCCCCGCTCTCCTCAGCCCTATATAAGCCCCCGCGAGCCTCCTCCGGCCAGATCTCCCCCGCCGACGCCTCACTGCCACCGCCTTAGCTCCGCCTCGCCTCCACCAGGCTCCTCCGGAGATGCCGCCGCCCGCAGCTCCCCCTTTCTTCCCAGCCGAGCGGCCCAGCAACTGCTCCGACGCCTACTCCGGCCGCCGTGCCTCCGCCCAGCCTCGTCGACCACCGCCCTAGCCCCTCCGGCCGGCCTCCCCCGCCGCAGTGCCGCCGGAGCTCCGTCAGGAACCCCCAAACCCTAAAACACCTAGGTCCTTGTGTTGAACACGTGTCGGACACGGTTTTTTTGGGTTTTTCGGACCCTGTTCAGGTACGCGTATCTTCCTGCTCGTTTACCCGTTTTTGATTCCGTCAGATGCGTTGCGTAGCCTGCATGACCCCCTCGGTGCCCGTATAACCCGCTCGGGGCACCGCGTCCTGTGGCGATCGCGAACCGCGATCCAAAAACAGGAAAAACAACGCCCTGTTTTACCCCGGAACTTAGTACGCCCCGCCAAACGGGACGACTTGGTCGGGTGCAGTCTTCACAGATACGTGCGCGTCGTCGATACGGACGTGTGGGATTTCGCAGAAGTCGATTTGGGTGTGCGTGCACACCGGAATCAACGCGTATCCGCGGACACCGTCCCGTATCTGCCCTTTTTGGAACGTGCCCTAACTTTGTGTACACTCGTCGGATTGAAACGAAACTTGCGCCATCAGACTCGTAGCAATACGTTGGTCCTGTAACCCATGTTTGGTTCGATTCTGAGAACGTTGACGAAATCGCGTGTCGTGGGCCCCACAGGCCCCACTCGACGGACGATTTTGTGATCGGCTCATCGGAATCCAATTCTGAAAGTTCCGTTGGGTTTGTATCATCGTTCCTGACCTGTTGACACTAAGTTTGGCAATTTTAGAGACCTTTGACCCTGACACGTTTTTCGGTGCAAAGCGGGCCCCACATACGGACCCCGTTTTGCCCGAAATGGTCATTTTTGCCCCTGCGTCCAAATTGGACTCAAGGACAGGCATTTCTAGCTGATTGATATCTTCTGAGCATGATGGTAATGTTTGTTCCAGCATCCGGAGACGTTTCTGGAAATTTCCCGAGTAACAGAGCAGTAGTTGGAATTCAAACATCAGGCAAGTACCTGCACTTCAAGTTTATTCTTTATATTATGATAATTAGTTCCTTGTTCTACTAGCGCCATTGGATGATCACACTTAGTGTTAGAATTTGGATTTCATGTCTCGATTTTCGTATCGGAAGGGAGAATACTAGGAGGCATGTAGTTTACCCTTTCCCTCATGTCCTGACTGCTAGCTGTTGAGTACGCGACTGTACCATCAGCCTTATACTCGATTGTTCCTGACTGCTAGCCGTCTATGACGTGCCTTATTAGCCTTATAACCCCCTATATGCCAACTATGTATTCCAAATACATAATTTCACACACACATAGTTTCTTTGTCCTGTTGTAGTTCCATTTTCTTGTCTCATTATTTTCCTGTTTTACTCATATCCCTGATTTATAGCAATTAACTCTTAGTTAATTTTACTACATATTATGTATAATTTTTATCATGGTACTTAGTCAGTTTTACTACTTGTCATAATTATTTAGTTTAAGCTTTGTTGTGTATTGGTACTTTGCTTCTTTCCTGACTGGATCCGTTGACATTTAGGCGATGATGAGGACTATGCCCCCACCTTTTATGGCCCATATGACGTAGCAGGTGATACTATTGAGGAGCCGGTTCCTACTCAGGAGACTACTTTTGAGGAGTAGTTAGCTAGTTAGCTAGTATTTTCTTTCAGCATAGTACTCGGATTTGTCCCCGATTTATCTTCTGGTTCTGTATTAAATTATGGATTTGGATGTCACAAAATTTGTCTTGTGAGATCTTAGCATTCCTATTTTCTATTATTATCCTTGCCTATTTATTTTTATGAATGAGCTAGATTTTAAATTACCTGTGAATATGATCTAGACAGCGTACTACCGCCGACACTGCGGCGTAGGCTGGACGTACTCGCGAACCGGTACCTGAATATCTGGGTACGGGTCGTGACACATTTTTATGGTTGCCCATGCAGGTCTTCGACTAAATTGTTCGGTTTCAACTTAGGGACCGAACATGCCTGCAATAAGATAGAATAAGTTTTAGGATCTCATCCACTTGCTTGAAACGTTCTTGATATCTATATCAGATTCGAACTAATTTCTTAAATTGCATCCTGCCTTGATTCCTGTGCGCCTCTTATTGTTTATTTTGGATGCAGGAAAATAGACCCACAAGCCAGCAACGAGGCTCATGCAGAAACACCACAAGGCGTTATGGGTACCCACGAAGACGATGTGACACCAGTTGGTGAAGGCCAATCATCACAGTGCAGTCAAGCAAGTTAGCCTGCCTCGAGAATCCATCAAGATGACGTTCCACCATCGATGCAGTCTACTCCACCGATGCCTTCCTTTCCTCTAGGACAGCCTATGGACGAACAACAAATGTTCCGAATGTTCTACGTGATGATGCAAGCCTATCAGAAGGTTCAACAAGAAGCTCAGCAAAACCAAGCGGAGAACTTCATCGACAGAATTAGCTCGGAGTCACGGAAGCCAAGCAGTTCAAATGCAATTACCTTCGACGAGGATATTCTTACTGCAGCACGACCTGTGGAGTGCACCACAAGGATCGAGTCCAGCCAGAAGCGACCGTATGCGTCAGCACCAGACCAAGCACAACAGGAAAGAGCTGCAAAGCGACCACAGATGAATCCACCACCGAGAGCAGCATCAAGAGCTTCATTCCTTCCTACTTGTTACCACTGTGGCAAGATAGGCCATATTAATAAGGAGTGCAGACGCAAGTTAGGATTATGCTTAATTTGCGGAACCAATCAACACTTATCTAAGGATTGTCCTCAGCATCAAGAGAAAGCAGTGATGATTCATCAGCCAGCCACATCAGCACCTGCCGAAGCGCCACAGGAAGAAGTTGCAAAGAGTTCTCCTATGCACCAGCCGCCAGAAGCATCTCCACAAGTACTACCTGTCTGTCCATATTGTCGCAAGCGAGGCCATATTGAGGACAAGTGCAGACGAAAAAGGAAATAATGCTTAGCTTGCGGATCCAGCCAATATTTATTAAAGGAATGCCCCGAGCGTCGAGAAAGAGCACCAAAGGGTAACCAGCAAGCGTTACCAGCACCAAGGCCAGCCTGTCCAGCAATGGGAGCACCGCAAACAGGAGTTGAAAGAGTCGTACCACCAACTCTAGGAGGGTATCAGCCGAGGCCACCTTTGATACCACAAGCAGCACTCTTCCAGCAGGCCCAGCAGCAGCAGAGGAATCCACCTCAAGGACGCGGACAAGCTTACGCGATGACTTTGGAGGACGCGCAAACTCTTGGAGTAGCTAATACGCGTAAGTGATTCGTAGTTATCCGTTTCTAGTCTTGTTTTAGCTCGTGCCTATTGGTTCGTGACCTCAGCCCCAACCTAGTAATTTGCAACTCGTTAATAACAATCTAGTTTTCATAAAACTTGTAGTTTTTTTACTTTAACTAGATTTTCTCTGGAAAGTGCATAACTTTCATTCTTAGGGAAAACGGTATTTCCTTAAGTATCTTGTGATGTGTTCGAACGATACTTGTGACCGCGTCATCTCTGTTGACCGATTATTCTTTGATTGCGAGGACGTAATCCTCTTAAGGGGGGTAGATTATAAACCCCCTGATTTTTCAAAATTTTTAAATTTGGATTTTTCATAATTTTCTGGAATTTTCTGGGAATTTTCTATAATTAAATCAGGGTTTTAATTATTAAATAATTTTTAAATGATAAGAAATAATATTAAAATATTATGAAAATAATATTTTTGTGTGTAAAATGAAAAACTGGACTTAGGGTAATTTTTCTGGAATTTATTGGGCCCCGGACCTATTTTTTAATCACCTAAAAGCTATCTATTTATTGATTTATTTATTTATTTATTGATTTATTTATTTTTAATAAAACCTAAATCCTAAACCCAAATAAACCGAGCCCATCGGCCCAGCCCACCGGCCCAGCCCGTAAGGCTATCGGGTCGGGTCGGGTCCGCCCAACCGAACCCGACCCGCACCCGCTAGCCCACACCCCCACTTCCCCCGCGCAACTCGGTCGGCCCCCGCTTCCGCCGCCCGCCTCTCCGTCCGGCTCGCCCCCGCGCTGCCCGGCCCACGACGACCCTCTCCTCCGCCTCCCCCGCTCGGCCCCGCTCTCCTCAGCCCTATATAAGCCCCCCCGAGCCTCCCCCGGCCAGATTTCCCCTGCCGACGCCTCGCTGCCACCGCCTTAGCTCCGCCTCGCCTCCACCAGGCTCCTCCAGAGACGCCGCCGCCCGCAGCTCCCCCTTTCTCCTCCTCATCCTCCTTTCTCCCCTCCTCCTTCTTCCCAGCCGAGCGGCCCAGCAGCTGCTCCGACGCCTACTTCGGCCGCCGTGCCTCCGCCCAGCCTCGTCGACCACCGCCCTAGCCCCTCCGGCCGGCCTCCCCCGCCGCAGCACCGCCGGAGCTCCGTTAGGAACCCCCAAACCCTAAAACCCTAGGTCCTTCTGTCGGACATAATTTTTTTGGGTTTTTCGGACCCTGTTCAGGTACGCGTATCTCCCTGCTCGTTTACCCGTTTTTTATTCTGTCAGTTGCGTTGCGTAGCCTGCATGACCCCCTCGGTGCCCGTGCAACCCGCTCGGGGCACCGCGTCCTGTGGCGATCGCGAACCGCGATCCAAAAACAGGAAAAACAACGCCCTATTTTACCCCGGAAGTGAGTACGCCCCGCCAAAGGGGATGACTTGGTCGCGTGCGGTCTTCACAGATACGTGCGCGTCGTCGATACGGACGTGTGGGATTTCGCAGAAGTTGATTCGGGTGTGCGTGCACACCGGAATCAACGCGTATCCGCGGACACCGTTTCGTATCTGCCCTTTCTGGAACGTGCCCTAACTTTGTGTACACTCGTCGGATTGAAACGAAACTTGCGCCATCGGACTCATAGCAATACGCTGGTCCTGTGACCCAAGTTTGGTTTGATTCCGAGAACGTTGACGAAATCGGGTGTCGTGGGCCCCACAAGCCCCACTCGACGGGCGATTTTGTGATCGGTTCATCGGAATCCAATTCTGAAAGTTTCGTTGGGTTCGTATCATCGTTCCTGACCTGTTGACACTAAGTTTGGTGAATTTAGAGACCTTTGACCCTGATATATTTTTTGGTGCAAAGCGGGCCCACATACGGACCTCGTTTTGACCCGAAATGGTCATTTTTGCCCCTGCGTCCAAATTGGACTCAAGGACAGGCATTTCTAGCTGATTGATATCTTCTGAGCATGATGGTAATGTTTGTTCCAACATCCGGAGATGTTTCTGGAAATTTTCCGAGTAACAGAGCAGTAGTTGGAATTCAAACATCAGGCAAGTACCTGCACTTCAAGTTTATTCTTTATATTATGATAATTAGTTCCTTGCTCTACTAGCACCATTGGATGATCACACTTAGTGTTAGAATTTGGATTTCATGTCTCGATTTTCGTATCGGGAGAGAGAATACTAGGAGGCATGTAGTTTACCCTTTCTCTCATGTCCTGACTGCTAGCTGTTGAGTACGCGACTGTACCATCAGCCTTATACTCGATTGTTCCTGACTGCTAGCCATCTACGACGTGCCTTATTAGCCTTATAACCCCCTACATGCCAACTATGTATTCTAAATACATAATTTCACACACACATAGTTTCTTTGTCCTGTTGTAGTTCCATTTTCTTGTCTCATTATTTTTCTGTTTTACTCATATCCCTGATTTATAGCAATTAACCCTTAGTTAATTTTACTACATATTATGTATAATTTTTATCATGGTACTTAGTCAGTTTTACTACTTGTCATAATTATTTAGTTTAAGCTTTGTTGTGTATTGGTACTTTGCTCCTTTCCTGACTGGATCCGTTGACATTTAGGCGATGATGAGGACTATGCCCCCACCTTTTATGGCCCATATGACGTAGCAGGTGATACTATTGAGGAGCCGGTTCCTACTCAGGAGACTACTTTTGAGGAGTAGTTAGCCAGTTAGCTAGTATTTTCTTTTAGCATAGTACTCGGGTTTGTCCCCGATTTATCTTCTGGTTCTGTATTAAATTATGGATTTGGATGTCACAAAATTTGTCTTGTGAAATCTTAGCATTCCTATTTTCTGTTATTATCCTTGCCTATTTAATCTTGTGAATGAGCTAGATTTTAAATTACCTGTGAATATGATCTAGACAGCGTACTACCGCCGACACTGCGGCGTAGGCTGGACGTACTCGCGAACCGGTACCTGAATATCTGGGTACGGGCCGTGACAAGAACAATGATAAAGACATGCGGACTGGTACAAGCCAATTCGGGGCAAATGAAAGTCAACTACTCGAGCAAGGTTGCGTTCCTACAAGTACATGCAGTTTTTGTCAATCACAAAGAGGTTACAGTGGATGTATATGTATGAAAATATAGTACAACACACGACATGGTATAGCAAGGAACGAAAGTTGGATGAAGGAGAATTATCTCATCCTTGCAATGAAGAGGCATAGAATTTTTTTGATTTGTGTCATCCTGAATTTGCTGCGGAGCCCAGGAATGTTCGGTTGGGTTTATGTTCTGATGAATTCACTCCTTTCAGACAGTCGGGATCTCAGTACACTTGTTGGCCGGTGATTTTGACTCCTTAAAATCTACCACCATGGATGTGTATAAAGACTCCTTACATGTTCTTGACACTTATCATACCCGGTCCAAAAAATCTAAAGAAGAATATCGATATCTACTTGCAGTCATTGGTGGATGAGTTGAAACAATTATGGCAATTCGGCGTTCAGACATACGATATATCGAAGGAGCATAACTTTAAGATGAAAGCGTATCTCATGTGGACCATCAACGATTTTCTAGCTTATGGGATATTACCAGGGTGGAGTACTCATGATACTTTTTCTTGTCCGATATGTATAGAAAAGAGTAAGGCATTCCGTCTCCAGAATGAAGAAAAAGCATACTTTTTTATTGTCACCGTCAGTTTCTTCTTGCGTCGCATCCATGGAGAAGGAACAGAGATGCCTTTAGAACTAGTAAACAAGAACTATCTCCTCCCCCGTTAAGACTTATAGGAGACGAAGTTTGAAAAGAGGTAGATGGATTGCCGACTATGATGGAAGATCCGATATCGGTCGATCACTTTGAAGGGTTCAGACGTAGGTATAATTGGACGAAGCATAGTATCTTTTGGGACTTAACTTATTAGAAGGACAATCTCATAAGGCACAATCTTGATGTCATGCATATAAAAAAGAATGTATTCGACAACATCATCAATATGGTGATTGATATCAAGAAAAAAATGAAAGAATGTCAAAGTAAGAAAGGACTTGGAAATTATTTACAGGCATTCAGATTTGCACCTAAAATAAAGTGGCAACGTCAATTGGGTCAAGCCTCCAGTGCCATTTACATTGAGTAGGGAGGATAAATTGATAATATGTAACTGGATTTCAAAGTTGAGATTTTCTGACGGCTACGTGTCAAATCTGGCAAGATGTGTTGATCTCAACGAACACAAGCTGACAGGGATGAAGTGTCTTGATTGACATGTGTTTATGGAGAGGTTACTACCTATTGCTCTAAGAGAGATGTTGCCTCATCTAGTATGGACTCCGCTGGCCGAATTAACTATATTCTTTAGAGATTTGTGTTCAACCAAGTTGACGGTGCAACATATAATAGAACTTGAGAAGAAGATTGTATAGACATTGTATAAGTTAGAAATGGTGCTTTCCCCCAGTTTTTTGATAGTATGGAGCATTTGCCGATTCATCTTGCATACGAAGCACATGTCGGTGCTCCCGTCCATTATCGATAGATGTATCCATTTGAGAGGTATAAATTCTTTATACTAATAATTTCTTTATTCAATTAATTCTAAGATTCAATATATTATATTTAGGTATCAACATCACCTGAAGAAGAAGGCTGGCAATAAGTCTCATGTAGAAGGTTGGCAATAAGGCTAGAGAAACTCGGGGTATGTATATGAATTTTATTTATAATAATATATAATTTTTTTATTACAATGATAAAATATATTTGTCTAATTTGTAGAGGTTGTACTCGAGGCCAGATCATAGAGATAGTGATATCCGAAAGTGCTAAAAGAGCGTCGCCAGTAAGAGGTTGAGAGATATGATCAATGGCCATAAGGCGCTGGCGTCACTTGGACCGGATCACCGCAAGGAGTGGCTGAAGGCGGAGTACTGCGAGTAGATGAAGAAGAAGATGGATACCCCAGCCTACAAGGCCAAGTGCGAGAAGGCGAAGGTTGCCCGTGCTAAGGGTGGTCTCCATACTGGTGGATCCATTCCGACCATCGAGCATTTTTGACGGACGGTTAGTATTAAAATTTTTGCTAGATTGGTATTTTTGTAAATCTAATTTTATTTTGCATATTTATTAATTTTTACAGTGCGACGAGACCGCCAGAGCCGGGGAAGACCCCAAGACCGTCGACTTCCCATCAATCTTTCAACGGACCCACAAAAGAAAGAAGGATATGAAGCTCGTAGATGAGCGGGCCGCCAAAGCATATGTAAGTTGTCTTTATAAAATTTTATCAATTTAATTAGATTATTTTATAATTTAATTAAATTCTAGGTTTCTAGTTCATAAGAATAGTTCGATACCGATTCTGATTTTGATACTTTGAACCTTGGTTAATATCCTATTTTAAGATATTATGAAAATCAAATATAGCAAATATAACTCAAATTATATACATATACTATGATATCTAATATCTAATATGATACCCTAACCAAAATCAAATATAGCACATATAAATCTAAAATCCTTAACTCTAAACCTATTTATATAAATAAATATAGGAGACGTATGAGACGTTAGAGGGGGGCGCTGAGAGTAGTACGTCGACTGAAAGAAACTATTAGTGGGTAAAAGCTGTCGGGAGAGGGAAAGGCGGTAGCGTGTATGATACCAGATCGTTGGCATCGATGCTGTCGGTTCTTTCCAGAGCTCCTCTGACTGCTACTCCAGCTCCATCAGTGCCTAGCTTCAGTGTTCCTTCTAGTGCGATATCTCTGGAGCAACTTATGACGACTGTGTATGGGCTACATGGGCTGGTCTGACAGTTGCTAGACACTCGTGATGCTGCAGCACCTGCTCCTCCGACCGCTACTACGACGGCTCCAGCTCCTCCGACGACATTGATGGGTCCTTCAGCTCCTTCGACGGCTCCTGCCACTTCTCTGTCTACCGTTGCTTTAGATGATCTATAAGATATCATAGCTATTGTTGTGGCACAGTACAAGGCTAGCCGACAGCCGTAGCCGCCTCCGTCTTTACCGTCGACTTGATAGATTTTTTGTGTTTGTGAGATTTTTTTTTTAGTTGGTTATATTTTTTAGACTTGATTGTATTTATTTGACTTTGTGGGATTGTATAAAAGTTATTTATACTTGTTTGAATTACTCTTTTATTATTTCAATGTGTATATAACATTTGTACATGTTTGTGTGGATTTTATTAGTTTTTGTGGAATTTACTTGTGTCAAATTTATTTGTGTGGAAATTGGTGAATGTATAACTGGTATATGCTCAGCAAAAATTAATTTCTGGGAAAAACATTACCTTTAGTGACGGACATGCGATGTAATAGCGACAAAATATCTGAAAAATCTCTGGTCAGCGACGGATTTTCGATAAAAAATCTAGAAAATTTCAGGCCAGTGACTACCCAGCGACGAATTGTTTTGATACATGTAAATGTAATGATACTATTGAAAGTTGTTTTGTTTGCTCGCAGTTCCCGTTATACCTGATATATATGGTCTATGGCTGAGAGATATTGCGCATCAGCATTTAGCTATTGTAATTCTTTTCTTGATTGTCGGTCATATGTATAGGACCAACTGGGCCATTGGTCATGGCCTTAAAGACATTTTAGAGGCTCATAAAGGTCCATTTATAGGTCAGGGTCATAAGGGCCTCTATGAAATCCTAATAATGTCATGGCATGCTCAATTATCTCTTAATCTGTCTATGTTAGGTTCTTCAACCATTGTTGTTGCTCACCATATGTATTCCATGCCGCCCTATCCATACCTAGCTATTGACTATGGTACACAACTTTCGTTGTTCACACATCACATGTGGATCGACAAATTTCTCATAGTTGACGCTGCTATATACGCAGCCATTTTTATGGTAAGAGACTACGATCCAAATACTCAATACAATAATTTATTAGATCGTGTCCTTAGGCATCGTGATGCAATCATATCGGACCTTAACTGGGCATGTATATTTTTAGGTTTTTACAGTTTTGGCTTGTACATTCATAATGATACCATGAGTGCTTTAGGACGTCCCCAGGATATGTTTTCAGATACTGCTATACAATTACAACCCAACTTTGCTCAATGGGTACAAAACCCCCATGCTTTAGCGCTTGGCTTAACAGCTCCTGGTGCAACAACAAGTACTAGCTTAACTTGGGGAGGTGGTGAGTTAGTAGCAGTAGGCGGCAAGGTAGCTTTATTACCTATTCCATTAGGAACTGCAGATTTTTTGGTCGATCACATTCATGCATTTACGATACATGTAACTGTATTGATAATATTGAAAGGTATTCTGTTTGCTCATAGTTCCCGTTTGATACCTGATAAAGCAAATCTCAATTTTCGTTTCTCCTGTTCTTCCAGACATGCTGAGCTCCACAAATTCTTATACATTCAAAAAAGGGGAATTGATTCCGTAAAAAATAGGACTAGTAAATAGAAAACCACTGATATTGCATCTTTGTTAGATCGTTAATTTTGTACCAAAGGTATATTTAGAGTATACCGAATCAGTGTAACTATCTTTCCTCTGCACAGCAATGCAGTCTTAATCAGTATCGAAATAAAAGGCTGCTAAAGTTTTTTCTTCTTTTTTGTTCTTTGTCTATGCATAATTGTATGTTATTCAATAGATCAATAGAAAATTCTCCAAATTCCTTATAAATAAAGTTTATGCTATTGTCTTCATAATGTAAAGTGATGATCTTGGAAAAGTTTGAATCATCGGGTTCTAATATAATAATTCATGAAAAATATTTTTTATTATATTCACACAATTATATGTAAAAGTAAAATTATAAAATCCTTTTTATGGTTACCAATTTTTTTGTTCGAATCTTTTACTTATTTCAATTAATTGATTGGTCATAGAAAAAATATACTATAATACAATAGTAGATAGTATTTGATGAATGAAACATAACATAGTTGGAACAATCAATATGCATGATGCAACTGTTGTTGTATTAGATCTAAAACAAAGGTTCTTTATTGACCGACCCACAAAATGGAATCCCTTGATATGGAAAGACAAAATATAGAATATAATCTAAAAGGATAATGGAAGTTGGTCTTTTTTGAATCGAGTTGGACCCAAAATAAAAAAAGAAAATCAAGGTTTTGTTTTACTTTTTTGAGAGATCGGGGGACACCCTTTTTTTTCTTATTCGAGATATTCTGAACAATTAACTAACCTATTACTGTACTGAACTGATCCCATTTTTTATTCTAAAATAACTTAAATAGAATTTAGTTTTTGAATGAAGTTTCACGACACAGTGAGTTCTTATTACTATTTTATTCAACTCACAAATTTTATAATGAATTTGTTGATCCGAAATTGCAGGATTGGTTGATGTCACAACTAATGAGACTATTTTTTCCACCTATGTAACCCTATTTTTTTTAGTGCCATCCATCTATAATGATTAATGAATCAAGAACTTTTAATGAAAACTAAACTTATTCTGTCAATTGGTTTTTTATTACCGTCATATCTGAGAAAAATAGAAACTTAGGTAAGTGTTTCATCAACATATGTATCAAAAGAAAATATCTAATTAAGCTCTTTCATGCCTACTATAACTAGTTATTTTAGTTTTCTATTGGCTGCTTCAACTATAACCCCAGCTCTGTTGATTGGTTTAAACAAGATACGACTTATTTAAAATGAATTGAATGAACAATTCATAAAAATAAATATTTCTCTGAGATTTCGGGTATTTTATGGCCCCTTCCTGCGTTAATTGTGAACTCTTGGTCATTGAGATTCGCGAAAAATTCAAATTAATATTTAGGGATAGATCTTACCTTTCTTTTTATACAATTAAACAAACAAATTGAAATGATTGAAGTTTTTCTATTTGGAATCATCTTAGGTCTAATTCTTATTACTTTAGCAGGATTATTTGTAACTGCATATTTACAATACAGACGCGGTGATCAGTTGGACCTTTGATTGAATAACATTTTTTTGATTGACCGTAATTACAGTGATGGAAATTTTTGTCGCTAAAATGTCTGATATACACAAAATGTGCCAAATATGTATTAGAATCTATCGCTAAAATCCTTCGTTGACTCATCACTGAGAGTGATGGATTAGCGAGGAACTCTGTGAGCCCTGAATGTGCAAAACCTTTTGAAAAATTTGGCTCACAAAATCCGTCGCTGATCCGTTGGTAAGTAGTCATAAAGTTTAACGACGTAACTTATACGTCGACGATCTGTCACAGGTTTTATGTCGCTCAATCCGTCGCTAATCCGTCGATATAACGACGGATTAGCGACAAAATTTTTGTAGCGACATTAGTTATTCTGACGAAACCTTTTCGTCGCTAATTCGTCGCTAAATGCAAGTAGCGACGAAAAAATGCATTTTAGTGACGGATAATTTGTTGCTAAAATAGTGTATTTTTGTAGTGAATGTTCTAGATATCTAGCCATCAAAATGTTAGGCCAGCAGAATGTCAATAGTTACACAACCAAGATCATCTGTAGTCAGATTATATTATAGTTATGTAAAAAGGAACCGATGTCCAGACAAGCCGGCTAACAAGTGTCGGTGGCTAAACGCCCAAAAGAGAAGAATATACAAGACAAGAAGTGATTAAGAAACCCACTCGTGCCCTTCAGCGACCATCCGTCTGGTGTGCGTCATCATAAGGGGATAAGCTGGATCCTCTGGTGCTGGCTCTAAACCTAGCCATACAAAACCAGTGTGGTTAGACCCCAAATAGCAAGTACCACAAGGAAGCACGAATGAAAAAACAAAATCCAGATCAAGATATAGTGCAAGAGCCAAGAATCATTGGTGCGTGCCCCATCTTTGGGATAACATGGCACTCCTTCACCAAACAAGGACAGAAAATGCCATGCTACCTAAGATAAGGTACGTCCCATGATTATGGTCAAGCTAGGATTTTGTATTGTAGTTCGGTCTATATTCCATCATAGTATAATGACCCAACTCCCCAACCAAACAAGGACAGAAGTTGAACACCACACTATGACAATCCATGTCCCTAAGATACTATCAGAATTACAATCTCAACCAAGTTAGGTTAGAATGACCAAATAATGTTACGACCTGTTATGTGGAGTCTGAGATTATCCCAGATATAATAATAATAAGCATCCTCAGATCGTGCAATGTCGAGGAGGGCTAACTGAGCCAATATTATACAGACAAAAATTATGATCGCATCAGTCCCCTGCAGGGCCATCGCACTAATTGATCAGTAACAGTTTCAACCTTCCTATAGAAAAAATGTTGGGTCGATCTTAAATATAAAAAGTCGAATATTATACTACACTATATGTGGATGATATACAATATCCATGGCGGCCAGCCTTGTACACCATGAAAATTATTACGGAGCGACCCATCACGCACGATCTCGGAATATCTTTTCCTTCCCATGTTCTAATCAACTTTTATATTACCTAATTAACCATATAGTGATATGGAATTCCCTGTCGTGGCCACGGGAACATTTCCCTTAATGATGTCTACAAAGTACGGGTACATTTGATACAAATCCATTTAATATAAGGAGTCAAGTCTGGATTCAGCCAAATGTAGATACAACATTCAAACAAGCAATAACCTAACTACGCTATAGTTCTGACCCATTATCATTTCCGTGGCAAAAATTTAGAAATATAATATTATGTACTGAGCAGAAATTATCATGTCACGTTCAGTGTACATGTTGGCCAATATCCCACACTCAGTGTACAATATAGTCGTTATAAACAGGCGAGCATGACAAATGTATCAGTACGAATACAATAACCAAGTCAGGATACCAAACCTATCAGTTGGTCACATGAATCATGTTCTGATCATGTCAGGAGTCATAATTAATTAGGAATCTAATATCTCATATGATCGAGTCACGGTCGTGATTGCCTAATTAATTCCTTAATTTATGGGGTAATAGATCATCAATCATGGTCAAGCTCAACTAATCTAGAATAGGCATCAAGTGCATAACAAGACCCATGCATGCACAATCAATTATAAGAAGTCCTGGGTCGACGCACTTTACAAGTGCCAATATAGGCTAGTTAGAAATAGTGGTGCACTATGTGCGAATGAGCAACTATATAACATACAAACCTATAACATTGCGCACAAAATCGATAACAGGAAGATGTGGCACACAAAATCGAGAATTACGAGAACAGGCGCACTATACGAGTGTAAAAAAATTACAAAATAAAATACGAGTCCCCTGGCGGTACGACAATCGAGGGCACGACAGGCGAGGGCCTCGGGAATTGAGATGCACCAAAGTCAAGGCTCGCTTATCGAGGCTGAACCAGCAAGTGTGCGCCAAGAGATAACAATTGTGTCGGGTTATTAATCCATCAAAAGTGAGCCAACCGTTGAGCGTCCAGAAAGTACGCCAAGGGTTATATGTATAAGAGCGATGCACTTTTGATAGTTAATGCACGATGTGTCAATTGTGTGTCGGTCTGTTAATTTGGTTAAAAGTGCGCCAACCAGTAGGAAGTTGGTCAGAAGTGCTCTGAAAGGTAGACTGGCGCACTTTTGCTTGGTTTGTTCATTAGTACTTCAATTATGCGCTAGAGGCTGAAGTCTTCCGAAAGTATGCCAAGAAGGATTTTTCTAAAAATTTATCCCCTTGATATACTTTTGGAACAAATTGGAAGAACTCTTAAAGTACACAAGAGTATGGAATGCGAGTCATACTCAACATGCGCCCATGGACTACGGGTCACACTCAACATGCGCCCATAATGCAAATCCTTATGTGTACTTCTTGTCACTGTTCTTCTTCTTCAACCGACCCACGATTGATTCAATAAGAGCTCAAGCTCGAGACTCTGCAAGTGCTCCATTCCTCAAGCAACAAGAACCAGAAATCAAGAAAAAAATCCAAGCTCAAAATTAGGAAACAACATTTTTAAAAATATCTCATTTTTGGGGGATCATTCCCTAGAAAAATATACTTCATGAAAACCCTCATAATAAAATAAAGATAAAACTATTAATCACCTCAAAGGAAGGTAAGTCCTCGGGCTCTACTACCAAATCTGGCCAAGCAAAACCAGTGGGGTCAGACCCACAAATAGCAAGTACCACAAATGAAGCCAATCTAGGAACTAAAACTAGCTAAACAACATAGAGCTATAATACGCTAAGCAATATGAATAAATAAATATGGGTCGAGACTTGTGTTCTATCACTGCACTTATCCCGAGAAAAGCAAGACAATAACTAAGTAACATATAACCACTAGGAATATAATTATCACCATATAAACATGAATAAGGATAAGTCAGCATACAACGAAAAGATTTAAGAACTAATCGAAATAAGAATCATAACCCTTAAACCAAACAAGGACCAGGATTATGATTCTTTTCCCGAGTCGGAGCTAGTCTTGAGTCACTTACCCATACACATAACTATAACAGAAGATAAAGACTCTGGCAACATAAGTAAACATCGAAACTACACATGTACAAGACAGATAAATAACAATTGCACAGGTAATAGCAAAGCTAAGGAGCATAAATCAAATCACAACAGAAAATGCCACGAACATGGAACATAAGAACTTTACTACTATACACTGGTCAAATGTATATAGGGTGTAACCGTCCCCTACTAATACAGATGTCTGGTCAAGTCAAGTGTACATAAAGTATAAATTATCCTCTACTAATACAAATACCAAATGTATATAGAGTATAATCATCATCTACTAATACAAATGCCTGGTAGTGTTATATATACATAGAGTGTAATCATCATCTACTAATACAAATGCCTGGTCGTGTCAAATGTACATAGGGTGCAATCATCCTCTACTAATACAAATGCCTGGTCGTGTCAAATGTACATAGAGTGTAATCATCCTCTACTAATACAAATGTCTGGTCATGTGGTATCGATAGATAACATGTAATGGGCGGGTGTATACCAAAACTGTACAAAATATCGTGTCGAGACAACATATCATAAATAGACATGTAAGATAATAAATACAAAGAAACCATGTATAAGTAATCAAGAAGCACAATAAAATAAATCATATGTAAAAGAGAGCATAATTTGTATACCGTCGGTATACCGGTCTAGAGATAAGAAAAATACAGCAAGTTCTGGATTCGAAAAAATCGATATACCGCCGGTATACTATAGTATACTTTCAGTATGCCGGCCAAGTCAAATATCCTGAAGTCGGTTAACAATGTCGGCAAGGATCAGTATACCGTCGGTATATTATAGTATACCGTCGGTATGCCGATAAGGGTTCACTCAAAATATTTAGAAATCAAAGTCGGTCAAAATCGATATACGTGTCGGTATACTGTAGTATACCGTCGGTATGCCGATTTCCAAGGATAAACATGGTCAAGTCAAATCTGATTTTCGGAACCCAAATGAAACCCCAAAAATTATCAGAACCAAGTCAAATAAGAAGTCAAGTCTAGGGTAAGACTCATATCACAATATGGACTAAATCTTACGGTCATAATTCCGGTACCGTTTTTGTTACCGAGTTACCAAAAAGGGACGGGACAAGATTCAACCGAAAATCAAAATCGAGATAGTCAAAAGGTTAAAAATCACGAGAGGAACAAAAATAGTAAAGCAAGTCTAAGCTAAAAAGAAACTATCAAAGCTTAAGGAAAGAAAATGACAGAAGCAAGGAAAGTTCATAGAATCGGTAAGATGTACTTGCCTACAGCGAGTTCCCAGCCTCAACCTTCTAGTCCATCACCACGAAGATGTGAAGAAACCACACTCCAGGTCTCAAGACCAAGCTCCAAGCTCAAGAGAAAAAAGGTGGAGAGAAGAGAGAGAAAAAGAAATGAGAAATGATATAAAACTAAAATACTATTTATAGAGAAATATCTCGACAAGTGAAACAAATATCTGCCAGGAAGTATACCGTCGGTGAACTGAAGTATACCGTTGGTATACCGGTAAGGAGAATTTTTTTAAAATTTCCAAGTTTTAAAATCCCACAAAATCCAGAAAATAAAACATGCAGTATAAAATATGTATCCATATACCGATATAGATACTGTGAGACAGAGTCTCACAACTCTCCCCTTCTTAGAAAAATTCTGTCCTGGGAATTTCATTAAGACACTAAAACCAAGATGCTCCAGAAAACACAACTCAATAAAGCAAGCATGGCATAAAGATAGGAAATGAAAGCAGTCAACAATATATATAAATGTACAAGCAACTACACTACCAGGAAGAAGGGCATAGAGGCACAAGGATAAATATACCTCTCGAATAAGCTAAGTAGGAATCCGTCCTCGCTAGCCTATACTGATTCCCAAAATAGACAAGGATCAAGTTTCGAGGTAAGTCGGTACCAACGACTCAGTCGAAGACATGATCCTGCCCAAGACGTACCTTCATAATTTTAATATATGATAAACATCATGTATCACGAGTTACGCAGGAAGAAGAGTAATAGGCGAGATACTCGTCTTCACTCACAAAATATATGAGAACCCAAAAAAAAAAGAATCGAAGGAAGGCTCAGAACATCACATGCAATCTGTCCATCCTCGGTCAACACCTACTCCAAGATACTAAACTCTCTATGCACCTGCCTCGGGACTGCTACCCTTTTTTGATGCTGACCCTGCCCTTTGGGAGCGGGTTCCTTCGGCTGCTGGCCTCCATGCCTAGCATGAACCTGGGCCTAAGCATACTGCTACAGCCTCCTCTGCTGTAATATCTAGGTCTGTGTCGGTGTAGGCCTCAGGGCCTTATGCTGCTGGACCAGTGTTGGTGCCCAGAATTTTGGGGTTGCTGGCTGGACTGATGAGGATTCGGTTGGAGCCCTCCCGGGACAAGTCCTATTTATGTGGTCCGCTCCACCACACACCAGATATAAATGCTGCGCCCTGCGGCACTACGAATGAATATGCCCTGGCTTCCCAAAATGGGAACACCCTTCTGAAGAAATTGACCTCTGCTATTGTGGATGCGTCTGCGCTGACTGTTGAAATGAAGACTCCGGTGCTGGCCTCCCTTTGAATCCAATCTCCAATGCCATGACTGCTGGTGCTGTTGTCGAAGACTGGGTGGAAGAGTCCCTCAAGGTAGAGTGGGACCTCTTTTGACTCCCATTCCTATCGACTATCCTCTGAGAGGTGTACTCGTGCCTCCTCGCTACTCTCATCACAGAGTCAAAAGTTTGGAACCCATGCTGCTCCACTGCTAGTATGGTCTCCATATGAAGCCCTTGCCAGAACCTCCTAGATCGGTCTAACTCGGTCACCACCAAGATGGGGGTAAACCGGCTAAGTCTACAGAACTCTGCCACATAGCCGTCGACGATCCTCCCCATCTGCCTGAGGTTGTTAAACCTCTGTTGTAAGTTATAACGCGATACTACATCATAGTAC
Source organism: Iris macrosiphon (assembly GCA_036927795.1). Classification (NCBI taxonomy): domain Eukaryota; kingdom Viridiplantae; phylum Streptophyta; class Magnoliopsida; order Asparagales; family Iridaceae; genus Iris; species Iris macrosiphon. Next base: position 50,653,341 of record JAYESA010000007.1, read on the forward strand.
CGAGTTTGAAACCTCTCGCTGAAGTCCTTCCATAGTATCGACGTTGTTAGCGAAACCTCCTGAGCTGTCCACCAGTCACGGGCCAAATCCAGCAACTATAATCTCACCATTAAGACATGCTCTCTAGCCGGAGTCCCTGCTACCTCAAAGATGGCCTCAGTATCCTAGAGCCATGCATCAGACGTTATCGCATCCTCAGTACCATAGAAGTACGGGGGATGGAGATGCCTGAAGTTATTATTCACAAAATTATAAATCTGAGCTCTACCTTGCTCCAAGGACATCTGGACTGACTGAATGAGGACGTCACTCTGTCGTTGGTGAGTTGCCATGAATCCCGCCAGAACGTCTATCAATGCTCGTACAACATCTGGCTTCTTTGGATGAACTAGCTGAACGGATACTGCCAACGGATCGGGCTGAACGTGCTTCTCTGTCCTGCGATCAATCCTCGACTCTGCTCCCGAATGCTGATGCTTATCCTCAGGAAATAGCTGGCCTACTGGTCTTCGCTCTGCCATCGCCGGAACTTGAAAAATTTGATCAGAAGGATCAGGAACAATAAACATGAAAGTCAAATAACACAAGTAATAAATCAAAGGGACAAGATAGATCAATGATCAAATCAAGTAACAGGTAAAGACCAAAGGTATAGAGTAAGACGAAAGAAACATGGAAAAAAAAGTAGATTGAGACATCTAATCAGAAATAACTCCCATATTTCTGAAAAATAGATCTGCTTGGGCCACCACTAAAATTATGTCACACCCCAGAACAAGAATACTAGAGAGCGGAGGCAGACAACGGCCAGCTATGTATAATTGGAGCACACCGGTACTCCTCATATACGGCAAAGCTGTAAAATATGGGGGTTAACACTACAATCCAGCAGTCAATCCTAGGTCAAACGGTCCTAGGTGTCTCATTCAAAAGCAGGTAAGCAATAAGCAAGAAATAAGTTCACCTAGAGCAAAATAGTAAAGCGACCCAAACCAAATATACATAGATGATCATGAAGCTAGTAATAAAAAATAAAGAACTAGCAGAGTATAAGTCATACATGATCAACACTAGTCATGGTCTAGAATACGCTAATCATGTCAGTGCCCGTAGGCATAATGTCAAGTCCAAAACATGAGCTAACACGTGATCGATGGCTAAACGCCTCAAAAGAATGTACAGTATAAGATCTAGTGGAGATAGAAGGAAACCAACTCGGGCTGTCTGGTGCTCCTAGTAGTCACCATCCGAAGGAAGAAAGGTAAGATCCTCGGGCTCTACTACCAAATCTGGCCAAGCAAAAAAGTGGGGTCAGACCCCCAAATAACAAGTACCACAAAGGAAGCCAATCTATGAACTAAAACCAGCAAAACAACATAGAGCTACAATACACTAAGCAACATGAATAAATAAATTTGGGTCGAGACTTGTGCGCTATGACTATACTTATCCCAAGAAGAGAAGGACAATAACTAAGTAATATATAGCCACTAGGAATATAATGATCACCTTATAAACATGAATAAGGATAAGTCGGCATGCAACTAAAAGATTCGGTACCTTCTCGAAATAGGAATCATAACCCTTAAACCAAACAAGGACCAGGATTATGATTCTTTTTCCGAATCGGACCTAGTCTCGAGTCGCTTACAGATACACATAACAATAAAAGAAGGAAGACTCTAGCAATATAACTAAACATCGAAACTGCACATGTATAAGATGGATTAATCATAATTATACAGATAATCGAGGAGCTAAGGAGCATAACTCAAATCACAACAGAAAATGCCACGAACATGGAACATAAGAATGTTACTACTATACACTGGTCAAATGTACATAGGGTGTTACCGTCCCCTACTAATACAGATGTCTGGTCAAGTCAAGTGTACATAGAGTGTAAACATCCTCTAATAATACAAATGTCTGGTCGTGTCAAATGTACATAGAGTGTAATCATCCTCTACTAATATAAATGCATGGTCGTGTCAAATATACGTAGAGTGCAATCATCCTCTACTAATACAAATGTTTGGTCGTGTCAAATATACATGAGTGTAATCATCCTCTACTAATACAAATGCTAGGTCGTGTCAAATATACATAGAGTGCAATCATCCTCTACTAATACAAATGCCTGGTCGTGTGGTATGAATAGATAACATGTGCTGGGCGGGTGTATATAGGGTGGAAAGCCCCTAACAGTAGAAAATGTCGTATTGAGACAACATAGCATAAATAGACATGCAAGGCAATAAATACAAAGAAACCAGGTACAAGCAATCAAGAAGTACAATAAAAGAAATCACATGCAAAAGAGAGCACAATCGGTATACCATTGGTATACTGTAGTATACCTTTGGTATACTGGTACAGATACAAAAAAAATACAGCAAGTTCTGGATTCCAACAAATTGGTATAACGTCGAAATACTGTAGTATACCGTCGGTATGCCGACCAAGTCAAATATCCTGAAGTCGGTTAACAATGTCGGCAATGATCAGTATACCGTCGATATACTGTAGTATACCGTCGGTATGCCGATAAGGGTTCACTGAAAATATCTGGAAATTCAAGTCGGTCGAAATCGGTATACCGTCAGTATACTGTCGGTATGCTGGTTTTCAAGGATAAACATGGTTAAGTTAAATCTGATTTTCAGGACCAAAATTAAATTCCAAAAATTACCAGAACTAAGTCTAACAAGAAGTCAAGTCTAGGGTAAGTCTTATATCACAATATGGACTAAATCTCATGGTCATAACACCGGTATCGTTTTCGTTACCGAGTTACCAAAAGAGGGCAACAATAGTAAAGCATGAAAACTGAGATGGTCAAAAGGCTATAAATCACGAGAGGAACAACAATAGTAAAGTATGTCTAAGCTAAAAAGCAACCACCAAAGCTCCAGGAAAGAAAATGACAGAAGCAAGAAAAGTTCATAGAATCGACAAGATATAATTGCCTACAGCGAGCTCCCAGCCTCAACCTTCTAGTCCACCACCACGAAAGGGTTCAGAAACAATACTCCAGATCTCAAGGTCAAGCTCCAAGTTCAAGAGAAAAAGGTAGAGAGGAGAGAGAGAGAGAAAAGAGAAATGAAATGAAACTCAATTACTATTTATAGAGAAATATCTCAAAAATATCTCGAAAAGTGAAACAAATATCTGCCGAACAGTGTACCGTCGGTGTACTGATGTATACCGTCGTTATACCGGTAAGGAAGAAAAGTTTAAAAACTCACGAAATTCAGAAAACAATATATGCAGTATAAAATATGTATCCATATACCGATATAGATACTGTGAGACAGAATATCAAAACTTTCTACTTTTATGCAAACGGATCTTAATCTAGCAGATCCATACCAGATTGTCTAGTTTAATAATAGACAAGATTGAAATTCGATTCATTAGTTTGGACTAATACCTGACCCATGAATCTAGAATCTTAGCAAGAGGACCTACCACTTCGTCACCTATTGAAAAACATAAAACTTAACCAGAACATGAGATTATTTTCGTATACATCTAGTTCCCATATCTCAAATCTTATTACCTAGAATTACGAATCTGTACAGCCTCAAGAACACCAGAAAGGTCCAGAACAATTATTCTCCGGGATGAACCTTCTGCCTCCTTTTCAATATTTGTACTAACAATGGACCCAAACCCAAGATGCTTAAGCTTCTAAGAACTATACAGTTTATGAATGGTTATCTACTTTAGCACAGGTCGAGCAGTGCTCAAAGACTAGCTACATGTATGGCATGCACCAACCAATTAAGATCTATTGATAGCAACTTGAAATAACAAATAAAGCACAAATACCTTTCAATATTGAAATCGAAACTGGTGCATCAGTATAAAATCAGAGGATCAATTTTCGCTTAAGGGAAGTTCTTGCTTATATGATTGGTGCATCGTTGTAAAATGAGAAGGGGAGCTGCTGCTTGAGGATTTTCTCACATATATGATTATTTCTCTCCAAGTAACTTTGCTCTCAAGCTGTTGTCCTGCAGGCTTTACTAAAACAGCGTCCCAGTTCCATGAGGCTAGTGTTTATGTAAGGTCTGGGGAGGGTCACGAAGCCAATTGCAATAAACATCATCTAGGGGATATCAGCACCAAAGAGTATAATATCACTTTACAACCTTATCCAACTCCACCTAGCATGATCAGATTATCTCATGGCTGCTTAAGTTTTCAACCAATATCATATACCTAAACCTATGAAAATGACTAGAACTAGAAAACAAACTGTGAAATTTGGCATTCTCTTACTTGAATAATTATTAGCGTTTCCAAAAAATATATTTACGAATGCCATCAAAGAATAGAAATTGAACTTTACTAATGTCGATATCCTGAATTTTTTTTTTTTTGGTTCTGTAGGACAAATTAATTATATCTTCTCATGAAGTAGTGCCTTTCGGGGACGAGAGCTATATCACCATTATAGTACAATCCCAAAAACCACTCGATCAAAAGAAACCCAAAATTACAACAAAAAAAGGCTTCAGTAATAATGGAGTCAGAAGTGTACACATGCCAATCTCCACTGTTACTTCTTCCATATCAATAATATCATGTGAAACACCCATATAAACCTAAAAAAAAGCAAAAAAAAAGAGATAGCAAACCTAAAAAATATTATCATTGATAATATTGACCATAAACTTGATACAGTGCCATAAACCAGAACAAATACTAGAAAATAAACCCTAAAAAATAAACAAAAGCAAACCCTAGAAAATAAACAAGAGCAAACCTCCTTCTTCCGCCGTTCCCTGGACAAAGACAAAGATAAAGACAAAGAGAAGGAGAAGGAGAAGGAGAAGGAGAAGGAGAAGAATTACCTGATGATGGGGACGGAGGGAATCCCGCCGGGATGAACGACGGCGGGGGCGTGGAGGCGGATGAGGTGCAACCTCATATGAGATCTGGAAACTTCTTGAAGCTACTTATAAGAACATGCATGAAGAAAAAGCTAGCGATATGGAAGTAGAAGAAAATGCTAAGACAAACATATGGTGTGAAAGCGAAGCAAACGATTCTGAAGAAGAAAAGAATCCTCACAACTCTGCTAATGTGTGCCTAATGGCATTTTATCAAGTAACCACTAATCCTCTCTATGATGATTTCGCATTCGATGAGTTAGGTGATGCCTTTAGTGACCTCTTAGAAAATCATAGAAAGTTGCTTGGTAAATACAAGACTTCTAAGACGGTACTTAAGGAACACAAATTTGAGATAGAAAGGCTAACCCAACTTCTAGCAGATATTAGAGAGTCTAAACCTTCTAGTGAGACTAATGAGTTAGCTTCTATCAAGTTACAATTACACGAAGCATCACACACTCTTGAAGAGAAAGACAAAACCATAGCTCAGTTGCAAGAAGATTTTCAAATTGAGAAAAAAAGAGTATCAATGCGCTGATTAGGAATGATGCCCTAACAGCTGATTACAATAGATTGTTTGACACTTCCAAAAGTTAAAACTTTGGTTAGAAAAATAATCGATGATGACTTCTTCCTCTCCTAACACGTGTTGCTTATCCAAAAGAAACACTGTTCAACCAAAGACTATCAAACCTTTGCCCAAGAGGCCAAATCCTCAAAGACTTGCCTTCTACTATAAGTATCCTACCAAAACCCCTAGACCTACCAAACAAGCACAAAATACTGCACCTAACACTAAGCATGCTAGATGTCATTATTGTGGCACTATTGGTCACATTGCTCCTGCATATAGAGTTAAGAAATTTGTTGCTTTGAATATTTGTGCATGGACACCTAAAGCTAACTTTTCAAGACCTAACAAGAAATGGGTACCAAAATTTTTATCTGTAAATTATTTTGTAGGTGAAGCATCCTACCCACTCTATGGATCATCGACAGCAGTTGCTCATGGCACATGACCAGTGATGCATCTTTGTTTGCAACACTGTCGAAGAAGAACGAAGGACACGTCTCATTCGGTAACAATCTGAAAGATTATATAATAGGTATCGGTAACATTGGCAAGGCTCCCTATCTGGTGCTTAAAGATGTTTGTCTAGTAACCGAGTTAAAGCATAACCTACTCAGCATAAGTCATTTAGCTGACCATGGTTATGGTATTTACTTTGTTAAAGACAAATATACTATAGTTGATAGCTCAACTGACAATACTATTTTTGAAAAAATTAGGGAAGATAATATCTATGTTTTCTATCTTTTAGAAGATACTAACACTACAGGTAGATGCCTATACGCCAAAAATGAGGAGAATCAACGATGGCACATGAGGTTAGGACATGAAAACATGGACACAATATCGAGATTATCCACAAAGAAATTGGTACGAGGCTTACCGGAGATCGCCTTTGTCACGCCCCGGTTCCATAGGTAAGGAACCGAGTCACGTGTCAATGGCCAGCAGCGTACTTCGGCGGGCATACCAAACTAATGGGCCCGTCGGAGTATACTTAAGCTGTAAAGTACAATGAATAACCCATCACATAACACATAAATAGTCAATCTAAATCTCATCCACAGGCAGCAATATAAGAGCACAATAGAGTTAAATATAACAACTAATGTGCAGAAAGGAAATGTCCAAGATAAGTATCAAATACAAATACTAGAGTAGTCACACGGGAACAAACCCGCTAGTACAAAATACTGGAATGAAAGTAATCAATAAGATAACTTGGAACGGCATCAGGTAACTATATAATGATACCGTCCCAAGGAAAGAGTCACTACCAGCTATCAGGCGAAGTCCTCAGGGGTGACCTCATCCTCGGCAGTGAGTACAGCTGCTGGATAGATGCCCGGTCCGTACTCCTCCAGGTAATCCTCGCCTCCTACACCTGGAAGGGAACCAGGTCCTCAGAGGGACGTGACAAGGTACAAAATACGGCATGCCAAGTACACAGAAAAGTACAAGTGCAACAATAGGGTACTCTATCATAACCAAACAAGTGTGACACAGTTTGAAGATAATGTTTGACGCGTGGGCTATCTAAAATAAAACTGTAGCTCAGAACACAGACATACACGGGGCGTACCGTAGCTCCGAGCACAGAATCACACGGGTGATACACTACTCTAGAATACAGGAACACTACATATACATATATAAGCGCGTGCAGAAGAGCCCAAACGTCCAGTAACTGTCTTCCCCTTCCCAAGCGGTCAACGATGGTGCGCTGAACCTGAACCTCTATCAATAGTCTCGACACACATAAATAACTCAACAGACGCGACCCTAAGGTCATCCCAGTCTCTGGTCATGATGTCAGTATCAGGATACAGAAATCTGGCACGATCACCGTGTATGAGTGTGTCCTGGGGTATCGATGTACTCAGGTACGTGCATCGAGGTACTACGAAGCATCTAACAATTATTCTAAGACGTTACGACGAATGTCAGCACCCGGTTGTGATCCGGACGCGAAGTATCGAACGTCAACATAAATACGCGTATAATGTACATAAAGAACAATAAATATCTGTAATCTGAAATACGGGATGGCAATGTACACTTGTCTGCGTGCGACTGCTGGTGACGGGGTCCCGGTACCGCGTCCAAGCCCTCATGTCCCGCAGTACCTAGAGATGAGATACAAACCAATAATCAATAATCTATTCCACGACAGACAGGGATACGACACATATCTATACCTAAACTCAGTCTCAAACTCAAATAGTTAACTACTAATTTTATAGTCCTCAATCTCTGATCCTTGATCCGAATAATACCTATCTCAAAATCAATCACCTATATAATATCATCAGACCCAATTCTCACATACTCGATTAATAATTATTTAAACCTTATGTTTTATATCATCCTTGTCAATTTGTAATTTGTACCTCTCTTCAATTAGACCCATCATTAATATTATCAATCCTCAATCACAGACTAATGGTCTGATATCGCACACCATATCACGGTAAAAACTGCTCTCGATGATATATCACAGCATCATTTCACAACACTTTAAATCTGCTCCTCGCAATAATCAATATGCATAAACTAATTAGATGCAATGCTCTAACTTATCATCCCTAGCATATCTGCAACCCTACTTGCAATATACCTATAATTCTCAAGCCTCGAAGTATACATTCTATAACATCATTTCTATAGTAAACTCCCATACCATTTACACTTGTTATAAGATGTATTCCCATAATTTGCATTTACCCTAACCCTAACTAAGTACATCACCCTAATCAAACCTCATTAAACACAAGATAAATGAACTACACTACATTTCCATATACACCAACATAATATAAACATTAAATCCTAACAAACTATATATATCAGAACATAGAGAGGGGGAGGGAGTCGTATACCTTGGCGGGGTGTTCGCTGGCCGGAAGGGGGATGGAACGGGGTGGAGAGCAGCGAAGTCGGACTGTGATTTGCTAGAGAAGAAGAGTGGAGGAAGTGATGGTGGTGGTGGAAGCTGATTCGTGGTGGTGGTAGTGATGATTCGTGGTGGAGGTGGTCGGATGAGGGAGCTTGTGGTGGTGGTGATAGGACCGGACAGGAAGGAGATGGGGAAGTCGGCCGGGGAGGGGGGGAGAATTGCACAGCGGGATCGGGGGTGCTGCACAGCCGGAGCGGGTCACGGGGGGTGCTGTAGACCGGAGTCGAGAGGAAAAGCTGCTGATGACCGGACTGCTGCGGGTCGGCCGGATGGGGAGAACTGCACCGACCGGACGGGGAGCACTGCACAGCCGGAGCGGCGCTGTACTGTGGAGCCGAGGCGGTGCGCGGTACTTGCCGGAGCAAGTCAGCCGCACAGTGGAGTCGGTTCAGTCGGCCGGCCGGACTGGAGTTGTTCTCCAGGGAGAAGGAAGGAAGAAGAAGAAGAAGGGAAGAAGAAGACAAAATTTGTATGGAAAAATATGGAGAAGGGAGGAGAGAGAGAGAGAGAGAGAGTGTGGTTCCCAAGGTCTAGGTATTAGGGCCGGCTTGGGAGTTGTGAGGGTGATGGTGATGTTTTATAGGGAGGTGTGTGAGTGATGTGTGGTGGGGATGCTCTTATTTAAATTGGAGGGCTAGGATTTCACATGGAGGAGTGGGTTTCTCCATGCAAAGGAAGGGGGGAAAATGTTGACTAGGTCAAAGAATGGTAAGCTCTCCATTTGGTCATGGCCAATAGGGTGAGGACACCTAAATTAATAAATTACAACTAAGCCCCTTAAATTCGGAAAATTGCACGAACACATGAAATGATGCAAAAATTATAGAGAAAATATAGTTTGGTGATTTGGATGGTGAGGGGGTATTGTGTGTGTGGCATGGGTTTAATTTAATGGGCATTGGGATTAATTAGGGATTAAAATAGGATTAGACAAAATTGGTATCCTCGATTTAAATAGAATTAAAGTGTCCCACACTTTTAAATTAAATGGGGGCACTTGGGATCAAAATTCGAAAATGACACACAGGTTAAAAATGGTGGGGGCTTGGAGTCGGTCTTGGACCCTTTAGTTGGTCCGGCTCAACGGGTTAAGTTAGTATCTCAAAATTGAGGGTAACGACACAGGTGTCCGACACGGAATTAAATATGGATTTTAGGATACGTGAAGTTGTGCGATTTATTTAAGGCACAACAGATTTGATTTTTGTGTGACGAAAAGTCCAGTGCCTAAATTGGCGAGTCAAGTCAGAAGTACAATAGTCCAATGAAATTCATGGGCTGATAATGGGCTCTGAATAATTAAACAATGATAGGGCGCGCCAAGTGTTTATTTAAATGAAATAACAGACAACACTACTCTAAACCTCAACATCTGCTGCTAATCCAAAATTTTTCAAATCCAAACCTGACTCTCTATAGAATTAATCGAGGGGGTTTACATTCTTTCCAACTTAGAAAAATTTTGTCCTCGAAATTAAAAGTAAAGCACGATAATGGCTAAGAGAATTTTAAAACAACTAGTAATCAAATGTCGTACTTAAATTCGTACCTTGCTCCTTAAATAAGTACGGGAACAGCTGTCGAATAGAATCCTCGCGCTCCTAAGTAGACTCGCCTGGTGAATGGTATTTCCATGCAACTCTGACTAGTGGCTAGGGTCTACGACATATCTCCTCAACTGCGATACGTGAAATACGTCATGCACTTCCTCTAATGATGGAGGCAATACAAGACGGTAAGCCACTTCGCCAACTCGTTCCAAGATGTCAAAAGGTCCGATGTACCTCGGACTCAGCTTGCCTCTGCCTCCGAATCTGATGGTACCCCGAGTAGGCGATATCCTCAAAACCACATGGTCACCCTCCTTGAACTCCAGTGGTCTACGGTGCGCATCTGCCCAATGTTTCTGTTTGTCCTGTGCTATACGCATGTGGCTCTGAATCTGCTTGACCTTCTCCACTGTCTGAGTCACCAACTCTGGACCAAGTATCTGACGCTCTCCCAAGTCACTTCAATAAACTGGCGACCTGCATTTTCTTTCGTACAGTGCCTCATACGATGCCATCTGTATGCTAGCCTGGTAACTGTTATTGTAGGAGAATTCCACCAAGTGTAGGTGGTCCTTCCAAGATCCTCCAAAATTAATCATGCACGCTCTCAACATATCCTCTAATATCTATATCATGTGCTCTGTCTGACCATCAGTTTGTGGATGATATGCAGTGCTGAACTTGAGACAAGTTCCTAGGCTCTCCTGCATACTCCGCTAAAAATGTGACGTGAATCTGGAATCACGATCCGATACGATGCTGACAGGCACTCCATGTAGTCGTACTATCTGCCTCATATACATGTTAGCTAATATCTCTATGGACTATCCAACTCTTAAGGGTAAGAAATGTGCAGACTTGGTGAGTCTATCTATGACAACACAAACTATATCCTTCCCGCTAGGGCTTTCGGGAATCCTGTGACAAAGTCCATGGTAATGTGTTCCCACTTCCACTCGGGAATGGGAAGCGGCTGCAATAATCCTGCAGTCCTCTGATGTTCAGCCTTGACTTGCTGACAAACTAAACATTTCGACACGAATCTTGCAATTTCTCTCTTCATCTTATGCCACCAGAAATGCTGCCTCAAGTCTCGGTACATCTTCGTACCCCCGGGATGAATAGAATAAATCGAGCTATGTGCCTTGGTCATCAACTCTTGGCGTAGCTCGCCACTTGGAACATATAGGCGGTCTCCATACCTCAACGTTCCGTCTTCATGAATCTTGAGTCCCGTCTGTATGCCGGCCTCTGTCCTCTCTCGTAGATGTCGAAATCTTGCATCTGTAGGCAGGGCTGCCCTGATCCTCTTAATCAGTGTAGACTGAACCTCGAGACTGGCCATCTGTCCATCCATGCCTGGCAATACAATCTCAATCCCAAGCTCCTGGAGATCCTCCAACAATTGTCGCTGAGTCGTCAAAAAGTATGCCATGGGCTTCCTGCTTGCATCTGCTACGACATTCACCTTGCCAGGGTGGTACTGCAACTCAATGTCATAATCTGTCATCAACTCTAGCCAGCGTCTCTGCCTCATGTTGAGCTCTTTCTGCGTGTAGACGTACTTTAGTCTTTTATGATCTGTGTAAATCTCAACACGCTTACCATAAAGGTAATGTCTCCATAGCTTTAGTGCAAATATTACTGCAGCTAGCTCCAAGTCGTGCGTCGGATAGTTCTTCTCATGAACTCTCAGCTGTCTCGATACGTAGGCTATCACCTTGCCATGTTGCATCAGTACACATTCCAATCCGCTCCCAGATGCATCACTGTATACTATAAATCCTCCTGATCCTGAAGGTAGTGTCAAAATTGGTGCTGATGTCAGACGCTTCTTCAGCTCATCGAAAGCTGCCTGACACTCGTCGGTCCAGATAAACTCCTCGCCCTTACGCGTCAGTCACGTCATAGGTGCAGCTATCCTCAAGAAGTTTTCCACGAACCTCCGATAATATTTGGCAAGTCCGAGGAAACTCCTAACCTCTGTAACTGATGTAGGGGTAGGCCATGTCTCAATTGCAGCTATCTTCTCCGGGTCAACTACTAGTCCATCTCCGGTGATTATGTGCCCCAGAAATGGTACTCTATCCAGACAAAACTCATATTTGCTGAGCTTGGCGTACAGCCTCTCATGTCTCAGCGTCTCCATCACGATCCTGAGATGCCTCTCATGCTCCTCCTAGCTCTTGGAATATACCAAGATATCTTCGATGAATTCCACCACGAACTTGTCTAAGTACTGGTAGAAGACATTGTTCATCAAACAAATAAATACCGCTGGCGCGTTGGTTAAACCAAACGACATGACTAAAAACTCATAGTAGCCATACTTCGTCCGAAAGGCCGTCTTCTGGATGTCCTCTCTTCGTACCTTGATCTGATGATAACCGGATCTGAGATCGATCTTCGAGAATACACATGCACCCTAAGTTGATCAAACAAATCATTGATACGCGGCAGTGGATATTTGTTCTTTATCGTTACAGTATTTAGCGCCCTGTAATCGATACACAAGTGTACCATCTCGTCCTTCTTCGGTACAAACAGAATGGGTGCTCCCCATGGAGATACACTAGCCTGTATGAAACCCTTATCTAAGAGATCATCTACTTGGACTTTCAGCTCAACCAACTCCTTCGGTGCTAGTCTGTAAACGGGAGAAGTAACTGGCTCGGCTCCTGGAGTCAACTCTATAGTGAACTCAATCTCTCTGTCAGGTGGCAGTCCTAGGAGATCCTCTGGGAATACATCCTTAAACTCTACTATAAAGTGAGGGTACATCGGTTCATCTTCTGCAATGTGTGTCGCTAGGGTAGGTTGGACACTATGCTCTCGGGCTCCCCAAAGAAACTCAAACTCTGGGTGATCTGGGGGTCTAAAGATGACACAACCACGACAGCAATCTAGCGTTGCGTGGTATTGGCTCAACCAATCCATGCCTAGGACAATGTCATAGTCTGGCATGGAGAAGACCAGAAAGTGGGTACGCATCTCTCGCCCGCAGACAACTACTGAACATGATCTACAAGTATCGCTAACAGGTACTATTCCACCTCCCATAAGAATCCTGTTGATCTTCGGAAGGGGGGCGGTGGCTATTCTATGGGTAGCCATAAAACTAGCAGCTATAAAAGAGTATGTGGCACCAGAATCAAATAGGACTTATGCTGGTAATGAAGCTACTAAGATAGTACCTGTGATCACTTCTTCGGCTGTCTCTGCCTCCTCTATAGTCATCGCATAGGCCTGACCATGCCTTGGTGCCGGTGCCCTCGGCTGATGTCAAGCCTGATGGAAGCGATCTTCTTGTGGGGCCAAGGGTGGCCTCTTCTGATTTTCCCCTGGTGTCGATGGTCGTTGTGCTCCTGCTCCTGCGTATAGTGACCTTGGTCCAGGAGGCTACTGATAAGGCCTCGGTGCTGGCAGGGCTGGCCGATGAACCATCTGTGCTGGAGCCCTCTGGTCTGGGCAATCTCGGACTGCATGCTGGTCCGACCCACATCTCAAACAAGCGCCCAGTCTCCGTCGGCAGTCCCTCAATAAGTGTTCCTTCTTGCCGCAGTAATGGCATATGGGAATGACAGCTCCCTGTTGTGGTGCTGCCCTCTGCTGTTGGTGCTGTAATAGGGGGCGCTTCGCAGGTGCTCCCTGCGGGGCTCGAACTGCTGATAATGACGCACAGGAGAGCTTCAGGCTGGCCTCCATCTTGTTGATGCGGTCCTGGCATCGTGCTGCTAGTAATACCTCGGAGTAAGAGGTGGGAGCTATGGACCCGATAAACCTCTGGGTCTCGAAACTCAGGCCCTCGTAAAACTTCTCGGCCTTCGCCTCCTCAGTGGGGATCAGGTACTATGCAAACCTGCTCAGGCGGAGGAACTTAGCATTATATTCCTCTACAGTCATACTCCCCTGTCTGAGGTTCTGAAATATGTCCCGAAGCTCTGCTCGGGCAGTGGAGGGTATGTACATATCCTGGAAGAGCCTAGAGAACTCTTCCCTTGTGGCATGATCTGGTCCCAAATGCTGCTCCTCGGAAAGCCACCAGTGATGCGTGTTGCCAGTGAGCTGCATCCTGACGGCCGTCATCCATCGGTGTCGGGGGAGGTCGGTAGCCTCCAGTTGGTACTGAATGCTGGTGAGCCAAGTGTGGACCTCTGTCGGCTTCTCGGTGCCAGCAAATGGTTACGACATCAAACAAGGAAGTCTATGATAGACCCCCGCGTCGACTGGTATGTTGGTGGTGACGCCTTCCCCAAGGCCATCACGATACTCTCTCTCAGGGTCTCAGCTTGGCGCTGTTGGGCCTGCTGCTGAGCCTGCTGCTGGACCTGCTACTGGGCCTGCATCATCGCATACATCATCTGGAACATCTGTGTTCCATCCATCTGTTGCCCTGCGGGGAATGTCATAAAGGGCATCTGGGGCGAGAATGGTGGAGGAGGTGGTAGCTGCAGCTCCTCCTGACTCGGGATCCTCTGATCCTCAGGTCCTGCCTGATGCGGAGTCTGATGCCCGTCTGAAGGCACCTCGGGCTGTCCTGATGACTGCCCCAAGGGAGCTGGAGTCAGCAGAAGGACCTGCTCCAGTTTCGGTTCCCCGGAGGATCCTGCCTCTCGGGGAACATCGCCATGCTGCACGACGCGTCCACTACGGAGATTCATAAATCTGAAAAGAAGTTATGACTGCGATCAACGTTGAGGGAAATAAACAAGATGCAATTTGATATAAGATATCGAGATAGAGGTATCATGTGAAGGTTTTAAACTTTGCAGATACGATTCCTAATATTTATTCCTAACTTGCAGGCTCGCTTGGCACAGTCAGGTGACCAAGACGATTTAAATCTGACCTGCATGGGCCACCACAAAAACCTTGTCATACCCCGATTCCATAGGTAAGGAACCGAGTCATGTGGCAATGGCCAGCAGCTTACTTCGGCGGGCATCCCAAACTAATAGGCCTGTCGGAGTACACTTAAGCTGTAAAGTACAATGAATAACCCATCACATAACACATAAATAGTCAATCTAAATCTCATCCACAGGCAGCAATATAAGAGCACAATAGAGGTAAATACAATAACTAATGTGCAGAAAGGAAATGTCTAAGATAAGTATCAAATACAAATACTAGAGTAGTCACACGGGAACAAACCCGCTAGTACAAAATACTGGAATGAAAGTAAGCAATAAGATAACTTGAAACGGCATCAGGTAACTAGGTAATGATACCGTCCCAAGGAAAGAGTCACTACCAGCGATCAGGCGAAGTCCTCAGGGGTGACCTTGTCCTCGGCAGTGAGTACAGCTGCTGGATAGATGCCCGGTCCGTACTCCTCCGGATAATCCTCGTCTCCTACACCTGGAAGGGAACCAGGTCCTCAGAGGGACGTAACAAGGGACAAAAATATAGCATGCCAAGTAAACAAAAAAGTACAAGTGCAACAATATGGTACTCTATCATAACCAAACAAGTGTGACACAGTTTGAAGCAATGTTCGACGCGTGGGCTATCTAAAATAAAACTGTAGCTTCGAACACAGAGACACACGGGGCGTACCGTAGCTCCGAGCACAGAGTCACACGGGTGATACACTACTCTAGAATACAGGAACACTATATACATATATAAGCGCGTGCAGAGGAGCCCAAACGTCTAGTAACTGTCTTCCCCTTCCCAAGCGGTCAACGATGGTGCGCTGAACCTGAACCTATATCAACAGTCTCGACACACATAAATAACTCAACAGACGCGACCCTAAGGTCGTCCTAGTCTCTGGTCATGATGTCAGTATCAGGATACAGGAATCTGGCATGATCACTGTGTATGAGTGTGTCCTGGGGTGTTGATGTACCCAGGTACGTGTATCGAGGTACTACGAAGCATCTATCAATTATTCTAAGACGTTACGTCGAATGTCAACACCCGGTTGTGATCCGGACGTGAAGTATCGAACGCCAACATAAATACGCGCATAATGTACATAAAGAACAATAAATATCTGTAATCTGAAATACGGGGTAGCAAGGTACACTTGCCTGCGTGCGGCTGCTGGTGACGGTGTCCCGGTACCGCGTCCAAGCCCTCAGGTCCTGCAGTACCTAAAAATGAGATATAAACCAATAATCAATAATCTATTCCATGACAGACAGGGATGCGACACACATCTACACTTAAACTCAGTCTCAAACTCAAATAGTTAACTACTAATTTTATAGTCCTCAATCTCTGATCCTTGATTCGAATAATACCTATCTCAAAATAAATCACCTGTATAATATCATCAGACCCAATTCTCACATACTCGATTAATAATTATTTAAACCTTATGTTTTATATCATCCTTGTCAATTTGTAATTTGTATCTCTCTTTAATTAAATCCATCATTAATATTATCAGTCCTCAATCACAGACTAATGGTCTGATATCGCACACCATCTCACGATAAAAACTGCTCCTCGATGATATATCATAGCATCATTTCACAACACTTTAAATCTGCTCCTCGTAATAATCAATATGCATAAACTAATTAGATGCAACGCTCTAACTTATCATCCCTAGCATATCTGCAACCCTACTTGCAATATACCTATAATTCTCAAGCCTCGAAGTATACATTCTATAACATTATTTCTATAGTAAACTCCCATACCATTTACACTTGTTATAACATGTATTCCCACAATTTGCATTTACCCTAACCCTAACTAAGTACATCACCCTAATCAAACCTCATTAAACACAAGATACATGAACTACACTACATCTCCATATACACCAATATTATATAAACATTAAATCCTAACAAACTATATATATCAGAATATAGAGAGGGAGAGGGAGTCGTATACCTTGGCGGGGTGTTCGCTGGCTGGAAGGGGGATGGAACGGGGTGGAGAGTAGCGAAGTCGGACTGTGACTCGCTGGAGAAGAAGAGTGGAGGAAGTGATGGTGGTGGTGGAAGCTGATTCGTGGTGGTGGTAGTGATGATTCATGGTGGAGGTGGTCAGATGAGGGAGCTTGTGGTGGTGGTGATAGGATCGGACAGGGAGGAGATGGGGAAGTCGGCCGGACGGGGGGGGGAAGATCTGCACAGCGGGATCGGGGGTGCTGCACAGCCGGAGCGGGTCACGGGGGGTGTTGTAGACCAGAGTCGAGGGGAAAAGCTGCTGATGACCGGACTGCTGCGGGTTGGCCGGACGGGGAGAATTGCACCGACCGGACAGGGAGCACTGCACAGCCGGAGCGGCGCTACACTGTGGATCCGAGGCGGTGCGCGGTACTGGCCGGAGCAAGTCAGCCGCACAGTAGAATCGGTTCAGTCGGCCGGCCGGACTGGAGTTGTTCTCCAGGGAGAAGGAAGGAAGAAGAAGAAGAAGGGAAGAAGAAGACAAAATTCGTATGGGAAAATATGGAGGAGGGAGGAGAGAGAGAGAGAGAGAGAGAGTATGGTTCCCAATGTCTAGGGATTAGGGCCGGCTTGGGAGTTGTGAGGGTGATGGTGATGTTTTATAGGGAGGTGTGTGAGTGATATGTGGTGGGGATGCTCTCATTTAAATTGGAGGGCTAGGATTTCACATGGAGGAGTGGGTTTCTCCATGCAAAGGAAGGGAAAAAAAATGTTGACTAGGTCAAAGAATGGTAAGCTCTCCATTTGGTCATGGCCAATAGGGTGAGGACACCTAAATTAATAAATTACAACTAAGCCGCTTAAATTCGGGAAATTGTACGAACACATGAAATAATGCAAAAATTATGGGGAAAATGGAGTTTGGTGATTTGCATGGTGAGGGGGTGTTGTGTGTGTGGCATGGATTTAATTTAATGGCTATTGGGATTAATTGGGGATTAAAATAGGATTAGACAAAATTGGTATCCTCGATTTAAATAGAATTAAAGTGTCCCGTGCTTTTAAATTAAATGGGGGCACTTGGGGTCAAAATTCGGAAATGACACAAAGGTCAAAAATGGTGGGGGCTTGAGTCAGTCTTGGACCCTTTAGTTGGTTCGGCTCAACGGGTTAAGTTAGTATCTCAAAATTGAGGGTAACGACACAGGTGTCCGACACAGAATTAAATATGGATTTTAGGATATGGGAAGTTGTGCGATTAATTTAAGGCACAATGGATTTGATTTTTGTGTGACGAAAAGTCCAGTGCCTAAATTGGTGAGTCAAGTCAGAAGTACAATAGTTCGATGGAATTCATGGGCTGATAATGGGCTCCGAATAATTAAACAATGATAGGACGCGCCAAGGGTTTAATTAAATGAAATAACAGACAACACTACTCTAAACCTCAACATCTGCTGCTAATCCAAAATTGTCTAAATCCAAACCTGACTATCTATGGAATTAATCGAGGGGGTTTACAGCCTTCAAGAAAAATATGGTATGTAGCGATTGTGAAAAGAACTACAAAATCAACATTTAAGTCGATCAACGCTGTATGTACCACTCGACCTCTACAATTATTACATATGGATCTGTTTGGACTCAATAGAGTTGCTAGTCTAAATGGTAAGTTGTATGCATAAGTAATTGTAGATGATTACTCTAGATACAGTGGGTATATTTTCTTGCTTATAAGAATGATGCACTTTTAGAACTCGTCACATTTTGTAAAAATATACAAAATAAGAAAGGATTCATGATCACTCGCATTAGAAGTGATCATGGCGATGAATTTAAAAATGCTAAATTTGAGCAATTTTATAACACACACAGTTATTTACATGAATTTTCTTTTCCTAGAACTCCGTAATAGAATGGCGTTGTAGAACTTAAGAATAAATCTCTTAGCGAAATGGCTAAAGTAATGTTAAACCAATTCAGCCTACCTAAGTATTTCTGGGAAGAAGATGTCAATACAGCGTGCTATGTTTTGAATAGAGTTTTGATTCGATCTAAATCGAAGAAAACTCCCTATGAATTATGGTTTGATAGAACTTCCTCTGTTTCCTACTTTGAGATCTTTGGATGCAAATGATTCATTCTCAATACCAAAGACAACTTAAGCAAATTTGACGAAAAGACCGATAAAGGTATTTTTCTAGGTTATGTGGCCTAGAGCAAAGGATACCGATTCTTTAATAATAAGTTAATAACGATCGAAGAATCAATCAGCGTCACCTTCAATTAGATGAACAATGAAACAAACAATGATAGTGATGATGAAGATATCGGTACATCAAGCAAAGCACCAACCATAACGGAACCCAGTACCAGCTTGGAGAATCTAGCAAAGAGGATAAAATTCATGGCCGATCACCCCAAGGACTTGGTAATAGGTGAGATCACAAAAGGTGTAAGTATTCGTTCCTCTAATAGATATATTGTATCTAGTGTAACTTTTGTTTCACAGCTTGAGCCTAAAAATATTGAAGAAGCATGTAGTGATAATTACTGGATAGAAGCCATGCAAGAGGAATTAAACCAATTCGAATGAAATCAAGTTTGGGAACTTGTTCCCAAGCCTAATGATCATCCGATCATTGTCACCCGTTGGGTATTCCGAAATAAATTAAATGAGAATACTTTAGTTATACGTAACAAGGCTAGACTTGTAGCTCAAGGATACAACCAAGAGGAAGGTATCGACTACGATGAAACTTATGCCTCAGTTGCGCATTTAGAATCCATTCGCATGCTATGTACATTTGCATGTTTTCATAATTTCAAATTATTTCAAATGGATGTCAAAAATACCTTTTTTGGTTTCATAAAAGAAGAAGTTTTTGTAGCTCAACCACCAGGATTCACATATTTCAAAAACCCTAATCATGTTTTCAAGTTGAAAAAAGCCTTATAGGGACTAAAACAAGCCCCTGGTATGATCGCCTAAGCTTTTTTCTACTTGAAAAAGATTTTTCAAAAGGAAAGGTTGGCACTACACTATTCTCTAAATATTTGAATAAAAATCTTCCTTTAGTTCAAATTTATGTTGATGACATTATCTTTGGATCAACTGATGAATCTCTTTGTTGAGAATTTTCTGAGTGTATGCAGAGTGAGTTTGAGATAAGCATGATGGGTGAGTTAAAGTTCTTTCTTGGACTGCAAATCAACAAAATCAAAATGGGACATTCATCAACCAAGCCAAGTATACAAAAGACCTCTTAAAGAAGTTTGATCTGGAATCTGCCAAGCCCTTTGGTACTCCAATGGCATCTTCAACAAAGCTTGACATAGATGAACAAGGCAAACCATTCGACATACAGAAGTATCGAGGTATGATCGACAAACCTGATATCATGTTTAGTGTTTGCTTGTGTGCACAATTTTAAGCTAACCCTAAGGAATCACATTTGTGCATCATTAAGCGTATCTTCCGATACCTCAAAAGCACTTCTTCTATCATCGTATGGTATCCCAAAACTACGTTCCTTGACCTAGTCGGTTATTCGAATGCTGATTTTGCTGGATGCAAAGTGGATAGAAAAAGTACTAGTGGTATATGTCATTTCCTAGGCAAAGCTTTAGTCTCTTGGTTTAGCAATAAACAAAATTCTGTCGTGTTATCAACTACTGAGGCTGAGTATATCGCCGCATGACGTTGTTGTTCATAAATTTTATGGATGAAGAAAACCTTAGAAGACTATGACTTACAATATTCACATATTTTTATTTACTGTGACAATACTAGCACTATTAATTTGACTAAGAATCCTGTATGTCAGTCACGCACTAAGCACATTGAGATTCGACATTATTTTCTTATAGATCATTAACAAAATAGATATATTAATTTAGAATATATAGACACCAAAAAATAATTGGCTGATATATTTACTAAACCTTTAGCAGAAGATAGATTCAACTACTTACGTCGAGAATTAAGAATTTTAGATATCAATAATATTAATTAATCTTATCTTATTGAATTACTTCTGATATACAAAAAATATTTTGGAGACGAGCTTACAAAGTATCTGTCTGTCACCACGGCTACGACAAAAGTGAAACAAAACTTAAGTGTCCCCCGGTGGACCTCCGCTAGATGGGATAATACCTCGACAGCTAATCTGAGACAATCGCGGTATACGAAAAGTAATTCGTAAAATAATTTAATTATATTTATTAAAATTTAAAATTAATAACTTCTGATGATGAGTAGATATCTAGCTGTTAAGTTTTAATCTAGATATTTTTAGTTTATTTTTTTCACTTTATGTCTATGTATCTTGGAAATATCTTCTACATTCCAATGATTAGATTTTATTTATGCATTTCCAGTTATAGTACATTGTGTATGGTAAAACTCTTTCAGTTAGCTGCACTCAAAATTTTATCTATTTATGATTTATTCTATTTACATGCATATTAACTTTCATGTCTCGCTTATCATTCATATTTAGCTACTGCATTTTTTAAATGCTATATTTCTGTGAAATATATGCAATCTATTTTTCTTCTTCACTTGTCTGTCTTTTTGTAAGCACATTTTGTGGGGAGCTTCCTTCTCCTAAAAATTTTGCTAAATGATAATGGGGGAGAAAAATATACAACATCGAGTAACTACAATTGGTATCATTATAATTGATTTTTAAATCAGTTCAATCAAGATGTTATATCGGTCAAGGTATGTCAATTATCAAAATGGGGGAGATTATTGGCCCATTGGTCATGGTCGAACCGATTTTGATAGTCGATCTAACCTGGACCCGATATAAGCTACTGCGACACCTATCAGATGTACTACGACAATTGCAACATTAACTGTTCAGAGCTGCTTCCCGTCATCGTGTCTATGTTTTATTTTTCTGTATGCAATATAATTTTCCATTCATTGAGTCTAGGAATATACTGTACACCGCGTTGTACTGGCAATTAGGCTACCCTAAATTATTTTCAAAATAGGCTATCTTGAAATAGCCTAAAATTCTATATTTTGGTTGATCTAAGTTGGACCCAAAACTCAGCCCAGTTTCTGTTCTGGCCCTGAACTAAGGGAACAAAACTCAGACCGAGTTCAGCCAGAGTTCGGCCTTAGTGGACATTTTGTTCAAAAACTTGGTCTCCCTGTAATTTCGGATACAACGGCTATTTTCTGATATTTTGCAGACGAACTCTAGCCGACTTCTTGCCGAGTTCTGTCCGAACTCTCCTTTGAGTAATCCTATAAATAGAGAAGATATTTCATATTTCTAAATATTAATTCACTTTCAATCTTTTCTTCTCTTCTGGTATACGAGTTCTAAAAAGCCTTCAGTTTTACATCCCAAGCCAGTTACAATTCTCTAGTCTCAGTTGCCAGTATGGTACGATCTTGAAGTCCAGAGAGTTATAATCAAAATCTTGTTCAGAAGTTCTCTACTTCACACTTGAAGTCATCGAGCTCTTCGAATTAATGCTCGTATCTGTAAGAAGTCGATAAGCCTTTGGATGAAAGCTTGTATTCCATTCGTATAGTGGATTACAACTGCAAGCTAGAGTCCTCCCGTCTAGATTAGTCCACACATTGAGGGATACCAAGATACATCGCTGTGTTTATGTTTGCCTTCTCACTCTTTTCTTTACTTTGGCTTATACTGTAATAGTTGTGACATACCTGCAACACAATTGCTAGACTGTTATTATAGCTGTGATATATACTTATATCTGTGACACATATATAGCAGTCATGATACTTGTATAACTTGCTAGAAAGTTTTTTATTTGCTAAATTCTGCTGTATACTCTATTCACCCCCCTCTAGAGTATATTCTATTATATTTTGATCCTATAATTGGTATCAGAGCAGGTTCTCTCTGAATTGGTTTCTTATCCTAATTGCTCCTATAGTTGTTGCCAACAAACTTGTGGAAGAATGCAGTAGACCGCCAACTTGAGGATAACACTCAACATTGGTGGAAAGCTGGGCATATACGTTTTGGTGCCAATCAGGCTTAGGAAGAGTTTTACAAACTCTTCAACGAGATTTTATTCCCCGCTAATATACGGGATATTCTTTATGATCCGTTCCTCCATCTCGAGCAGGGGAACATGACAATGTATGCGTATGACGTCGGGTTTAGTCGATTGAGTCAATTTGGGACCGTAATGATTCCCACAAAGATAGAGAGAGCAGGGAGGTTCTA
This sequence comes from Iris macrosiphon, assembly GCA_036927795.1. Taxonomy (NCBI): domain Eukaryota; kingdom Viridiplantae; phylum Streptophyta; class Magnoliopsida; order Asparagales; family Iridaceae; genus Iris; species Iris macrosiphon. Next base: position 50,676,403 of record JAYESA010000007.1, read on the forward strand.
CAATAGACTATTACATGAGCTCAAGAGGTACACCACCATGCAGTCCAGAGTTTCACATGCAGCAGTATTGGAGGAAGCCAGAAACCAAGAGCTCCTTTGTTAGAAGGCGCAACAGACGCAGTGACGCCCCAACTACAGCCACTGCACCACCTAGAGTGACTCAGGGTGGACCGATTAGGAGTCCACTAGCGCATCAGCATCAACAGAGAGCGGAACCATATAGAGCTCAGGATAAGCCTTCTTGCCATTACAGTGGTACAATGGGGCATGTTAAGAGGGATTGCCGTTGACGATTAGTTTATTTTCTAGTTAAGAGGGATTGCCGTTGACGATTAGTTTATTTTCTATCTTATGGGTCTAGCCAGCATCAGGCCAGAGATTGGCCATAAATGAAGACCCCTGCGACAAAGCAAATCCAATGTCTAGTATTATCTGCTTCTACTCCTAGCCAGCAGTTGCAGAGGCCAATAACTCCGGAACCAAGAGCGCTACGACCACCCGCACCAGGAGGTTTTCAGAGGGGACCACCTTTAGTTGATCAGGGAGCACAATTCAGATAGGTAAGGCATGAGATGGAAAATCAAAGGATTGGGTAGGATTTTTCCATAAAAATAGATAATACTGAGCGTGATAAGGAGGTCATATCAGGTATTATTCTCGTTGCTACATTTTCTATTGTGACATACTATTTGATATTGGAGCCACACGCTCTTTCCTAACTTCTAGTGTTATTGCCATGCATGATATTCCTATCTCACTGTTGCCTAGAAATGTTAGAATTCTCATCGGGGGAGGGATTGTGCTGTTAGCAACATATGTAGGGCCGGAAGATGAAGGCTTGAATTTTGGTTTTTTCTATGCCAAACTTCGATGTCGTCCTTGGGATAGACTAACTGAATCGGTATTATGCCTTCCTTGATTGTTATGGAGGGAGTATTTTATTTAGACCACCAAGCTACTCATAAGTCAAGTTCACTCGAGGATCCACCGAGATGCATGACAAGCAGGGCTAGTTTCCTACTTGGTAATGGAAAACGTCTCCTATAACCCTATTATTCAGGAGTTCTAAGAAAAGTTTCCAGATAATTTACCAGGGCTACTCCTATATAGAGAGGTTGAATTCTTGATCAAGTTGATTTCAGGAGCAGCACCTATAACATCGAATGTCTATAAATTGGCGAAGAAGGAGATGGATGAGTTGAAGGCGCAATTGGAAGAATTAGAGAGCAAAGGCTACATCCAACTGAGTTCATCACCTTGGGGAGCTCCAGTGTTGTTTGTCCCCAAGAAGGATGGGTCATTGTGCATGTGCATCGACTACAAAGCCTTGAATACTGTCACGACCCACACCCGGTTTAGGGGCACGAATGCGTGGGTACGTCCAGCCTACGCCGCAGCATCGACGGTAGAACGCTGTCTAGGTCAAGTACTATCTATAAAATCTCACGCTAGTATCCAACTCCATAAGGAGACTCGGATAACACTATGAAAATATTAACAACATACTCAATCACAACTACAGCACGATAGGAATTTGAAGAAACAAAAGAATACAACACAAGTCTAATGACAAAATAATCATACCTGCAATCATTAACTTCCAATCCCCAAGTATGTCAGAACCCAGTCTACTAAGGTCACAGTCTGGAAAAATATTTCCAGTCAGGAAGGAGCAAAGTACATCTCTAAATAGCAGTTCTATATAAATGACATAAACTATGTAGCAGTTCTAGATGGAAATATACCAGATGCATGTACAGGTACGAGAAATATACAATGAAGAAATACTGGAAAAATACTGTAAGTAACTGCAGGAAAAGAAACAATATGTCCATGAGCAAGAAACATATGACTAAGTGTGTGAGTACTAGCTTTAACTTGTGATCGGCTTAGGAACTTGATCAGGCTGGTTACATGTGATTAGCTATGATTCACGAAGGTCAGGCTAACCGTTGGTTAGCTATGATGCATGTAGAGGTCAGGCTAATCACACGTAACAGCTATGAGGCACTGAGATGGTCAGGCCGCACCCGACGTAAGATGTGGGGTGAGCTATGATGCATAGAAAGTTGGGTATGATCACATATCTACACTAAAATACTCCCCACTCCCGACTGGTATAGTAGATCCAATCATGGTACGCTATGGCACGGGATTCCCCAGGAAGGTAGCAAGTCTCCCCGGGAATCAGTGTCTGTACATGCACAAGATAACAAGGAAACAAGTCTTGTACAAGCTACACCATAAAAAAGGAATAACATCTCATGACGAGATCCGTGTATAGCAATCGTGTAACCAATGTGTCAAGAACATGAATATTTACACTAGATACAGTGAACATAGAAGATATCATAAATTAGAAACTAATCAAAGAATGTACTCGCCTTGGGTCCTTAGCTGGTAATGTCAATGTCCTGTCCCAGAGTATCGTCTGGAGGAACCAACAGTCCTAAAAATATATCAAATACAACATTTGCATCAGGCGCTACACTAACACATCACAATACATGAACTCAGGGGCTCTGCCAGGCATGGCTCTAGTCAACTAGGTCATCTAGTAGGGATACGTATATAATACACATTACACTTATTAATACTTACAATATTTATACATGCACCAATTTAAATGTATTTACAATATATATATATACACCAAATTGAATACACATACAATATATATACCAATTAAACATATATCGTATATATATATATATATATACTAGTTGAACCATACGTATACTCATATATGTGCAAAAATACTGTTTAAAATATACATATATTTTGTCAACATCAATATTAGAATATACTAATATTAAATTACCAATTCAGATTTATACTATATATATATATACAGATGCCAATTAATTCATATATTAAAAATATGTTTTATTACACATATACTACATGAAATTATACCAATTAAATATATGTATAATTATACCAAAAATATACATACATATATACATATATATATATACCAAAATAATTATATACATATACTAAAAATATATATATACATAGATACTAAATTAATTACATATACTAGAATACGTTTTTACATATATAAATCATTTCGAAATTATTTGAACAATAATTGTTAAACTTTCCTTTCGAACAAAATTACACTTAAAAGTTTATTTATAAAAATCTAGAATTTAGGTAAAAGCCAATGTATTTATATATCTAGTAATTTCAGTTACCAATCCAAATAACCAATTTTTGAACAAATTTTATTATTGAAACTATAATTTTTAATTAATTATAAAAACCCCAAAGATTATTATATTTTACATAATCGAAAATCCATATATATATACATAACTAAATTAATTAAAACTAACAAATTAAATATAAATTAACTAATTAATTTAACTAAACTGATTAATTAAACTAACTACTGATTACTAATTAACTACTGATTATATAACTAAACTAATTAAAAATTTACTAATGATTAATAATTAACAACTATTACTTATTAACTAATTAATCTATTATATTTAACTAACTAATTATATTAAGTTAACTAACTAATAATACCTAACTAGTTACATTACAGAACGAAGAAAAGGGGGAGAAAAGGGGCTCACGGGGTCTTGTCGTCGACGGAGGAGGAATCCGCCGGGGTCACGCGGTGGGGGCTCCGTCGAGGAGGCGGCGGCAGATCTGGGTTCGAGGCGGCTGCGTCCGGTTCGAGGAGGCGGCGGCGCTCTGTTCGAGGAGGCGGCGCTCTGCCCGAGGAGGCGGGCGGCTTCGAGGCGGCGGCGGTGCTCGGTTCCAGCGGCGGTGTTCGGCTTCAGCGGCGGTGCTCGACGCGGGTGAGGCGGCGGCGGCGACTGGATCTGAGGCGGCGGAAACTCGACTCGGCGGCGGCGGTCGACCACAGGCGCTCGACACCGAGGGGAGGTCCTGTAGTCACCGGGCTTGACGACGAGGAGGTGCTCCGCGGCCACTGGCTCGGCGAGGCTAGATCTGGGGTTAGGGTTTGGGTACGTGTCCGGTCTGGACACGAGGGTGGTGTACTGTACAGGGACGGACGTGTCCGGGGTGTTGGACACATGGTTGGGTGTACTGGTATTGGGGTGGACGTATCCGGGTGTTGGACACGAAAATGTAATATTGTAATAACTGGACACAGAAAATGAATGGATACGGTGGGACACCCGGGGTCGGACCCGAGGCCATCACGGCTGACACGGTGATGCTGGACACACGGACACGAGCACACAAAAATGGTGGTGGCTTTGGCTTTAGGAATTGTGGGGGCTAGCTAATAAATTGGAGATTAGGGTTTCTTGGGAATGGTGATGAGGGACTTAAATAGGGGAGAGAGTTGTGGGCTAAAGGGTGAGGATTGGCCCAATAATGAATGGCCACGATAATAAATAAACGAGTTTTCATGTGGGAATAATGAGGGTGAAATCGGAAGATGGTAACCTTATAAAAATTAATAGAAAATATTATAATTTAAGAAAAATATTTTTTTTTTAAGGGCTTCCAAGGCTAACTGATTAAATTAGCTACTAAACAAACCTATATTTGAAAACCCTAGAAAATATGAAATGCATTTATTTACTATCCCAAATGGATTTGAAAATTTTATGAACAACTAGTCCTTCAATAATTTTTTTTTTATTAAACAAATAAATTTTATGATTTCACGCCAAAAATATTCGAAGCTATTGTATTATATTTACATCATTATTTATCTATTTATTTTATAAGAAATCGACATTTAGAAAAATGATTTTTATAAAAGACTTTAAATCACCTTCTAAAATCAAACATTGTTCAAAATCAAATACAAGAATTCAAGGAGAAAATATTTTATAACTTGGTATTTAAAATAAATTAAAAAATCCAATTATTTCGGAAATTTGGAAATCGGAGGTTACAAGTCTACCCACCTTAGAAAAATTTCGTCCTCGAAATTTAAAATCCTGTGTAATTGTCTTTACTCATCATATTATTTCTATCAAAATAAATTTTCAAACCAAATAATCATGAAGTAATTCCATATTGCTATTTCACAACCCTTCAAAAATTTATAACATCATATTCCTGAAAATCTTTAAGTTTAAAATCAAGTTCAAATTTTTATCATAATCTCCTCCAAAAATTTAAGTTCGTATCTAAATACTCAAGGATTTTAATATCCTATCCTCCAATTGAAATCCAATCAATACATACTTATAAAGAATCTGTATCCCAAAATTTCAAATTTTTAACACTAATCCATCAATCAACTTCTCAATTTTGAGTAAATCACTAAATACAAAATTTACTATCCAATCCTTTAATTGAAATCCAGTCAATGTGTATTTATAAAATCTAAATCCTCATCCCAAAAATTTAAATTCAAACACTAATCCATTAACGATCTTATGTTTCTATTCCTTCTCTACACAATAATCAAGTAATACAATAGTTACGAAACACTCAAATATCATATACACTCAAATATAAATTTATATCTTGCAGTCAATAGATATAATGTTAATCTCCTTAGTTTCCTCAAAATTTAATGATAAATTCAATCATTTCATAATCTTCATAAAAATCAATGATTTAACGAAATCGTCAATTCCGCCATATTAATTCTCACTCTTTATTTAAATTAATATTTTATCCTCAAATTTTAAGGCACATTATCTCTTTTTGTCAAATCATAACCTCTTCATTAATTCTTCACTACGGTCAAACCCCCAACAATCAAGGTCTAAGAAAATTCTACCTACAGTCGTACAACATGCAATCTAGAGAAAACATACATGGTTATGGTCTCCTTTGTCAGGGTATTTCAGTCTCTGTTAAGGTGTACTACCAGTTTTATTCTAACAAAAAATCATGCATACAACTACAGTACTAGGGAAAATCAATCAATCGAAAGATGGAAGAAGGAATCATTAGGAGGGGAAGAAAGAACATGTTAACATATTTCTCGCGGTATCTGCTATCTCTAACAAACACTTAACTCTAGCATATTCACTAACTAATTTCCTATTCCTGTACACTGGTACCCATCTCAACTAATCATTAATCCACAAGATCCATGAATATATCCGTATTGCACACACCTGTTTATTAATACCAAAATCTGATGCCAAGAATCTCTAATATAACCATGATTAAATAATGCATCCAAGTTGATACCTCTATCTCTTTAGTACCATACCCTCTGACAGTTCCCGTTCCTACTACAATTGTTCATACTATTTGTCCTCATCACTCAAGTATACGTCAAGTGCAACACCATACTAAATACTGCTCTTTCCAATACAATTTTAGATGGACACCCAAGTCAGTCTGCGATGCCATCTCAATCATTCTCAAATTACTATATCCTTACACATGTATATCCTTTACTCATATATTAATATTCATACCTCTCATCTACCATAGAATTAATCCTCAAAATAATCGTCAAGGTTTAACTTCTCGATCAACTTAAAATAACTGTATATACTTCCTCAAAATCCAATACTCAACATCGAAATAAAATTAATCACTCCAAAAATCTTTGTAGCCCTAGCCACGTTTATTGAATTCATATTTGAAATCCTCACAATTTAATGACGTGATCTCAACTCCTCAATTATTCTAAAAATAAAATTTTATTTCCACCTTTTAATTTATAATTCCACAAATGTACATATCAGTGCTCACGGTCTATGATACTCAAGGTGCACTCAATGCATCTAGTGTCTATAACTGTGTAATAAAATTGTACTGCCTGAATCACTTGTACTATTACCTCCAATGATCAAAGTTATCATCACCTGTATTTTCTTTCATGATTTCAATTTATGTCAACTGGTATATCATCTAGTTATCATTACACAGAGTGCTTACTGTTATTAACGTTATTCTCGACTAATCCTCGATATAGAATCATTAGCACTCTTGGTATTATATCACTAGCTTCATTAATGGTTTATCTCATCAAGCTCATTATAACTCATGATTACATGCACTTTCTATAATACTCATGCTTTATTTCAATCTCAGGGGCAGACATATGGTCTTATATCTCGATTGATGTATAGGCATATCTCTTAATCCTTTTACAGCCCGTTAAACTAATTTGCGATACACTTCACAACTTTATTATCTATTCCGATATTCCTCTACTCATGACACCTCATTATAACTCCTCATGCATATAAATCTCTTTACCTTTAACACACCCGATATCAATTATCAGATTGAACGTCATGCTCCATTAATTCTTAACACAAATTCTTGGATACTTAAATGTTCATGTAGGTCATCCAATTGCAAAATCATGAGTATCCAGGACGGGTATGTTGGCTCTGATACTAACTCTGAGAACTATCACTGATACTCTATACTCGTCTTTTACTCACAGTCTCTACTGACCTTATCCTAGAACCATTGCTACAAGGTACTATGCTATGGGTATCTCTAGATTAATGCCTAATGCTCCCATGTCCAACTAAGAAACACTTACAGAATCACAAGTCACACTCAGTCAACTAATACAAGACACAACCAAAATTGCAAGTCACTAATTATCATACTAACAAGGAATCCTCAAAGAAAATAAGCTCAAAAAGGAACTGGATCAAGGACGGAAGGTATCCTTACTGCTAGTAAAGAAAAGAAGCGATGGAACAAAGTCCTGGAATAACATAAATAGATAAGTCTTAAGATGATATTTTAAGAACCAATTTAAGATACAACCTGATAATCATACACGTCTTTCCGAAATCATGATACTCAGAATCCTCGCCCCGCTAGTAAGCATAGACGCGATAAACGACAGGTTCCGTAACTAAGGTATGCAACTCCATAATTACGTCATCTAGAATCTTCGCCACGCCAACCGGTATGGCTGCGAGAGACCCTAAGTTTCATAACTACAGTATGTACATCCAAGTCAGGTTCCTACGTTCTCGTCACGATAGCTAATATGGCTGCGATAACTCTAGGTTCCATAACCAAAGTAGACGTTTTACCTTTCTCACTGTCCTCATCAATATATGTCATCAGATGATACCGTAAATTTTAGTCCGTAAAATTTATCTCAATATGAAATCAACTCAACAACGATACCAGGAATTAAAGTTAACAACTGGTCAACAAGAATAACTCAATAATGATACTAAGATTTTAATTTAATAACTGATCAACAAGAATCAAGTTCAATAACAACAAGCGAGAGCGGACGAAAACAAGGAAAAGATTTAAATTAGAATTTATAATGAGATTCTCAAGGGTCGTCCCAGGAATCTCTCAAATAATTTGTGATTGAGTATCCTCTCTCATCCTAGTATCCTATGTCCTATATTCTATTGCAGGCACATAGTAGTATAACAAGGATGCCACACTACTACGACATCGCACAACTCGCGAAGTCTGACCTGCGTGGGCCACCACTAAAAACGTGTCACGACCCGCACCCGGTTTTGGGGCACGAATGCGTGGGTACGTCCAGCCTACGCCGCAGCATCGGTGGTAGAACGCTGTCTAGGTCAAGTACTATCTATAAAATCTCACGCTAGTATCCAACTCCATAAGGAGACTCGGATAACACTATGAAAATATTAACAACATACTCAATCACAACTACAGCACGATAGGAATTTGAAGAAACAAAAGAATACAACCCAAGTCTAATGACAAAATAATCATACCTGCAATCATTAACTTCCAATCCCCAAGTATGTCAGAACCCAGTCTACTAAGGTCACAGTCTGGAAAAATATTTCCAGTCCGGAAGGAGCAAAGTACATCTCTAAATAGCAGTTCTATATAAATGACATAAACTATGTAGCAGTTCTAGATGGAAATATACCAGATGCATGTACAGGTACGAGAAATGTACAATAAAGAAATACTGGAAAAATACTGTAAGTAACTGCAGGAAAAGAAACAATATGTCCATGAGCAAAAAACCTATGACTAAGTGTGTGAGTACTAGCTTTAACATGTGATCGGCTTGGGAACTTGATCAGGCTGGTTACATATGATTAGCTATGATTCACGAAGGTCAGGCTAACCGTTGGTTAGCTATGATGCATGTAGAGGTCTGGCTAATCACACGTAACAGCTATGAGGCACTGAGATGGTCAGGCCGCACCCGACGTGAGATGTGGGGTGAGCTATGATGCATGGAAAGTTGGGTATGATCACATATCTACACTAAAATACTCCCCACTCCCGACTGGTATAGTAGATCCAATCATGGTACGCTATGGCACGGGATTCCCCAGGAAGGTAGCAAGTCTCCCCGGGAATCAGTGTCTGTACATGCACAAGATAACAAGGAAACAAGTCTTGTACAAGCTACACCATGAAAAAGGAATAACATCTCATGACGAGATCCGTGTATACCAATCCGTGTAACCAATGTGTCAAGAACATGGATATTTACACTAGATACAGTGAACATAGGAGATATCATAAATTAGAAACTAATCAGAGAATGTACTCGCCTTGGGTTCTTAGCTGGTAATGTCAATGTCCTGTCCTAGAGTATCGTCTGGAGGAACCAACAGTCCTAAAAATATATCAAATACAACATTTGCATCAGGCGCTACACTAACACATCACAATACATGAACTCAGGGGCTCTGCCAGGCATGGCTCTAGTCAACTAGGTCATCTAGTAGGGATACGTATATAATACACATTACACTTATTAATACTTACAATATTTATACATGCACCAATTTAAATGTATTTACAATATATATATATACAACCAAATTGAATACACATACAATATATATACCAATTAAACATATATCGTATATATATATATATATATACTAGTTGAACCATACGTATACTCATATATGTGCAAAAATACTGTTTAAAATATACATATATTTTGTCAACATCATTATTAGAATATACTAATATTAAATTACCAATTCAGATTTATACTATATATATATATACAGATGCCAATTAATTCATATATTAAAAATACGTTTTATTACATATATACTACATGAAATTATACCAATTAAATATATGTATAATTATACCAAAAATATACATACATATATACATATATATATATACCAAAATAATTATATACATATACTAAAAATATATATATACATAGATACTAAATTAATTACATATACTAGAATACGTATTTACATATATAAATCATTTCGAAATTATTTGAACAATAATTGTTAAACTTTCCTTTCGAACAAAATTACACTTAAAAGTTTATTTATAAAAATCTAGAATTTAGGTAAAAGCCAATGTATTTATATATCTAGTAATTTCAGTTACCAATCCAAATAACCAATTTTTGAACAAATTTTATTATTGAAACTATAATTTTTAATTAATTATAAAAACCCCAAAGATTATTATATTTTACATAATCAAAAATCCATATATATATACATAACTAAATTAATTAAAACTAACAAATTAAATATAAATTAACTAATTAATTTAACTAAACTGATTAATTAAACTAACTACTGATTACTAATTAACTACTGATTATATAACTAAACTAATTAAAAATTTACTAATGATTAATAATTAACAACTATTACTTATTAACTAATTAATCTATTATATTTAACTAACTAATTATATTAAGTTAACTAACTAATAATACCTAACTAGTTACGTTACAGAACGAAGAAAAGGGGGAGAAAAGGGGCTCACGGGGTCTTGTCGTCGACGGAGGAGGAATCCGCCGGGGTCACGCGGTGGGGGCTCCGTCGAGGAGGCGGCGGCAGATCTGGGTTCGAGGCGGCTGCGTCCGGTTCGAGGAGGCGGCGGCGCTCTGTTCGAGGAGGCGGCGCTCTGCCCGAGGAGGCGGGCGGCTTCGAGGCGGCGGCGGTGCTCGGTTCCAGCGGCGGTGTTCGGCTTCAGCGGCGGTGCTCGACGCGGGTGAGGCGGCGGCGGCGACTGGATCTGAGGCGGCGGAAACTCGACTCGGCGGCGGCGGTCGACCACAGGCGCTCGACACCGAGGGGAGGTCCTGTAGTCACCGGGCTTGACGACGAGGAGGTGCTCCGCGGCCACTGGCTCGGTGAGGCTAGATCTGGGGTTAGGGTTTGGGTACGTGTCCGGTCTGGACACGAGGGTGGTGTACTGTACAGGGACGGACGTGTCCGGGGTGTTGGACACATGGTTGGGTGTACTGGTATTGGGGTGGACGTGTCCGGGTGTTGGATACGAAAATGTAATATTGTAATAACTGGACACAGAAAATGAATGGATACGGTGGGACACCCGGGGTTGGACCCGAGGCCATCACGGCTGACACGGTGATGCTGGACACACGGACACGAGCACACAAAAATGGTGGTGGCTTTGGCTTTGGGAATTGTGGGGGCTAGCTAATAAATTGGAGATTAGGGTTTCTTGGGAATGGTGATGAGGGACTTAAATAGGGGAGAGAGTTGTGGGCTAAAGGGTGAGGATTGGCCCAATAATGAATGGCCACGATAATAAATAAACGAGTTTTCATGTGGGAATAATGAGGGTGAAATCGGAAGATGGTAACCTTATAAAAATTAATAGAAAATATTATAATTTAAGAAAAATATTTTTTTTTAAGGGCTTCCAAGGCTAACTGATTAAATTAGCTACTAAACAAACCTATATTTGAAAACCCTAGAAAATATGAAATGCATTTATTTACTATCCCAAATGGATTTGAAAATATTTCGGAAATGCATTTAAATCACCTTCTAAAATCAAACATTGTTCAAAATCAAATACAAGAATTCAAGGAGAAAATATTTTATAACTTGGTATTTAAAATAAATTAAAAAATCCAATTATTTCGAAAATTTGGAAATCGGAGGTTACAAATACTGTGATAGTAAAGATCAAGTGCCCTACGTGATTACACGGTATCCAGGTAACATTATGTCGGATTGGGATACGCAATTCACATCTCACTTTTGGAGGAGCATGCATGAGATCCTTGAGACTCATCTAAAGTTTAGTATGTCCCATCATCCACAGATAGAAGGGCAATCGGAACATACTATTTCGAAATTGGAGGATATGTTGAGGGTATGTATGTTATACTTTAGAGGATTATGGGAGGATCACCTACATCTTATGGAGTTTTTTGACAACAATAGTTATCAAGCGAGCATCTAAATGGCTCTATTTGAAGCATTGTATGGTAGGAAATATAGGTCTCCTGTATATTGGAGTGACGTGGGAGAACGTCAGATATTGGGTCTAGAGTTGGTTGTTAGCACAGGGGAGAAGGTGAAAATGATACAAGGGCACTTGCGAGCAGCACAAGACAGGCAAAAGTAATGGACAGATCTTCATTACTGACCTTTAGAGTTTAAGGAAGGCAACCATGTTTTCTCGAGGATATCGTCAACTAGAGGCACCATCCACTTTTGTGGATGTGGCAAGATGAGTCCTAGGTATATAGGACCGTTGAGGATTTGAGAAGTTGCTTATAGATTGACACTGCCACCTTCACTTGAGGGAGTACATGACGTATTCCACGTATCACAGCTAAAAAGATACGTAGTCGATAAAAACATGTCTTAGATCTCTCTGAGATCACCATCAGATCAAGTCTGTCATACCAAGAGCAGTATGTGGAGATTTTAGATCGTAGAGTGAAGGTTTTGCGAAATCATTCCATTCCCTTTGTTCGTGTGTCATGGAAGCATCACTCACTAAGAGAATCCACATAGGAGTGCGAGGATAAAAACATAACCATTTTCCCTATCTGTTCGAAAATCAAGGTACAATTTTTATCTTGTTTTTTCTACCGCATTACATTCTCAACCCTATATCAAATCTTAGTTATTTTTTTAATTTCGAGGAATTTTTTTTATAAGTTGGGTAGGATGTCAAACCACTCAAAATTTAAAATATAATTTTTTAAATAATATAAATAATAATAGCATTTGGTTTTAATAAATTAAGTAGTAAAAATATAAATAGAACACTATAGGATTAATTAAAATAAATAAATTAAAAAAATAATAAAACAAGTAACAAAAAAGTATGATAAAAATGGTTATAATAAAATAAAAACTATATATGAAATTATAAAAGAATTTATAATAGTGTTTAGAAAGGAAAAAAAATTTAGAAAAGAAAAGAAAAGAAAAACTATTGAATATCTCGCGAGTCATCCAACCCAACCAAATATGCGTCCCCCCGGACCCGCTGAACCGAAAAACCTAGGAAGAAGCCAAGTTCAACCCATTCAAAAACCCCTCAAACCTTGACCAAATTGGACCAAACAAAATCCTATGCAATCATCATCTAGTCCTCTTCCAGATGGAACTAAACCAACAAAAATCCTAGTCTAAATCGGTAGAAATTTGAGTGGAAAGATGGATTAAACCCTAGGTATATAAACTGAGGTTAAAACTCTATTTATCTTCCACACATCTGTATACACCTCAATGTTCAAAACTCAAAGTTCCTACAAACTTCTCGATGCCCCACGCAGCTGTTGAACCACCTGACTTCGTCGGAGATTCGATGGAGTGGCCACAGCAACCCCGAGGACCTCGCTCGGTTTAGCCCAAAATCGACAGACATGTACCCCTTTTTCTCCCATTCTACTCGATCGTTTTTCGATCTGTCGAATCATATGTGTAGTTTAATTAACTCTCTTCAGGAATATATAATTTTCTTGGAATAAATTAATGATTTAATCGATAAAAAGTGAGGTACAAAACACAAAATACTGACTGACACATCATAGTTATAATGGTAGTTTTATTCACTTAAAACCCCAAGTTGAGACAATAATTTCCTTTAGAATTTTTGATATTTTAGAAATCTATTGAACAGACTTAAAGACAACATGAACCACTTTATATTGATATATTATTTACAAATTATTGAACATTAATTATGCAGTAAAACTCTCATAGAAAATTATGAAAAACCACATTCGTGAGCCGAGTTTCTACGAGAGTTTTACTACAGAATATAGTTTTTCGTGAATTCGAATATGGTTTTTAAAAACCTGATACAGAGTTGGTCCAAACAAAATGGATCTCCCTATCATGTATTGATTTCTTCGAAAGGTGTGTACAGTAACCATGGACGTGTGGGCATTGAAAAAATTTGAATTGGTTGCGTGTGCGCGATGAATTCACCCCGAATCTATTAAAAGTCTTCGTATGGACACTTTTGCAAATTATCCAATTAGTTTGTACTCACTGATCGAATTATAACAAAACTTGTGCTACTGGATTCTAGCGTTTGATTTTTCCTATGACCATATTTTAGTTCGATTCGAAGATAGTCGAAGAATCGCCATTTCGAGGGCCGCATGATTTGACTTGGCGAGCGATTTTGTGATCGACTCACTATAGAAGCATAAAAATATGTGCCTACACAGATGATGCACTCTCCAGAAAGAGCCCAGCAGAAGAAATACAGCAGAAGAAATATGCGCTTTCTTAGATCTCGGTGCTATAGAACACTTTCTTAATATAGCGCGTTATCTTAACGCTACGAAGATTTATGCATAATGACCCTGTCCCGCTCTTAGCATTTAATGCAACAGACTGACAGCTGACAGTTGCAGAAACTGAAGAGATCAATTTATTTATTATATAAGATCTTCGGTACGCAGACCCAGGTTGTCGTTTAGTGACCCATTTGTCAGAATTCTATCAAAAGTGCGCCGTTGGGTCAAATTCTTCAAAAGTGCGCCGTTGTGGCAACTTCTACAAAAGGGCGTCGCTGTGCCAACTTCTATAAAAGTGTACCGCTGTGCCAACTTCTTCAAAAGTATACCCATGTGCCAACTTCATCAAAAGTGCGCCATCACAGCCAACTTCTTCAAAAGTGCGCCGCTATGCCAACTTCTACAAAAATGCGCCATCAATGCCAACTTCATCAGAAGTGCATCGATGTGCCAACTTCTACAAAACTGTGCCATCATGGCCATCACAGCTACTTCTTTAAAAGTGTGCTTATATAACCAAAATTTTCAAAAGTGCGCCAGTCTCCAGACTACTTCTCAAGTGCGCATACTATCCTAACTGATAATGAGTAGTTATGAGTGCGTGTCTTATATGCCATGCTTCTCGTAAAGAGTGTACAAATAAATGTCTCCCACGACCTATTCTTTCCTTGTACATGAAGCTACGGGTCAAGCAGGCAGCGAGTTATGCAGCCACTCATTCAGAACGTTGGGTGTTAGTCCACCAAAAGTGCGGGCATAATGGTAAAACAGTACAAACTATCCAAAGTGTTTGCACACTCTCATAATCGCTCCTAAGCTCTATAAATACATGAACAATACATCAATTATTGGGGAGGATAAATACATAGAGGGATACAAGAACAGAAGGAGAGAAATAGAAGCTTATCGTGCCATTTTTGCCAAAGTTTTCTTATTGTTCAACTATCTAAGTGGTTCACAATATTTCCTGTATTTTTTCATCGTCGTGTGGTCCAAGGAGTAAAGTAATCGTCCGCAGATCATATCTCTACAGCTAAACTTCCCTAGAATCAATTGTACTTGATTCATGTTTAGGATCTTTTGTACTTTTCTTTCTTTTCAATAGTTTGTAATATAAAGTTTCGTATAAACTTTTCTTCACAATCAAGATGGCAACTCTGTTGGGGACGACTTTCTTCTTAGACAAGAAGGTGATAACTCAACTCGACGTTGCATCAGTCTGCTCGATGCAGAAGACCTTGGTCATTAAGTTCGACCAACAAATATACGAAAAAATTCTCTATTTTGGGGGTAGTGCTAACCCCTCATCCGCACTCAAGTCGAGAACTCGCAATGTGTGGGTGCCCAAGCCTCGTCATGCATATCACGAAGTTGCTGCCAATAAAAGAAAAAGTATTATGAATGACGGGAATTACCTGCTCAATTTTGTCAACTAGACTCAGGTCGATGATTTGGTGGATAACTCCCTTGCTTTAAACAAGGGATGCAATTCGCGCAACTCTTGCAATATCAAGCTAAGGGTGATCCACACCCAAGCTTCTGACTCCCTTAAGTTAAACAAGGGATACAAATCTCACAACTCATGCAATATCAAGCAAAGGGTGATCTACACCCAAGCTTCTGTGCCTACACATATTGATTATAATATGTGGGGCAAGCAAGTAATGGACACCGTTGTCCAAACTAATCTCTCTACAGACGCACTCTTCAAAGAGAGACAAAAGTTTCACCAGAATTCATGCCAGCAGAAGAAAGACTACAAGCCTCAAATAAAGTGGTAGTCAGGGAGAATCATTCTCCTATCATCATGATTATGCGCACAGTGGAGGGAAAGTTATGCGCCACTCGTCAGAAGCCTACTATTAGTGCGCCACGTCAAGACCATCGTGCAAATTTAAATACACCTAGGCAAACTGTACCAACTCAGTCTACACCGCATAAAGTATGCCAAGTAGGACCAACCTCATCATAACATATTGATTCTGTGCGTGTACATAAGAGGGCTGCTAGAGATAACTTTCTCTCGTCTATGAAGTACAAAAGCTCGAGATGTAACGAATCACTCGCTAATCAAGCCAGCACATCACTCTACACATAAGAGACCAAAAGGTGCATAGAAGATTCAATATATCTCATATAAAGAGGCAGAGTCTGACCTCTTCCTCTTATTTTTCTCCTTCTTTTGATTTATGTGAGCTTATTATACAAAAGCGTAAAGAGAGAGACCCTACCTAGGACAAGGGGGTTCTTACTACAATAAAGTCTTCCTAGGGCCTTACAGAATATTTATGTCTCAATTAGTCAAATAATAAGTAATACGATATGAACATATATGATAAATCAATAAGACGTCCCCGACGCTCTATCAAAATGGTCACAAACTATACAAAATGTCAAGCTAGTACAAGGTCAATGGTACATATCGTTATCAGCTGCCATATGAATTTACACAAATATGTACAAAAATTGCCAGCTAAGGAATGCCGGTGGCTAAACGCCCAAAATAATAAAAAATACTAAAGTAAGAAAAAGAAGAAAACTCACTCAATTCCTTCGCCGACCATGCATCTAGTATCCACCATCGGTCAGGTAGAAGGTAGAGTTCTCAGGCTCCTCTACAAAATTTGACAAACAAAACCAGTGGGGTCAGGCCTCGAATAACAAGTACCACAAGAAAGCACAAGAGAAGAAACAAAACCAATAACTGAAATAAAATGCAAGAAAAGAGAGCAAGGTCTATGCCAAATCAAAGATATGCATTCTATCATCGAAATAGTAGGACACCTCTACAAACAAATAAGGACAAGCAGTGTTAAACTATACTGAGATAGAGTATAGTCCACAGATTTGGTCAAATCAAAGGTATCTGCATCATAGTTTCACTCTATAGCATATCATAATACAACGGTCCAATCCTACAACCAAACAAGGATAATGGTTTGATCATCGTGCCACGATAGTCCATGTCCATAGACTACTTAGCAGATGACAATACACAAATAGACAAAATTTAATTAAACGATCAATCAATCCTACGGCTTGCTAGGTGATATCTGGCTAACCACAGTAATGCAATATAATATGATCCTCAGATTGTGCTATGTGCGAGCAAGGCTAGCCGAACTAATAATATATAACATGAATAAATAAATAAAATACACTAGTCCCTCGCAAGGCTACTATGCTAAATAATCAGTAATAGTTCCAGTTCTCCTATAGGGTGATACTTGGCTCGGTTTAATGATACTAGTGGTCGGATTTTGTAACCCACTAGTGCAGATAATATACAGTACATGTTAGGGTTGTATATTAAAAGCATCACTTTGTATTAACTATATTTCTGTATTTTTGGATGAGAATCATATAGAAAAATATTTGCATGTCGTATTTGTTATAATGTTAATACAAGTGTCTGATATTCTATATTATAGATAATATGGTGTGTAGTGTCACACAGAAGATCATATTACCAGTTTCCTGTGGAATATATAAATACTTCACAACCTAGATTGATTTGGACAAACTATTGGTAATGTTGTAGTATAATCTGGTATTAGTCTATATTGACTATAGGTTTACACTAGTACACTTGTGTTTATTGAACCAGACCATTTGAGGTTGTTCTCTTTGTACTAACTATAGAAAAGAATAAACACCTATGTTATTTTGGATGTTGGTGCTCTTAATCCGGATATAATAATAAACATGTATATGCATTGTGCATTACTTTGACTCATAAAAGATTGAGATTTATTATGGATCAATAACCTCTATGAATTTGGTAATGGCATTATGTGTATGATGGGTTGTTGATGATAAAAGGAATCCATATCTCGATACATCGGGTTGATGATGTACCCTTATGAAACTCATAAGGATTGTCATGTAAACCCTACAGGTAGATTTTATCCGACATGGCATATAAAGTTGAGTGGTGCTACTTAAGGATAAAAGATATCGATTAATATAGTTGTTAGTAACCTAATTAGATCGACGAACATTTGATATCTTAACATGGGTAGATGAATATGCATATAATAAGAAAAAACCCATAAAAATAATTTTGGTTAGGAATAGATCGAGCTATTGAATATAGGATACCCAGATCCGTTAGGAGACCTAACCCTAATTTTTTCTCATGGTCCCTGTCGTAGCCTATATATATTTTCTATTCTCTCTGGCAGTCATATCATATCAGAAGCGAGCATCTTTCTCTAAATTTGTATTTTACGTAAGGAGAGAAAGAGGGTCAGCCAAGGAGAAGAAAAGGTTGGAAGATCATTGCCCACACGACATCCAATCCGAGGAAGGAATATGTGCAAAAGATCTTGGGGTCGCTAAATGATCATGGTTGCTGAAAATCTTCATCTTCTTCTTGTTACTTTAGGTATAATTCGTGAACCCTAGTTTCCTCCTTTGAAGTGTTAGATCACGTATTAAACTTGTTAATTTTCTATCGATATGCATACCAATCTACGGCCCTGGGGATCCCTAGTTCTACTAGTATCCTTATCGTCTAGCCTGGCACACCATGATGAATATCTGGGGGTGGCCAGCATGCACGATCTCGGGTCCAAATAATTCTGTGTAGAGCAAGATTCTGAATTCGGCATAGTTGAGGAAGAAGCAGGAGATATGGCCATAATAGTTAGATTTTTTTGCTATATTTGCTTATTCTGTCATGCATGTTTACTATTCTATGGATATTTTTAAATAACTATGCCTACATTAATAATGGACAACATGGACATATATCAACTAGTAAAAAAACTCTCATTATTAAATAGCTAAGTGAGAGAAAGAATTTATTTAGTATAAATTACATGGTCTCCATTACTGGTTTGTAGGTGATATAATTATACTTGCGTGTTGGCTTTAGTGCCTTTCTCCTTATCGGATGAGTCTAATTATGATCACTAGTACAGAATTCCTTTGGAATAATTATAGAAAATTACCTAGTATGTGTTTATTTCTCCATCAGAAGGAACACTTTACGACGTAATGGACTTAGTATTAAGTAATAGTGAACACTTAGATACAAATAATGATATCCTCCCCATCGGAGTCACTACTATTATTTGTAAGACCAAAGCAAGACCAAAAAATTAATTTTATTTGTAATAAAGTTTGGTTGACATGATAATAAAATTAATAGGAAATACCTCCTTAGATAAATATTGAATTGGTATACGTCCACATTATCGTGGCATAATAAATTTTTGGTGTTTAAGGTATTGGTGAACTTTTTATTATTATTTTTTGAGAATCAATATTTATTTAGTTCAAATATTTTTGCCCTACAAAATTATTATTTATGTGAATCTCAAGATTTCAAAAATGGATTCATTTAGTCCACTTATGTTTATTCTTAAAGAAAACAAACCTATTGGCCCAAATTACATTGTCTGGAAACATAAATTGGATATTGTTTTAACTGATGAAGAGTACAAATATGTACTCCATAAGGAATATACTTTAAGCCTGATGCTAATTCTGATGAAAAGGTCAAAGAGGCTTATAAGAAGTGGATCAAGGCAGATGAGATAGCGCGATGTTATATTCTGTCATCTATGCAACCTGTGCTGCAACATCAGCATCAAGCCATGGTCACAACTTATGACTTGATGTATAACCTCAAGGAACTCTTCCAACATTAGATTAGGGCATCTAGGCAGTTTGCAATAAAAAGTTTGATGAATATGACCATGGATGAAGGGACGCCACTAAGGGATCATGTTCTCAAGATGATGGGTCATCTAAATGAGATGGAGATCCTTGAAGCTAAAATCGATGGGGAAATCCAGGTCGATACCATTCTCGGGACTCTGTCTAAAAGTTTTAAAAAGTTTTACCTTATCTACAACATGAACAAAAGTTTGTACAGTTTGACAAAACTTACGAAAGAACTACAGGATGCTGAGGCTTTCATGAGGCAGAATGGTCTTATTTATGTGACTGAAAAGACTTTTACTTCTAAGCCGAAAGGCGGTAAGAAGAAGAATAATATTCTGAAACAAGCAAATTCAATAAAGAAGGGCATGAGACCTCAAGGCGTTGTAAAAAGTCCAAAAGGCAAGTTTTTCAAGTGCAAATGGTTAGGACATTGGAAGAGTGATTTCCACTTCTCAAACAAGGGAATAAAGAAGGTATATCTCATTTACCAGTAGTTGAAACATGTTTAACAGTGCTATCTATCGACACCTAGTGCATATATACATGAGCCACTAATTATGTCTGTAATTCATTACAGGAGTTTTAGGAAACTAGGCAGCTTAGTGATGGAGAAATATGCTTGTTTATGGGTGACGCTACAAAAGTAGCGACCGTTGCAGTAGGAGATGATATTTTATCTTTTGGTAGAAATAAGTTTTTGACATTAAGAGATTGTCTTTATATACCGTCACTTAGAAGGAATTTAATTTCTATTTCTATGCTAGTTAAGGATGGATATTCAGTTTATTTTAATGACAATATTATTATTAAAAAATAAACATTTTATCTGTTCTGGTGCATTAGTTGATAATTTATGTCATTAATGTTATTTCACCCACAATGTAACTTATGGAAATGAATAACAAGTCTTCTAACTTAAATAAGAGAAAAGAACCTTCTTGTATGAACCAAACTTATTTTTGGCACTTGGAGTTCGGGCATATTAATCTGAGAATGATTCAAAGACTTGATAATTAAATATGGACCTTTGAGTTCATTGGAAGTGGAGGCACTTCTAGTCTGTGAATCCTACTTGGAAGATAAAATAACAAAGAGGCCTTTCACGACAAAGGGGTATAGGGCCAAAGATGTGTTAGAATTGGTTCATTCTAATTTTTGTGGGCATATGACAGTCCATGCTAGAGGTGGCTTTGAATATTTTGTCACATTCATTGACGATTATTCAAGGTATGGATACATTTATTTAATGCGCCGTAAGTCTTAGTACTTTGAGAAATTCAAAGAGTACTAGGACAAAACGGAGAAACGTCATAGAAAATGTATCAAGTCATTACATTCAGATCGTGGTGGCGAGTACTTCTTTGGAGAGTTTAGGGATTATTTATCAGAGGCTAGAATTATATCCCAATTGATTGCACCTGGAATACCCCAATAAAATGGTGTAGCAGAAAGTAGGAATAGAACTTTTATGGAGATGGTTAGATCAATGATGAGTTATTCAGATTTATAGGATTCTTTTTAGGGATATGCCTTAGAGACTGTAGCTTATATTTTAAATTCGATACCTTATAAGTCAGTACCTATTAATCCTATAGAGTTGTGGAACAGGCGTAAGCCTAGTCTGAAGCATGTTCAGATTTGGGGTAGTCCAGTACATGTGCTGAATGGAAAAGTAGATAAGTTGGAAACTCGTACAAAAGTATGTTTGTTTGTAGGCTATCCATAAACATAATTTGGGATTAGGAAGATAGTGCAACAATAGCTTAGACCATAGGCTATCCTTAAATGTGTATATATATATATATATATATATATATATATATATATATATATATATATATATATATATATATATTGTGTATTCTCTGGCCGTCATATCATATCAGAAGCAAGTAGCTTTCTCTAAATTCGTCTTTCATTTAAGGAGAGAAATAGGGATGGTCAAGGAGAAGAAAAGGTTGGAAAATTGTTACTCACACGATGTCCAATCCAATAAAGGAATACGTGCAGAAGATCTTAGGGTCGCTAACTGATCAAGGTTGCTGAAAACCTTTATATTTTTTTATTATTTCAGGTATAATTCGTGAACCCTAGTTTTTGTCTTTGAAGGGTTATATCACGTATTAAACCTGTTAATCTTCTATCGATCGATTTGTACACTAATTTACGGTCCAGAGGATCCCTAGTTTCATCAGTATCCTTATTGGCTAGCATGTCACTCGATGATGAATATCTGGGGGGTGGCCATCATGTACGATCTCAGGATTCATTTTCTACTAATGCTGCTATAATTTTTAATTACCTAATTAACCCTACAGTTATCTAGTATCTTGTGTCGTGGGCAGACAATTATCCTCTTAGATGTCGTACCTTGGTACAAGTATGCTAGGGATGATTTTGCATTGGTTCTTACGGTTCGAATTGGACTTATTATGAGCGTAATGCAATAGTCAATCAAGTAATCTAACCACGCTATTCCGACTGGCTACATGGATTTTCTTGCAATTCTTATTATATAGTACTAACGAGCATGTAACAAGAATATACATATAACATAACACTGCAGTGTATATGTAGCACCTCAGTGCATGAGAAAGATGGCATACTTAGTGCGTAATATAAGCTATAACACCTCAGTGCGATATGGAGGAGTATCAACACAGATACAAGTAGTCAAGTCAAGATCTAGGGTCAATTAGTTAATTAAGTAAAATTTCTCTGTTCACATCGTATCATGGATATCGGGTGAGTATACGACCAGTTCTACTATAAAGTTTTCGTTGGGCCTATAATTCTATCAAATGTTACATCAAGCAATTGTCATTATTCATATAATAAGGAACCATATAAGTCTTTAATTCACTATCACATACAAGTTCACAAGATTTCGATAAGAAATCCAACTAGTTGAAGAAAATGACAAAAAACCTCAAATAAAGACAAAAATATGTTAAAATAGTCAAAAAATAGGCAAAAACAACTTTTTTCGTGCACAAAATAGTCAAAATAGCTTAAAATTGGCAAAAATATATTTTCTGCATACAAAATAGTCAAAAATGGCTTCAAATAGGCAAAAAGAGATTTTTTATTTTTGCGCACAAAACTGTCAAAAATAGCAAATCTGTGCACTTTTGGGTCAAAATGGCTCATCCGCACACTTTTAGCTCAAATTTGACTCATCAGCGCACTTTTGTCTTAAAAATGGCTCATCAGTACGGATGCACTTTTGGGTCAAAAATACCCTACGGACGCACTTTAGGCTCAAAAGGGCACTATTGGTGCACTTTTAAGAAGATGGAGGGGCTTCTGTGCAATTTTATGTAGAAGGAGGGACTTATACACATTACTATGCAGAGGGCTTCTGTACAGTTTTATGCCAGCACTGTTCTTCTTCCTCAGACGACATAAACAATTTTAAAACTTGTTTTGCCCATAAAACTTCATTTTAACTCAAAATTCAACTTTTCAAAAGCTAAGATCATGTAAAATTGAATTTCCTACAACATGGGATAATTATTTTTCAGAAAATTTAAGTTTTAAGAGATCAAATCCGTGAAATTCATAAAATTCTAATTACTTTGAAACTTAGATATACTCCAAACCGTTCATCAAAACCGAAAATGTCAAATCGAAAAGTTGTAAAGGATCACTAGATACACATTATATGCTAAAAATATGCAAGAAAAATTAAAGAAATAAAATATGCCAAAATCATGGTTTCTCCACTTTATGCAAGATATACTTGCCTTAAGTGTTAGGTAACCCTAACTCTAATCTCTTCCAAAGAGAAGAAGGAAGAAAAACTCCTAGGCTAGATCTAGGGTTTGGGGGTTTTGGACTTGTAGGTTGGAGAGGAGGAGAGGAAAAAGAAAGAGAGAAATGTAACGAATGAAGAGGAGAGAGAAAATATGAACGCGTATATATGAGATGGAATTTAATCTCATCCATCCATCCACCTCATAAATCCATGACCCCAACACATTTCAACCGTCCAAGAAAACAGTATTCTAGTGGTTCAATAGTGAACCGGTTTTAGGGATTCCATCTATATTCGGGTCATAATACGGGTCTATGGCAATTGCCAAATAAATTTCTACTGGTCCAAGGTAGCCTCTCTCAAAATCCAAATTACAAAATACAGAAATATAATACACAACCAAGTACAGGAATACAAAATCAAGGAACGGATGTGACACTATTATTGTGAGGTATCCTTATATCTCCTCTGGCCATGACACTTGCTTGACACGAGTTATGATTTCCATTTAGGACACAGACTTGCGTATTCAATTGGCCATCAATACATGCGGGAAGTATGACTGTTAGGACGTAGCTGCTATTAGTAGATTGTGTTAGTGACCGTAGAAGTTACTGATTGGACGTGTAACTACCTAATTTTCGGAGAAGGATATTTTTGTCATTTCATATTATTTGTGTATTACTAGTGTATATATATATATATATATATATATATATATATATATATATATATAATATTTAGCGGTTAGTGTATTAGCCTATTAGTTAGACTAGGTGCAAGTGAGCCCAAGTGGACCCAACTAGACTATTCATGTCCATTGGTTCAACTTAATAGTTAGGCATGGTTAGACTCATTTAAGTTAGGAGGATGAGTAAAATATTCCTCTTCATCAGAATTAGAACCTTTCTTTAATTAAACCCCATAATTAAATACCCTTCATGACTAATTAGTAGGGACAAATAGGACTATGTGCATTAGCTTGAAAAATGGGTTTGTCGCTGGCCTTAATAGGAAGGGGATATATTCTCTCTCCTCTTTATTCATTAGCATTTTATTTCCCAAAGTATTCTTCCCCAAATTGAGACCAAACCCCACCATTCCTAATCTATTTTCTCTTATTTTCCTGCTTATTTTCATCATCAAGAAAGCATAAGAGCTTGGATTGTAAGGAGCACTACTAGGAGTAGAGATTTGAGAAGCTTGTATCTATTTTGTGTCCACCAATGGAGTTTTTATTGGAATTTGACTCACAATAGGTATAAGACCATTTCTCCCTTCAATTTTATGGTTAATTTATAGCATTTGACTCTTAGGAAGCCTTTCATGGCTAAGGACTACCCATAAAAGGAAGAACTAGGTTCATATGAGCTTTATTATGATAGTTACATTGACTTTTTAGGTCAAACTGGGGGAAATCCTAATTTGGGCCATTATGTGTTCGTTTGAATGTTTCTTTAATATTTTAGAATAAGATTCATTATTCGGAAGGGCGTACGTATCTAGAATTGGAAACGGTGAGTGCATATTATGATACGTCGTGATACGGTATCGTAGGAGGAGTATTTGCTTGTGTTCTAGGCTCTGGCATGCCAAATTCCATTCATTGTTCATTGCATTTAAATAGCTATAATACATGTTATATATATATATATATATATATATATATATATATATATATATATATATATATATATATATATATATATATATATATATATATATATATATATATATATATAGAGAGAGAGAGAGAGAGAGAGAGAGAGAGAGAGTATATTAGATGTGTGCATTGGGTTTTGGGAGAGTATCTTGATGATTGGTAGTGTGTATCATGAGTTTGTATGTGTATCACATGAGTATCATGGTGATACTTGGGTTTGCACTCCAAGTGTTTGGTATAATGCATTATTTTGTGTGTGGGTTTATATATATATATATATATATATATATAGGGTGTTATATATGTATATGTATGAGTGTATTTATATATATGTGTATATATATATATGTATATGTGCACTGTGTAAGTTGAGTATATCAGTGGTTGTGTGAGGGAGTATACATGGCATATGTTCACAGTACCAAGGTAGAGAGGGGGAAGGTCGGGTTCACATTAGTTATGTATGCATGTGTACTCAGTTAGGGGAAAGCTTATATATTGTACAAACAAATGCAAGCAGTAGTTGTACCAGTGGGGTTGGTTTGTTAGTAGTGCTCAAGTTTAAAAGGGGATATCAAGTCTTTTGCAGAACTGGATCAGAGCAAGAACAGCATCAGCAATAAGGGAAAGAAGTAGCAGCAGAAGTGGCATATTGTAGGGGACAGCAGTACATAGGAGAAAGGGAAAATGAACAAGAGGTGCAACAACAACTGCAACTAGGTTGCAGCAATGCATTAGCACACATGCAGTGACAACATGGTTGGTAACAGCAACATACTTGATAAGTGTGTGTATGTGAGTGTGTATAAGTGTGCGACTGTGTTAGGTAGTATTAGTTGAGACTGTATGAGTGTTGATTCTTCAAGGTGCATTAAAGTATATGTGATACCTGAGGGATATGTGATGTATGAGTTAAGGTAATGTTGAAGTAATGAGGCTCGGGTAAAGGGAGCTATGTTAAGGGATGTGGAAGCAAATTGCATTTGTATCTTATTGTAGTCTAGGTAAGTTAATATGAGAATAAGTGTATCCTAGAGTAAGCAGTATTAAGTATGATAAATAGTCTATGATATAAAGTTACGAGAAATCCTAGTGTCTTAATACCCTAGTATTATGTGATACAAGTGTACTAATGTTAAGAGAACAATTTAGAGAGGAGTGAATGATATGGGGAAATATGGGTAGTATGTTAAGTACATTAGTGTAGGATATGGTGTAGGGTAGAGTGAGTGTTCAGAGTAGTTTAGTTTAGTAAAGTGTGCATATGTATGACTATATAGTTATATTATATGGGTATTAGTGATAGGATTAAGTTGAGTAAAATATTGGTGTGAGAGTGGCAATGGAATATAATTGAGCATCAACCATGGTGTGTGATACAAAGTGTATAGATACTAAGGTATTAGAATATTATGTAAGTACTAGGGTATTAGTTTACAACTTAGATACTAGTTATATATATGTAATATTAGCTAGTATAGCTAATACCTTTAAGGTATGGACCTAGAAACCTAGGTATAGACTGGTGTTACCAAGAATTGACTAGTTTGACCAAGTTTGACTAGTTTGACTTAGAGTTGACATAGTTTGACTATTTTGACCTAGTTGACCTTGAGGTGACTTGAGACCTAGAAATTAACTAGTTGTACTTCATTATCACTCCAAAACATAGTGTTGACATGATATTCTATATTTAGGTCTTTGAGGCACTGATACAAAAACTATTCGATACTTCACCCGAATTCAGGCAAGTACATTCTTTGATAGTTTTTGATTTATGGTAGCTTCTATGTTACATATATCTAGTATAGTTATACATGATTTCTGACACGATGTTACACGGATTGGTGTATTCTGGATCCTGTAATAAGATATTATTTTCTAGTAGACCTTGTACATGCCTTGTGATTCCTGTATATGTATAGATACCAATTTCTAAGAAGGTTGGCCCCCTGCTCTACGAATCCTGTGTCATAACGTGTCATGGTTGGATCCACTATACAATAGGGGGTTGGGGAGTGTTAGTTAGATATGTGATCATACCCATCCCTGTACAAGTATTCCTGTAGAAGTACCATGTTAGTGTTAATCATACACTTCACGTACGATTAACCAGGCCATGATCCCTGTTTATGTTCCCAAGCCGATCACATGTCAAAGCTAGTAATCATATACTTAATATAGTTTTCTTAGTCCTGATTCGATGTATATGAGATTACATTACCCTATCTATTTACATTCTCGCATTTCCATTATCTATTTTTATTTCTGTTTCCTGCTTTTATTTTATTATCTTGTATGTCTTTATTATTTACTATTTCATAGTCTTTATCATTTATTTGGAACTGTTATTAGCGCCGTGCTTCGTTCCAATCCTGACTGGATAATATTTTTTAGTGATTGTTATGTCCTACATTTCAGGATTTCAGAGTGATGCTTTCATGCCCCAGTATCGGAATACGAAGACGGACATGGCCATCTACCCCATACAAGGTACTATACGTTGTACGACAATCACGGTTGTATAAGACAAGGGGGTGCATGCTACAATCAAGTCTTCTATGGTCAAGAACTTCTTTGTCTCAATCATTCAAACAAGAAATAGTAAGCATAGAGCATATATGATAAGAAATTAGGTATCCCAAAAGCTTTATCAAAATATTCTGGAGTCCAGCTTTGTAAAATAAGAAGCTGAAAGAGTAACATAAGTACATGACAGTGATTAGCTGCAGTCTGAGTTAATACAATTATGTAAGAAAACCTAATGTCCAGACAAGCCGGCTAATAGGTAGTGGCTAAACGCCAAAAGAAGTAAATGTGCTAGACGAGCAGGAAAGAAGAAAAATCACTTGTTATCCCCTGCGACTATAGTCTTGGTGCGTGCCATGAGTTGGAGGAAAGTATGCTGGATCCTCGGGTGCTGCCTCGAAACCTGGCCATACAAATCTAGTAGTATTAGACCCCAAATAGCAAGTACCACAAAGGAAGCACAAAATGGAGAAATAAAAACCTAAGTAAAATATATAATAATACATAGGTTCAGTGTTAACTTAGGTCCATGGCCTATCCTAGCGCGAAGGACCAACCCTACAACCAAACAAGCACTACCAGAAAAGTCAAATTAGCGACGTCTAAAAATGTCGCTAAATAACCAAAAATCGTCGCTAATTAGGTTTAGCGATGTAATTAGCGACGTTTCAAAGCAGACGGAAAACACCAAGTCGCTAAAACAAAAAATGTCGCTAAACGTCGCTATGCCGACGTTTTTTAGCGACTTTAATGTGTCGCTAAATTTAGCGACGTTTTGCGACGCCAAGTCACTAAAAAGCGACGTTTAGAAAAGTCGCTAAACTTCGCTGATTAGCGACATCTATCGCGACGTTACACCGACGTCTTTAATGACCTGGCTATACTGCCATGTCAGCAATTGGCGACGTTTAGCGACGTAATTAGCGACGTCATTAGCGACGTCCGTAGCGACGTTTTACAGCGTCGCTAAGTAGCGACGTAATTAGCGACGTAAATTAACGTTGCTAAACGTCGCTAAACGTCGCTAATAACGTCGCTAATTTTAAAATAAAAAATAAAAAAAATAATGTACAGAAGCAAACATTGGTGATTCCCTGCAGTTTTACATCATCTTCATCATACACACCAACATGATTCAATCTAGTTAACTATATAATCCAATTAAATTAAAGACCACAAGAAGTATCAATCCAATTAAATGTGGATAACTATATAATCCAATTAAATTAACTAAAAAATTAAAGACCACAAGAAGCATCATACATCATGTCTATTGTTGAAGTATCAATAATTCATAAATAATAATAAAAATAACTATACTACTACGGATCTGCAGGAGGCTGACCAGCGGCGCGCTTGAAGGATAACAACTCCTCATACTCGTCCCGTGGAATCGACACCGATGTCGATGGAGAAGGCAGTGACGTCGGTGGAGGCCGTGCCCGCTCCAAGTATGCGAGTCGCTGGTTGTAAGAATTTAGGATAGATAACAGCCTCGTACTGCTATCACCCATTGAATCCTGCATCCTCGTCAGGTTCTCGCCCATCGATAGCTGTGACGCATGCATCCTCGTCAGCTTCTCGCCCATCGATAGGTGTGACGCCTGCAGCTCCATGATGTTGCGATCATTGGAGGCTCTAATATCATTTGTCAATTCTCGTAGCTCCGTCATGCTGCGGTCGAGCATATCCAATCGTGCAATGAGCATCGGATCGTTCGCCTGCGGCTGGGACCGGGACTGGTCCTCCATACTTCGCAGCAAGTCGTCACGGAGAGACGCAATCTGACGGTCAACGGCCTCCTGGACGGCCTCCTGGACTCTGGCCGACGACTGCGAGGGCTGCGACTGCGAGGGGTGTGTGGAATACACAGCTGTCGGGGAGGCCCTAGATGACTGCGTCGCAACCAGGGCGCCATAGGAGCCCGTACCGTAGTACGTACCCCTCTGGAGACCACCAGCTGCGGTCATCCACAGGTCGTCCGCCGACGGAGATGGACCGGGCTGCGACGAAGCACCAGCCTCTCCAGGTGTAGGTGCACTAGGATACTCGGCCTAGAAAAGGTTTAGAAACTCAATAATTGCCTAAGTTATATTAAAATAAACACAAAGTAAAGTAATACTTACATAGGTCTGTGAGGCCCTCTCATCAATGAGATTTCCGTCCTTGCGATAGGTGGCCAAGAAGACGGTCACCATGTTTGCATCCTCACCCCTCTGTACCTGTTAAAAATATATTTTTTATTACTAAACTTAAATATTTTTTCCAAGTACCATTTTATGGTACTTATATTAAAATAATATATTTTAAAAGAAAAAACATACCAAACGACGGAAATGTTCCGTCATCGGAATCGAGCCACCACACCACTTGGCAGCATTCTGCCTAGCCGCCTTGGCCTTCTTAGACCTTTCCTTGTAGCTCGGATCGTCGAATATAGCCCTCATTGCAGTCCACTGCTCAGGCGTGATCCAACCTTGGATCGGTTTTCCAGCACGATCACGAGCCTTCTGGTCATCCAGAGCATCTCGGATAAGCTTGGCGGCAACGGTAGGAAAGAGCCGCTCGATCAACTCGGCCCGGTACGGAGGATAAAAATACGTTTGCTACAATAAATAATTTATTAAGTTAGCATCACGAATATGCATAAATTAGAAGATTTATTTAATATACTTTTACCTGGAAGTGCGCAAACCAGAACGCCTTCCTCTCCTCCGGAGCCTCAGAGTAGTTGATCCAAGGGCCACCGTAGTTGTTCCTCAAAAATTGGCCCAGGCGTCTCTGAACCGACGATGGACGATATCTATACACAAATAATAATTTAGATTACTGAAAAAGTCAATATACGATGAATAAAGAGAAACACAAATATATACTAAACCATCTAATTGACTTACTTTGTACCGTCAGCCCAAATCTCTGTCCTCGTCTCCTCCGGTGGTGCGCATGGAGGATCTTGCTGATGCTGGGACAACGTCGGCACGACCTCCTCTACATGCTCATCTGTCTCCATGGTTCCGTCAACAGGAGAAACGCTGGATGAGGGAGTACTATCACGCCTGGAACTACTCGTCCCAGGAGTGATGCCACGCAACGTCGTCGCAGTCGGAGATGTGACTGATCGATATACTGGAGTACTGGGCGACGATGATCCGGAACCAACAGTAGGCAGTACCGGAGTGGCACTCTGTCTACCTCGGGACCTGCCGAATCCTCCGCGTCGTCCTGTCATATCTGATAACAACATATGATGAATATAGAGAAACACAAATATATACTACATTCTACAGTCGAAATGTGATACATATCTCAAAGCATTATACAGTCAAAATATAATACATATATTCGTTAATGTCAACATCTACTTCTACATGCAATATTTACAGTCCAAATACAGTTACATTCTACATGGAATATTTTATATTTTTAATTATCTTCAAAAAATTTATCTTGTTCGCCTTCCTCGTCCTGCTCTTCCTCTTCCTCGTCTTCACTTTCATCTACTTCGTCGTCCTCTTCGGATAATTCTACATCTTCTACATTATTACTCGTGTAATGAGTAACTTCCGTTGAGTCCACATCTACAATATTTGTTACAAGAGGTAGATCGTCCTCCTGATAAGCTATTTCGTCAATGTCAAAGGTATTTCTAGCTTTAGTCTTGCATACTGCCCACCAATCCGACCTCGCTGTCCCCCGTCTAGGATAAGTTGTGAAGTACACGAGCTGAGCCTGACTTGATAGGACAAATGGTTCGTAGCCTTGATATCTACGCTTGTAGTTTATATCCACAAGGCCATGCTTGTCAATTTTTCAATCTTGATCTTGAATCGGATCGAACCATTCACACCTGAATAGTACGATATTAGCAGGTTCTGGGCCATAATTATATGTCAACTCCACAATCTCTCGTAAGATGCCAAAAAAATCATTGCCCGAATTGACGTCTTTGTAGTTTGTAGATTTGATACACAAACCACTATTTTTCGTGGAATCAAGATCCAGAAAGCTGTCTCTGATAGGAGCATTTGTTGACTTGAACCTGAACCCATTCACACAGAAACTTGGCCATATTTTTACGGCAGTAATTGGTCCCTTGGCTAGAGTCCTAATAGATTCAGTCTCGGGTGATATTAGACGATCGACCTAAATACCAAAGTAGCGATAGTAAGTTATTTGTTTTGCAAGTGCAGAAATAAAAAGTAATTACCAAGCATCTTACATATGCGCTCAACCAAGAAGAAAAATGGCATCTCATATCTTGTTCTACTTCTTCGTCTGTTATGTAGGGTCTAACCGACCTCAACTCATCATTATATGTGCTGAAAAACAATGAAGCAACTGCTGATTAGTAGCATAATAGTATCTTATACTATTACATTGAGATGATGTAAACGTGGACGTATTAATTACTTACCCCTCTAGCTTCTCCACTTCATCCTCGTCGCAATTGAGTAATATATACAATTGAGCAGCCCTTAGCTCATCGTCATTCAAATATCTCTTCTTCATTTTTCCCGAGGGCTTTCCGGATGCATTGAATACTTTGAGTATTGCATCATTAGATTCCTGATATGCGTCGTCGTTTCTGGGAGCTTTCGTCCTATTAGTAGAAACATGCGGTTTGAAATACGTCAAGCAAAAGTTTGTAATCTCCTCGAGAACATAAGCTTCACAAATAGAGCCTTTAACCCGTGCCTTATTTTTCACCTTTCTCTTTAGGTGATTCAGATGGCGCTCGAAGGGGTACATCCACCGATAACCGACAGGACCACCAACACGTGCCTCATAGGAAAGATGAATTGGCAAATGCTCCATAGAGTCGAAGAATCCAGGTGGAAACACCTTCTCGAGCTTACATAGTGTTACCGCAATGTCCCTCTCTTGCTTTTCTAGACGATCGACGAGCAACTTAGTACAACAAATATCTCTGAAGAATATGCTCAGCTCTGTCAATGGGTCCCAAACGACCTGCTGTAAGAATTCCCGAAATGTAATCGGAATTAACCTCTCCATGAATACGTGACAATCGTGGCTCTTCATACCTACTAGTTTGTTCTCCTTGAGGTCGACGCATCTTTTCAAGTTTGACACGTACCCGTCTGGAAACTTTAGACCCTGAATCCACCTACAAAGTCTACCTTTATCCTCTTTATCCAGTGAGAAAACTGACTTAGGTTGCTTTAACTTTCCATTCCCCTCCTCTATCAAATGCAATACAGGACGTCTACATATGTCTTCTAAGTCCAACCTGGCCTTCGGATTATCTTTCGTCTTCCCCTTTACATCCATTACAGTATTAATTATGTTATCAAACACATTCTTCTAGATATGCATGACATCAAGGTTATGTCTGATCAGATTGGTGCTCCAATATGGCAGATCCCAGAATATACTCCTCTTCGTCCAGTTATGGGTGCGACCAAATCCGTCACACTTGTACCCCTTAGCAGGCTCTTCGATAGCACTTGGTAAATCTTTTACCTCTTCCCATATCGTGCATCCGGGCCACCTTGGCGGTGGATTGGCCTTCTCCACAACTCCCGTACGAAAAGCATTTCGATTCCTCCGGTACGGATGATCCTTCGGCAAAAATTGTCGATGACAATCGAAGAAGCACGGTTTGCCTCCGTGTTTCAAACGGAAAGCCTGAGAACGGTCCATGCAATACGAACATGAGAGACGACCATGGGTGCTCTATCCCGATAACATTCCATAGGCCGGAAAGTCGTTGATGGTCCACATAAGTGCTGCCCTCATCTGAAAATTCTGCTTCCTAGAAATATCGTACGTGTTGGCACCTACTTCCCACAGCTGATTCAACTCATCTATCAAAGGCTGTAAATACACATCGATGTTCCTCTTCGGATTGTTCGGACCCGGGATAATAACGGTTAGGAACATATACGGAGTCTTTATGCACATCCAAGGCGGTAAATTGTACGGAGTGACGATCACAGGCCAACACGAATACTGGGAGCCCGAAAGTCCGAATGGGGTAAAACCGTCAGAGCAGAGCCCCAATCTGATATTACGTGCTTCATCGGCAAAATGTGGATACTCTCGATCAAAGTGCTTCCATGCTTCTCCATCGGATGGATGATCTAATACTCCTTCGATCTGTTTTCGCCTGTGCCAACTCATGTTTTCTGCAGTCTCCTTAACCATAAATAACCGCTGCAACCGCGGCGTCAAAGGCAAGTAGTGCATCGAATCGGTAGGCTTCCTTGCACCGATAGACTTTCCTCTAACAGTGGCCTTGTAGCGATCAGCACCACAGAATCTGCACGCATCTTCATCCTTGTCGTCTTTGTAGTACAACATGCACCCGTTGCGACATGCATCAATTTTCTCGTATCCCATCCAAAGCAATCTCACCATCCTCTTAGATCGATAGAAGTCTTTAGGCAACTTTACACCCTCGGGCAAGATCTCTATAATCAAATCGAGCAGTCGATTATAGCATTCTTGCGACATGTTAAAATTGGACTTATGCTCAATAATCTTGTAACCACCTCCAACGGTGAATGATCCTCACAACCAGGATATAGTGGAGTCCTTGCATTCTCAAGCAATTCCATAAACTTTGCAGCATCGACATTCGGTGCCTCCTCAGCTGCATCATAATTGTCCGGATTGAAACTCGGTCCCGTCGCATCATAATTGTCAGGATTGAAACTAGGCCCCGCCGCATCATAAACTATGTTCACCAACCCGTCGTCGTAAGCATCGTGGTCTTGGACATCCATATACGGCTCCACATAGGGCTCCGACTCCGATGCTAGAGATACAAGTTCTTCGTGCGCGGTCCACTGATAGTAATTCGGTGTAAAGCCCTTCGAGTATAAATGATACGTAACTTCCACTTCTGGATGATATTTCCTGTTGCGACATCTCACACACGGACACTTAATTTTGGTACCGTCCATGTACTGAGGGAACGCCTTGGCGAACTGCAGGAACTGCTGTACACCCTCAATAAATTCATCCCGCACACCGCACATGTCATCAGGATGACGGTTGTATATCCACGAACGATGACGCAGATAGTAATTCATATCCATTTCTAGATACTTCTACAAAAATGACAGTATGTATCATATAAATTATTACATACAGTGGTTTATCACCTAGCTTCATAACTTAACCGTACTATAAAAATCATATCTGATATAATACATACTTTCATTTATCAAAGTCTAAAATAAGCAATATTCATGCTAACCCATCTTAAACCAACTAACCAATACCTGGACACTAAGCTAACTAAAACTAGTATACATAGCTCACTAAATGCAACTGAAAACGGATACTGATACAGTGGGACTTATTGATACTTACTGATACATGGTTGCTGAAATGACACAGTGTTGATAGTTTTCCTCTTCGGTTGCCTGCTCACTGTTGCAGACCTCCTTCTCACTGCCCACTACAAGGCTCGAGCATGCCATCCCGCTTATTCTAGATACCATCTTAGTACACTCCTATCTAACATCTCTAAATATCACTAACCTACATATCTATATATACCCTATTAACACTTGACTTTATACCTTGCCTGCATCAACTCCTACAATTGCCTGTACTGATACCTCACACAGTCCCTGATACGTATCAGTGTATAAGTACTGATGACTGATACCAAACTGAAACTGAGATGCACTAAGGCATGCCTCTGCACTGCCTA
This sequence comes from Iris macrosiphon, assembly GCA_036927795.1. Taxonomy (NCBI): domain Eukaryota; kingdom Viridiplantae; phylum Streptophyta; class Magnoliopsida; order Asparagales; family Iridaceae; genus Iris; species Iris macrosiphon. Next base: position 50,712,137 of record JAYESA010000007.1, read on the forward strand.
GGGACTGCCCCCAAGCCTAACTGACAGGCACCATTTGGGTGCACTGCTGCAGTGCCCCATGCCAGAGCCCCAAGTCTGTGTCCATGTGATATTAGTGTCTGTGTCCATGTGATATTAGTGTCTGTCTGTGTCCATGTGATATTAGTGTCTGTGTCCATGTCAAAAAACTTAATCCTAACCCTAGGTCCTTATCAGTGTCTGTGTCAGTGTGTGTGTGTGTCGGGTCGTGTCTGTGTCACCATCTGTGTGTGTGTGTCGTGTCTGTGTTAGTATCACATGTGTTCTGAGAGAGAGAGAGAGAGAGAGAGAAAGAGAGAGTTAGGCTTTACCTAGAGCTCGAGGAAGAGGAGGGGGATGCCGGAGTAGCCGCGGGGGAGGTCGACGGAGCAGGCGCTCGACGGAGCGGGGGGGGGGGGGCGGGGGGGGGCGGGGGAAATTTTGTTTCGTTTCAAAATTTCAACACATGGGGAAAAACGAAACCGAGCCCTAATTAACCAAATTTTAGCGACGTTTAGCGACGTCAAATAATGACGTCGCTAAATTAAATTATAGCGACGTTACGGTCGTCGCTAAACACGTTGCTAAATATTTCTAATATAAACGTCGCTATTTGCGTCGCTAAACGTCGCTAACTTAGATATATTAGCGACGTTTAGCGACCAAAATTGAACTTATAGCGACTAATCTTATAAAAACTGAACATAAGTCGCTAAACGTCGTTAAATATCGCCAATTAGCGACGTCTACCGACGTTTTACATGGAGTCGCTAAATTAGCGACGTTTTTACCTGGAGTCGCTAAAAAACGTCGCTAATCCCGCTTATTCTAGTAGTGAAGGACAAGGGTTTAACCATCACACTATGAAAGTCCACTTCCCTAGGCTACTAGCTGAATAATAAAATCATAACCAAATCTATTTCTTATATCGGCTAATCATTTGTACGGCTTGCTATTTTGTGGAGTCTGAGATTATCTTAGAATAATACATAATAAGTATCCTCAGATCATGCCAGTGTCGAACATCAGCTAAATGAACTAATATAATAAAACGAGCACTTGCAGGATGCACCAGTCCTCCGTAGGGCCACTGCGCTAAAAATACGGTATTAGCGGTTCTAGTGTTCCTATATTGAAATAGTGGCACGACATAATAATAAGTCAGATACTGCACTCCACTAAGGCAGATGATATATAGTATCTGTGGTGGCCAACTGATAGCGCACTTAGAATAAATCTTTGTGGGATGGTTCGTTGGCATGATCTCGGGATACTATTCCCTCCAAATGTTACTACCACTTTTAGTTACTTAATTAGCCCTATGTTGTGTTTGAAATCTCAAGGCGTGGTCATATGAGAATTTTTCTTAAGATGTTATACAAAGTACGGGCACGCAAGATACGAATCCATAGAAGTCATATCTGGATTCACTCGAGCGTGTATGCAATATTCATACAATCAATGTCCTAGCCACACTTTAGTAGTTTGACTCGCTTGTTATGACCATGCTGGAAAATATTATATATTTATAATATCAAGCATTCAGGAATTTGGAGGCATTCTCGATGCACAACCCAAATATAATCACTTAAAACATGACAGGATGTGTCGTTCCTCGGCGCACAATAAATCATGAATAATAATCAGGAAATAGTAGTATCAGCACGGATACAGTATTCGAGTCCAATTACCAATTATATATTGGGTCAAATGAATCAAGAAGATATTCAATCAAACAAACAAGGTCTCATGGGTCGCTAGGCCGCATGGGAAATCATGCTGCATGACAATCCTAGCAGCATGAAAAGTCAGGCCACATGAAAAGTCAGGCAACATGGACCACTTGGCCGGATGACCAGGATTAAGTCCACTCCTTGGGACAAGTGTTGAAGTGGCAGTCAAATAAGTAAAGTGTCAGTGATGTGACATAAAATAACTGATGTGACTGAAGTGACAAGCCATAAAGTGTGTCAGGAAGAAAAGATAAAACTACAGAAATAAGTGTCAAAGTTTTTGAGTCATGCGTCCAAGAAATAGGGGCCACAAGTTCTCCAGGCCTCATGGGTGTCGGTGCCGTATGGGGTTTAATGATGCATGGAGTTCTCTAGGACTTAGCAAAATTTGTATTCGTTCAGTGAGTGAAAGCACAAGGTATTCAAGGATATTTGTGCAAATCAGCAGTCATGCGTCTAACAAGATGGACGCATGGTGTCAGTATGCGATAAGAGTTTAGGCCTTATAACCCCCTCAGGCCATATGGCACTCTCGACCGCATAGCTCGCTGGCCGCATGAAGACTTCGTCTTCTCCAACAGCAAGTTCAGCCATGGCAGAAAAGCTAAAAAACTAAAATCTTATTTTGTTCATAAAATCCTAATTTTAAGTCCAAATCAGGTGAACCAAAAGCCAAAATGCTCTAAATTGAAAGCTCTATCATGTAGTAACCAAGAAAATCAAGAAAATCTCATAAATATTTAATAAAATCCTAAGTTAGAAATATAGATCTATACTAATCCATCCATCAAAACAGAAAACTTCAAGAGCTAAAAGTGCTTAGAAATACATAATTAATATAATGGAACAATAATATGGAAGGTTTCTCCTTTTCTCATACAAGGTGTACTTGCATATAAAATGGAGAGAGAGCTAAAGAAGGAGGAAGTGACGAAGAAGTGAAAAAAAAGAGAGAGAGAGAGAAAATTCTGGGTTATATATGATATGGTTTGAGGGTTGAACCAAAGGTTCTCATGAGTTGAACCAACCCACAAAATAAAATAGGAGCAAGGTTAAACAAAAGAATGGGTCTAGTCTCCATGCACATGCAACTATGCTAAAAAATAAAAATATATTCCAAATATGTTTATCGGAAACGAGGAGTGACAGGAACTATAGACAAGACTGCTCTTACATTGTGGACCTTAAGGTGACAATTGTAGAGATCTAGTCTAGTGCCTCTTATTCAATACCATGTCTAGTTTTATTCTTTTAGAATGTTATTTGGTTTATCTTTCTTATTCATTTTACCTTTAGATTATTGTGATTGAGAAAATGATAGAACTAGTTATATAAGTATGATTGATAGTTAGATATTGATGACCTAGACAGCGTTCTACCATCAATGTTGCGGCATAGGCTGGACGTACCCACGTACTCGTGCCCCGATCATCTGAGTGTAGTTCATGACAGGACTAGTAGTGGATACGTCGTAGGCAATTTTATGGGGTGGGGATGATAGTTATTAGCATAGGAGCTACTATTATTCAATTTTTCTCTAGATGCCTTGTGTATCTCTGATGAACACTTGTGCGCCGTATATTTATTTTTGTTAGGAGAGCCCCTGCGTAAAAAGTTGTCCTCAACTACATTCATATAGATGGTTAGGAGATCTTTTGTATCATAATTTCAGTATATAACATGTTTTTTATATCTTTTTATGTCCTACTGAGGACCTGATGATCTCTTCAGGTATAGTTGAGCGCATTATCCTTAAAAGTATGGACCTGGACCAGACATTACTCTTGGTGTACCAGAGTTTGCTTGATTTCATCTTTAGTTCTTGGACTTATTAGTGGACTATTTCTTTTATATTGGAGGTCAAAATCGAGTTTTATTTTAGTTTTATATAGTCTTTTGATAATGGATTTCTCTTCACCGAACTATTTATTTCTTGGATTATTTCAAACTTGATCCTTTCGATCTGTTTATTAGTTTTCTTTTATTTATTATCTGTGGATGATATATAGTTTAACCTTGACCTTGATATATTTTTTTTGGTGAGATGTATCATTATACAACGTACGTGTGTAATGTTGGTTCCATATATCGGAGTTGCCCATATACATACTAGCTGGCTTGTTGTATACCTGGTCCTAAGTATTTGGGACTAGGGCGTGACAGCCTGTATTTCCCTCCATAATTTACCGATTGTTAAATCGATTTCACTAGACTATATAAAACTTGACCCTCTAGAAAACTCAGTAAATACTTTAATTTATGTTGGATTAAAAATTAAGAAAAATAAAGTAAAAAATTAACGAAATTAATGTTTTATAAAGTAGAAAATTCAAAATTTACCAAAAGACTCATACGGTATCCCCCGATATGTGGGATTTGGCGGAATTTAAATTGCTTGCATGAGCGAGACAAATTTGACATTTATCCGTAAAAAATTACCGTATCAAAAATTTTCTAATTTTTTTAATTAGTTTGTGCACACTTGTCATATCGTGATGAAACTTGTGTCATTGGACTGGCAGCATTTAATTTGTCATGTAATCCAAGTTTCGTCCAATTTTGAGATAGTTGACCTGATCGTCATTTCGCGGGCCCAAAGATCCAAGAGTGCATTTTGATCGGCTCATTGGAATCCAAATATGTACATAAAATTGATCTATATTCTGCTGAGTTTAGAGACCTTTATTTTTGGCATATTTTTTGGCACATGTGGGCTACATGTAGATCCTGTTTTGACCAAAAATTGCCGCTTTTGCTATTATGTCCAAATTGGACTTTTTGATAGACTTTTCTGACTATCTCAACCATTCCAAGAACATTGGTGATGTTTGTTTCAACATCTGTTGGTATTTTTTCTAATTATATATTTTCTTCTGTCACTACCATATTCCAAAATAGGGATAATTTTGACATTTTTATTTATTATAAGTATTGTGTGTATTTATTTTAAATAATTGCATGATATGTGTATATATATATATATTATGTATAGTTTTCTTTAATGCATGAGTTAGTGGACTAGACCTAGAAGCCCACTAGTTGAACCTCTAACCAAACTATAGGGTTATGGATTTAATTTGTATTATTTTAGGATTAATTATTTAGGGTTATGATTTATTAGTATGATTTTATTTAATTGCTGTACCTTACCGTTGCTTCGATATTTAGAGCGCTACACTAGCTTTTGCCTTCCAAAAAAATTTTACCCCTTTGTCCTAGACGTGCCAGTCTTCCATTCTGATATTTGTGTAACTCATAAATATGCTCCATTTTGCTTTATTTTAGTCACACAATATTCGTTACAGACGTTTATTTTTATTTTTAAATAAATCTAACTTTGTATCTTTGTGCGTTCCAATAGTAATTGGAGACACAATCTTGACCCATCTTGTGCAGTCCAAATTATGATAATATTCTATTCTGAGTCTTCTACGTCCATGATACTTGTGTCCCACCTAATTTTAATCCCATCTACTTTCAATTAATTTTAAAACACCATTTACATTAATTTTAATTAAATTGGTGTAAGGACCCCAACTTGACCCAAAACTACACCCAACACCAAACCAAACCAAAATCCCACTCACACCCTCAAAACTCATACTAAACACCACACATCCTTTTTAGCCATTACATCACACCAAACATGGTGTTCTACCCCAATTAATCCAAAAACCCTACATCGTGCAATTTTCCAATTGTTGGACACTTTTATGCAAAAGTGCATTGAGGTGTCCACACCCCATTAGACCAACACATGAAGAAATCTCATTTTCCTTTATTTGAATTTTCTCCAAAAATTTTGGTGTGTGTAACACTCAACATCAACCCTCATTAAATCCTAGCCCTCCAAATTTCTATATGAAGAAGCCAAAACCCAATCCCAAGGAGGTTGACCGGCCCAACTTCCTAGGTCAACCTCAAACCCTCTTTTTCACACACACACACACACACACACACACACACATATATATATATATATATATATTATATTTTCCTTATATTTTTATCCCCATCAATTAAACCTAGCCGACTTCTTCACCATCTCCCTCTCCCTGTACATGCCTCCACCCTCATCCGTGTTCGCGTGAACGGCACAGCCGACCGCCGGATCCACTGCAACCCACCTGTCAGCCCTTCCTCCAGTCCACCCGACCGTCGGAGCCGATCTCCGCTGAACCGCCAGCACCATCGCCTCCGTTCACAATCTTCTCCATCACCTTCATCCTTGTCGACCCGACCGCCTGGATCCTGACCCGCCTGACATCACCGGACCCGACTCGCCTGAGATCCCACCGCGGCCATCCATCATCCCGACCTCGCCGACCGCCTGCTCCGAACAACACCAAGCCTGAACGACCCTTTCCCTCGATGACTCAACGAACAACAGCACCTCGACAACTCAACGAACAACAGCACCTCGACGACTAACGAACAGCAGCACCTCGATGACTCAACGACCACACAACAGCCGCTAAACCGATCTCCTCAACCGAGCACCTCCCCTCACCGATTTCCCTCAATGACAAAACTTGCCTGATCACCCGCCGAACCTCGCTGAACGACCCCGTCATGGCTGAAATCGACCATGTCTTCCCTCACGACTCGATGTTAGAATACCCCCTCGTACACGTGCACGCCGAGGCCAAGGTGCGAAGTGTTCTCATGTGATTTTGTTCGTGTGTGAATGATGTTAGGATTAGCGTATTCATTAGATATTGATTGCTAGACATTATGCAAGTAAACCAAACTCGTAAGCGTATGAGTATTATAATCAAATTGATATATATATATATATATATATATATATATATATAATATATATGGATGTACATATATATAAGTAATTAAATGCTAATACTAGTTAGGACAATATATGTATTTATACTGTATGCCCTAGTGTTAATTATGGAGATCCCATAGTTACATTGACCATGTGACCTTGATAATTGTGAGTTGACTGCAATTTGTACACTGACGTACTGGCGAGACATATGTTAGTGATTGACTGTCTGATTATGCACAGCATTTGAGGACATGACACCCGTGCAGCTAGACGCGCACTTGACCTTGTTAGATGACAAGTACCACCTTAGCGTAGTCTCTGAGTTCAGTGTATTTATGATTGTGTATATGTTAGTGTATCGACTGATTATGTATTATTATTAAATAATGTTTATAGGACTGTTGGATTATTCAGACAAGACCTTGGAAATAAGATATTGGTATTGCCAGCAAAGGACCACAGGTGAGTACATTCTCTGACAGTTTTTATTATGTTGATTATTTTTATGATTCTAGTTGTAAAGCGTACATGATTCTGACACTATATACACACGAGTTGGCATCATCGAGACCTGTCACAAGGATTCGTGATTGGAATCCATTGTGCTAGCTGGGGACGGAGAAATATTAGTATATTATGTGATCGTACCCAACTCTACATGAATCATAGCTCACCCACACCTCACGTCGGTTCAGCCAGACCATTACATGTCTCACAGCCTGTTATGTATGATTATCCTGACTATTGCTTGCATCATAGCTATCTGGATGGTTAGCTTGACCTTACATGAATAATAGCTAGTCATACATAGCAAGCTTGACCAGTCCCAAGCCGATCACATGATATGCTGATGTTTCACACACTTAGCTAGATATTCTATACATGTATTTCCAGATCATAGTTTCAGCATTTCCTTATAGTCTTGTTATTGTTCTAGTATTCACTTATATTCTACTTCATTGTTCTAGCATTCGCTTGTATTCCTGTAGATTGCTAGTATGCTATTGATGATGACATATGCTCCAGTATTTCTATCTCCAGTACTTCATACTCACCAGTATTTCCTATTGCCAGTATTTATATCCATCTTGTATTTCTTTACACTGTATTATAGTTTTTTCAATATACATGGAACTGCTGTTAGTGCTTGTACTTCGCTCCATCCTGACTGGAAATATTTTTCCAGACTGCGCTTTAGAGGAATTGTTTCCAGCATACTTGGAGATTTGGATGTTATTGATTGCAGGTTAGACTATTTTGTTATTTAGACTTGTGTTGTATTTTATTTATTTTCGTCGATAACTCATCGTGCTTTATTTCTGTGATTGAGTATTCCATATTATATAGCGATATCTGTGTCTCCTTATGGAGTTGGATATTCATGTGAGATTGAATATCAAGTATTGTGACCTTGACAATGTTCTATCGTCGATGCTGCAGCGTAGGCTGGATGTACCCACGTACTCGTCCCCTATATCTGGTGCGGGTCGTGACACATTTTTAGTGTAGGCCTATACAGGTCAGACTTCACAAATTATACGATGTCATGGTAGTGCGATATCTTAGTTATACTACTACGTGCCTGCGATAGGATATAGGACATAGGATACTAGGATGAGAGAGGATACTCAATCACAAATTATTTGTAAGATTCCTGGGATGACCCTTGAGAATCTTATTATAATTTTCAATTTAAATATTTTTCCCTTGTTCCGTCCGCTCTCACTTGTTGCTATTGAATTTGATTCTTGTTGATCAGTTATTAAATTTAATTCTTGGTGTCGTTGTTGAGTTTGATTTCATATTGAGATGGACTTTTTACGGACTAAAATTTATGGTATCATCTGATAACATATGTTGATGAGGACAGTGAGAAAGGTAAAATGTCTACTTTGGTTATGGGGCCTAGAGTTTTTCACAGCCACATTAGCTATCATGGCAGAAACGTAGGAACCTGACCTTGGATGTACATATCTTCGTTACGAAATTTAGAGTTTCTCATAGCCATACCGGTTGGCGTGGCGAAGATTCTAGATGACATGATTATAGAGTTGCATACCTTAGTTATGGAACCTATCGTTTATCGCAGCTATGCTTACTGGCGTGGCGATGATTCTGAGTGCCATAATTTCGGACAGATGTGTATGACTATCAGGTTGTATCTTAAATTGGTTCTTAAAGTATCATCTTAATACTTATCTACTTCTGTTATTATAGGACCTTGTTCCATTATTTTTTTTGCTAGCAGTAGAGATACCTTCAGTCCTTAGTCCAGTTCCTTATAGATCTTTGTTCCATTAGGGTTCCTTGTTAGTATGATAATTGGTGACTTATAATTAGGTCTGTGTCTTAAGTATCAGTGTTGACTGAGTGTGACTTATGAGTCTGTAAGTATTTCTTGGTTGGACATGTGAGCAGTAGGCATCAATCTAGAGTTAACCCATAACGTGGTACCTTGTAGCAATAGTTCTATCATAGGTGTCATTATAGTTAGTATTGGTACTATAGGTAGAAGGAGGAGTAAAGAGTATCAGTGATGGTTCCAAGAGTAAGTATCAGAATCAGCATGCCAGTCCTGGATAGTTATGAATTCATATAGTTGGGTGATCCATGTAAACAATTAAGTATCAAGGAAATTTTACTAAAAGTTAATGGAGCATGATATTCAATTTGTGGTTGATACTTGGGTGTGTCAAGAGTAAAGAAATGTATATGCATAAAGGGTATCAATTAGTGTGTCATGGGTTGAGAAATGTCAAGATTGGTCATGGAAGGTGTGAAGTGTATCACTGAATAGTGTACCAGTCTAAAAGGTTAAGGGGAGATACGTATACATCAATCAAGATATGGAACCATATGCCTACCTTTAAAAGTGAAGTAAAGCATGTGTATTATAGAAGTTAATAACTAGTGCAAGTGATCGTAAGTTCAAGTGAGTGTGATGAGGTAATCTAATGATGAAGCTAGTGTTACTATACCAAGAGTGCTAGTATTTCTATATCAAGGATTAGTTGAGTACTGTGCTAGTAACAGAAGTACCTCATGTGATGATATTAGATTGGTGTATCAGTTAATATGGATAGAAAACTATTGGGATTAATAGTGCAAGTAATCCAAGTAGTACAATATTCAGTACACAGTTGAGGGTTGTAGATAATTGGTGTATTTGTGTGTACCTTGAGTGTTATAGACTGTAAGTATTTATATGTATACTTAGATAGATGTGGATTTAAATTTATAATTTAAAGATTGGAAATAAATTTTAATTTTTAAGAATTTTTGAGGAGTTGAGATTTTATGTTATTAAATTTTTCGAGGATTCAAATTTAATTCAATAAACATAGTCAAAGCTATAAAGATTTTTGGAAGTGATTAAAATTTTATTTTAATATTTGAATATTTGACTTTTAAGGAAAGTATATACATTTTATTTTAAATTGTTCGAGAAGTTAAATTTTGAGGATTTTATTTTGAGGATAAAATTTTATGGTGGGAAAGAAATCTATATCAGTATATGAGTGGATGAAGTGCATATGTAAGGATCTATTGGCTTGAGCATGCTTGAGATGGCAATGCAAACTGACTTGGGTGTCCATCTAGAGTTTTATTAGTGGGAGAAGTACTTAGTGTGTTGTGTTGCACTTGGTGTGCACTTGAGTGATAAGAATAACTAGTATAAACAATTATAGTAGGTAAGAGAGTTAGCAATGGGTGTGCTTGTAGCAGAAACAGTGGTACCAAGGAAATAGAGGTATTAAACTTGGATGCAATTGACCTATGGTTGTGTTAGAGGTTCTTGGTATCAGATTTTGGTATTAATAGACATGTGTGTGCCATGTGGATGTATCTATGGATATCTTGTGGACTAGTGATTAGTTGATATGGGTATTAGTGTATAGGGATAGAAATTTGTGAATGAATGTGCCATAATTAAGTGTATGATAGAGGTTGAAGATGTCCAAGTAATGGGTTAGAAAGCTATGTTTTGTTCTTTTCTTCTATTCATTTTTATTTTATTTGATTGATTGATTAATTTCTTAGTACCGTAGTTTGTATCAATAATTTTCTTGCTTGAATGTAGTTAGTAGTACACCCCGACAGAGACTGCAATACCATAACAAAAGTGACCATAACCATGTATATTTTCTCTAAATTGCATGTTGTGTGACTGTAGGTAGGATTTTCTTACGCCTTGATTTTTGGGGGTTTGACCGTAGTGAAGATTAATGGAGAGGTTATGACTGGACAGAGAGAGACAAGGTGCCTTAAAAATCGAGGATAAATATTAATTTAAATAAAGAGTTGAGAACTTAATATGGCAGAATTGACGATTTTGTTCAATCCTTGATTTTTATGAAGATTACGATATGAATGAATTTGTCATCAAATTTTGAGGAATTTAAGAAGATTATCAATATATTTATTTGATTGCAAGATATGAAATTAAAAATTTACATTTTGAATGTTGTAATTGAAGATTTTATAGGTATTATATTGTTTGAGTATTGTGTGGAAAAAGAAATCGAGGAATAAGATCACTAATGGATTAGTGTTTGAATTCAAATTTTGGGATGAGGATTTAAATTTTATAAATATGCATCGATTGGATTTAAATTAGAGGAGTAAGATGATTAATGGATTAGTGTTTGAATTTAAATTTTTGGAATGAGATCTTTAAATTTTATAAATATGCATTGATTGGATTTAAAATTAGAGGATTGGATATTAAATTTTTGAGTATTTAGTTATTAAACTTAAAAATTTTGGAGGAGATTGTGATAAGAATGGAATTAGATTTTATAGTTAAAGATTTTAAGGAATATGATATTTATAGAATTTTGAGAATTTTGTGAAATAATAATATGGATTTACTTCATGATTATATGGATTAATGAATTTAAATTTTGATGGTAAAATAAATAAATAAATAAATACAACTATTGAGGATCTTAAATTTTGAGGACAAAATTTTTCTGAGGGTAGACTTGTTACTACCACATTCCAAAATAGGGGTAATTTTGACATTTTTATTTATTATAAGTATTATGTGTATTTATTTTAAATAATTGCATGATATGTATATATATATATATATATATATATATATATATATATATATATATATATATATATATATATAGTGTTCTTTAATGCATGAGTTAGTGGACTAGACCTAGAAGCCCACTAGTTGAATCTCTGACCAAAATATAGGGTTATGGATTTAATTTCTATTATTTCGGGATTAACTATTTAGGGTTATGATTTATTATTGTGATTTTATTTAATTATTGTACCTTACCGTTGCTTCGATATTTAGAGCGCTACACTATCTTTTGCCTTCCAAAAAATTTTCTCCCTTGTCCTAGACGTATCAGTCTTCCATTCTGACCTTTGTATAACTCATAAATATGCTCCCTTGTGCTTCATTTTAGTCGCACAATATTTGTTACGGACGTTTATTTTTATTTTCAAATAAATCTAACTTTGTATCTTTGTGCGTTCCAATCGAAATTGGAGACACAATCTTGACCCATCTTGTGCAACCCAAATTATGATAATATTCTATTATGAGTCTTCGACATCCATGATACTTGTGTTCCACCTAATTTTAATCTCATGTACTTCCAATTAAATTTAGAACACCGTTTACATTAATTTTAATTAAATTGGTGTAAGGACCCCAACTTGACCCAAAACTACACCCAACACCAAACCAAAACCCCACTCACACCCTCAATACTCATACTAAATACTACACATCCTTTTTAGCCATTATATCACACCAAATATGGTATTTTCCCCTAATTAATCAAAAACCCCACCCCGTGCAATTTTTTAATTGTTGGGCACTTTTATTCAAAAGTGCATTGAGGAGTCCACACCCCATTGGACCAACACATGAAGAAATCCCATTTTTCTTCATGAGAATTTTCTCCAAAATATTTAGAGTGTGTAACACTCAACATCAACCCTCATTAAATCCCAGCCCTCCAAATTTCTACATGAAGAAGCCAAAACCCAATCCCAAGGAGGTTGACCGGCCTAACTTCCTAGGTCAACCTCGAACCCTCTTTTCTACATATATATATATATATATATATATATATATATATATATATCATATTTTCCTTATACTTTCATTCCCATCAATTAAACCTAGCCGACTTCTTCACCATCTCCCTCTCCCTGTACACGCCTCTACCCTCATCCTTGTTCACCTGAACAGCACAGCCGACCGCCGAATCCACCGCAACCCGCCTGTCAGCCCTTCCTCCAGTCCACCCGACCGCCGGAGCCGATCTCCGCTGAACCGCCAGCACCACTACCTCCATTCACTATCTCCTCCATCACCTTCATCCCTGTCAACCCGACCACCTGGATCCTTACCCACCTGACATCACCGGACCTGACTCGCCTAAGATCCCGCCGCGGCCATCCATCATCCCGACCTAGCCGACCGCCTGCTCCGAATAATACCCCGCCTGAATAACCCCTTCCTTCGACGACTCAACGAACAGCAGCACCTTGACAACTCAACGAATAGCAGCACCTCGATGACTCAACGAACAGCAGCACCTCGATGACTCGACGACCACATGACAGTCGCTGAATCGATCTTCTTGACCGAGCACCTCCCCTCGTCGATTTCCCTCGACGACAGAACTCGCCTGATCACCTGCCGAACCTCGCTGAACGATCCCGTCACGACTAAAACCGACCCCGTCTCCGCTCACGACTCGGCGTTCGAATACCCTCTTGTGCACATGCACGCCGAGGCCAAGGTGCGAAGTGTTCTCTTGTAATTTTGTTCGTGTGTGAATAATATTAGGATTAGCGTGTTCATTAGATATTGATTTTTAGATGTTATGCAAGTAAACCAAACTCGTATGCGTATACGTACGCGTATGAGTATTATAATCAAATTGATATATATATATATAAATATAGATGTACATATATATAAGTAATTAAATGCTAATACTAGTTAGGACTATATATGTATTTATACTGTATGCCCTAGTGTTAATTATGGAGATCCCGTATTTACATTGACCATGTGACCCTGATAATTGTGAGTTGACTGTCTTATGTACACTGACGTACTGGTGAGACATATGTTAGTGATTGACTGTCTGATTATGTACAACATTTAAGGATGTGACATCCGTGCAGCTAGACGCACACTTGACCCTGTTAGATGACAAGTAGCACCTTAGCGTAGTCTCTGAGTTCAGTGTATTTATGATTGTGTGTATGTTAGTATACCGACTGATTCTATATTATTATTAAATAATGTCTATAGGACTATTGGATTATTCAGACAAGACCTCGAAAATAGGACATTGGTATTGCCAGCAGAGGACAACAGGCGAGTACATTCTCTGACAGTTTTTATTTTGTTGATTATCTCTATAATTCTAGTTGTATAGCGTACATGATTCTGACACTATGTATACACGAGTTGGCATCATCGAGACCTGTCACAAGGAGTCGTGATTGGAATCTATCGTGCTAGCTGGAGACGGGGAAATATTAGTAGATTTTGTGATCATACCCAACTCTACATAAATCAAAGCTCACCCACACCTCACGTCGGTGCAGCCTAACCATTACATGCCTCATAGGCTATTATTAATGATTAGCCTGACAATTGCTTGCATCATAGCTATCCAGATGGTTAGCCTGACCTTACATGAATCATAGCTAGTCATATATAGCAAGCCTGATCAGTCCCAAGCCGATCACATAATATGCTGATGTTTCACACACTTATTTAGATATTCTATACATGTATTTCAAGATCATAGTTCCAGCATTTCTTTATAGTCTAGTTATTGTTATAGTATTCACTTATATTCCAGTTTATTGTTCTAGCATTCACTTGTATTCCTGTACATTGCTAGTATGCTATTGATCATGATATATGCTCCAATATTTCTATTTCCAGTACTTCATACTCACCAGTATTTTCTATTGCCAGTATTTATATCCATCTTGTATTTCTTTATACTGTATTATAGTTTTTATCAATATATATGAAACTGCTGTTAGTGCTTGTACTTCGCTCCATCCTGACTAAAAATATTTTTCCTGACAGCGCTTTAGAGGACTTGTTTCTAGCATACTTGGAGATTTGGATGTTATTGATTGCATGTTAGACTATTTTGTTGTTTAGACTTGTGTTGTATTTCATTTATTTTCTTCGATATCTCATCGTGCTTTATTTCTATGACTGAGAATTCCATATTATATAGTAATATCTGTGTCTCCTTATAGAGTTGGATATTCATGTGAGATTGATTAGCTAGTATTGCGACCTAGACAATGTTCTACCGCCGATGCTGCGGCGTAGGCTGGACGTACCTACGTACTCGTGCCCCAATATCGGGTGCGGGTCGTGACATCTTCTATTATTGACTTGTCGAGTTCTTTGCCTAGGTGTAGTCTAGATGCTTCCTAGATATCAAGCAATTATTCTTTGCTGTTTTACTATTTTATTTCATAGTTTTTGTTTATGATCAATTATGTTATATGATCATGATTTCTTGTATAGATAAAACTGCGCATTCAAGCTAGACTTGGGTGCCACCGATGGTATTCGTCGAGTTACTGGATTAATTTTGTTTCATACATATCGACTTAGTTGCTAGTGGTTTACCATATACTTATGAGATATTCTCATATCTCTATGAACTTGACACACCCCAGACATGTTATGATATTCATAATAGGACATAGGCCATGGTATCTAACTAATCATCGATACATATGGGATGTGTGACGGTTAGAAGTATAACTGCTATGATTAGTGTTTTAGAGACTCAAACAGTTACAAATTAGATATGTTCTGGATACGACTTAGTCAATATGGAATTGAGGGAGGGGGGGACAGTCACTATGCGTATGTGATAGCCCAATTTGTATACCATAGTCTCCATATGGAACTATGTGGTTTGATGAGTTATACAGATGCCCTCTGACGTTCATGGATCGTTACGAATGGTTATAGATGACTGGTTGATAGTATATATACACCACTAGCCTTAAGCTATGTGGATGATTCAAGATAGCCTAAATCTCATCTATGCATACGGAGTTTGTCCTCTAAATTTCATATTTAGATGGTTAATGTCATACCCCGGTTCCGCAGAACCGAACGTCCTCGCTGGGCGTGATGCCATGTGAGCCTAAGTTGCACCCGCGCAAGGCAAGCACCGAAATAGAAGAATGAAATGCTAAGTGAGAGAGTTGCACAGATAGTCTCCAAGAAGAAAAGATAAAACAACAGAAGTATATAGAATAGAATAAATCTCTATTACAATAGAGGTTACAACGACACTAGGCCAAATATTACAATCGCTCAAGCACTCTCTCTCTTACTCTCTCTCTCTCATTACAATAAATCGTGCCATGCGGCTTATAACTTGAGAATGAATATATTCGAGGATGATATTCCATACATTATTATAAAACCCCTCACCCAAAATAGGTATTTTATGTGTATTCTATATTTATTGTATTTATTAGATTATTTTAAAATAAATTTAAATCTAATTATTGTATTAGGATACTTCATCGTAGTTTGAATATTAAAGACATAGGACGACCCCAAAATCTATATTGCCCTTTGTAGAAAGTAGCCTACACTGGAGACACTACCCGTAGGATCTTCGTGTGACACAAAATTCGATCATTTATCATTAATATGGCACTAGTGTGACAACCGTAGTTTCTTGTGGGTAATATTTAGATATTTATATATAAATAATTTATTTGTGATTATTTTCTAATCCAACCTTCTTCAATAAGCAACCCATAATTTCTTTATGCCAATTTAGGCCACTTCCCTCATTTTGTAGGATTTATTTATTTATTTATGTATTTATTTATTATTATTTTATTCCTTAGAATCCCAATCAAACTTGGATACTAATATCTATTAGGATTAGTGATTTATCTTAGATTGCTACTAACCAAATTAGGAAATAATTTAAACTAAACTTATTCCTACCCATGATTGACCCTCTTTCAAAACTGGCGGATACCACCTCAAAGCCGTGACCCCTCTCTCTCTAACCATCTATATATATATATATATCTCTTCTCATCTTAAACCCTAATCTCCTCCAAACCCTAACCCTAATCACCCCCATTATCTCCAAACTTCACCACCACCTCCAAACACCCAAAATACCACAATAACCACCCTCAAGAGGCCACCCACTTCAGCCCCTAGGTCGACTGCATCCATTGGAGGCCGATCTCCCCTTGCACATCTTCTTGAGATAATTTTTATCTCATTCTTCCTCCAATCTCTTATATATATATGTATATATTTATATTTATATATATAGTTGTATATTGATTATCAAATCCCATTGTTCTATCTTGAAGGACCCATGCAAACACATGAACCCAAATTTTGAGGTTCAATTCAACACTTTTGTGCATGCATGAAACCTCTTTCAAATCCTCTTTAATTCTTGTTAATGTATTTATATAGATGTTATTAATAGGGAATATATTCATCTTTTATAAAATATTAGATTTATTTATTTGTATTAAATTAGAGTTGTGAGCATGTTTTATGTATAATATTGACCTTGTCTTGATGTATGCATGTTTGAACCCATTGATCTTGCTAGGACTTAATAGTAGATAAAAAAATCTAATTTTTTTAGATGGATTAATATTTTTTCAGAAAATATATATTCTGAAATTATATTAAATAAATATAATTTGGATGTCTATGACATCAAAACAACCATGTACCACCCATTTTGCATGCATACTAGCAAGTTTTGGTGCCAACCTTAATATGATCAACTTATGGATGGTAAAATCCTAATTATTTTTATTTATATAAAAGAATTATTATTTATTGTATTTATTACTGATTTTACCATAATTATTCAGATTTTATTCCTATTTAGAAAAAATAGAATTCTATGTGTTTTATGTAACAAATTGACCTAATTTTGACAAAAGTTGACCCCGGCAATTTCAGACTTAAACCCCGACCAAAAATCTATATTTTATACATCTAAACTTATATTATGTTATTTTAATTCCGATTTTAAGTATTTATTTCAGATTTACTTAATTGTCAAAAATTGGTTTTATTGACTTGTTGGTAACCTGTTATGACCTAGTTTTGGTTTTTACTTGGTTTTGGACTCATAGAATTTGTAGGAGATAACCCTATCACTAAAAAAATTATATTTTCTAATAAAATTTTAGAATTATTATTTTTGATAATTAATGTCTTTAAAATTGATTTTTGGTAATGTTTGATGGTTAATAATAATTTGGTGTGTAGTTACTTGTATATGCAACCAACGTAGAATTAATAACTAGATAATAACCTAAATTAAACTAGAAAATAAGAGTTTAATTAGTGTCATAATTAATTGGTAACTCTTCGTGCCATTTCTGTGGAGAGCTGCGGACCAGATTTGTTGTGGTAGCAGCTTGGCGTGGAAGACAAGTACACCTTGCTTGATTTTATTGTTCAATATACATATGCCTAATTTTTATTTGAAAGTTGTGAGAGATACGTGGTATCTACTGACCTTCTACTATTCAAACACGCTCACTGAGTGAGAGAGAGTGCATGGGCTAGCGTGTTGACTGGGCATTGATATGTGAGTTCACGTCTTGTGTTGGTAGTTAGTGTTGGTCTTGTTGTCTATATTTATTGACGTCGTTGTATTATGTCTGCACCGCGTATAGGGTTCGAATATATTGGGAGGGAAGAATCTAATAGTCTGCATATGAGATTTATGTTTCTATTGTATATTTGGTGTAAATCGTATACCCCCGAATTCCGTTGAACGCCAGGTGGGATGACTGTTCTTCTATTTCTCCCCTCTCATGCGCCACTAGAGATATCTCGAGTGCACATCACATAGATGGATTAGTTACCCTATTTATTGTTTACTGCTTTACTTTCATACATGTCAATTTCTTGTGTACTTGTTATGTCTCTCTGAGGACCTGACACCTTTTTCAGATCCAAATGAGCCCTTGTACCCGACAGACTACAGAGTGGGATACTTTGTAGACGATGACTTTGAGGTAGAACCACATCAGTTTCCTTGAGCATCTATTCATAGACGATAGTGCTTAGTGTCTTGGGTGTCTTTATCTAGTTAGCTGACGCCCGGACTATTTCTTTATTTCTTAGTTGTATTCTTTCAGTATTCTTTTATACTTATTTTTCGTGGATTATTCTCCACTAGATTCTATTTTTCTAGTAGATTCTGAGACTTATCTATTCATTCAGTTTCTTACTCTGTGATATTTGTGGATGAGACTAGATTTTACCTACCTGTGATATTGTGACTTAAATATATTTTACAGCGTACTATGACTGGTTAGGTCCATTAAAATGGGTTCCTATATTTATTCGTACAGCTGGCATGTGTATGTATATCTGGTCCTATGTATTTCGGAATTGGAGCGTGACATATTTTTAGTGGTGGCCCATGCAGGTCATGTTAGCCGTTTCGGTTACGTAACTGTATCGAGCGGGCCTGCATTTAGGATTAGAGTTTTAGGTCTCATCCACATTTGACTATAACTCACCTATCTTCCAATCTGTTCTATTTAAATAAATATTGTATCCTGCTTAATTCATGTACTCTTCCTAAGCTTTCATTCATCTCTTGTAGAGAGATGAATTTGCGTAAAAGACGTGCCGCTACCGGGGGCAACACGTCTCCAGGGCTAAATGGCTAATCACCAGGAGAGACCTTGACGACTCCTCGACTTCTAGGACCGGACGGACAGACTGACAATCCGGTTCCACCAGCTCCTCCCGTAGTACCTAATTGAGCTCCACCACCTCCAGCAACACCACAGGACGGCCAGAACAGATGTTCCAATTCTTCCAGATGATGCAGGAACAGAGACAGCAGGCTGCCGGACAGAGACAATAAGCGGCAGAGAAGAGGCAGGAAGCCGCCGAGATAAGGCATGGATTTCGGGCAACACTTGAGAGGATGGCTACACCAGCACCCGCTCCAGCCCAAGCACTATCTCTAGTGCCACAAGCGCATGTTGGTTCAGTTAAGGATTTTATGGAAATGAATCCCAAGCCATATAAAGGCAATAAGAGTCCAGAGGAGACCACAAATTGGATAACTAGTACCAGGAAGCTTTTGGAGTCGTCACAGCTGCATACAGACTTATGGATGACAGGCATGAGGACTCAGTTAAAAGGGAACGCTCATCACTGGTGGGAATCGATGGAGCGCCAATGGGGTACACACCAGACTTGGGAGCAATTCTCGGAGTACTTTGAGAAGAAATACTTTTCGACCACTGTGAAGGATTTATTGTACAACCAGTTCCTCCATCTCGAGCGGAGGAACAAGACGGTCGATGAGTATGACTAGGAGTTTATCCTCCTTAGTAGATATGGCGTCGTTCTGACACCCAATGACTTGGAAAAAGTTAAGAGATTTTAGCACGGACTGACTCAGGAGCTACAACATTATACCATCTCACAGTTCCGGATCTCTTATGCTGAACTATTAATGGAGGCCAAGATTCAAGAGGCCATCAACAAGAAAAAAGGGAATCAACTGAGAATTCATCAAGGACCAGCAAAGATCCAACAATGAGGGCCTATCAGACGACCAATAGGATAGCAACAACAACAGAGGATGGGACCCTACCAGCTTAGAGAACCTTCAACTTATCACTTTTGTGGCAAGAAGGACATGTGCAAAAGGAGTATAGGTAGAAACTAGGAACTTGCATGATTTGCGGATCGAGACAGCCTCAGGCTCGAGAGTGTCCGCAGCGTGAAGTCATTATTCCTGTAAGAGTTCAAAATCCAGCAGTACCGGCACCAGGAGAAACCAATCAAGGAGAAGGATTAACTCGTTTACCAGCACCAGGAGGACAACAGAGATGACCACCCTTGGCATCATAGGCAGTGCAGTTCGAGAGAGCCAGACGGCAGGCAGTAGCTTATAGGTAAGGACAGGTGTTTTCACTGACTCAGGGAGGAGAAGAGACTGAAGGAGAGGCTATTACAGGTATTATTCTAGTCGGATCAGTACCTGCCACTATTTTATTTGATTCTGGGGCCACTCTTTCATTCATATCATCTAAATTTGTAGCAATGCATAGAATAGCTACTTCACCTTTGTCTAAGAGTTGGAGTATTCTTACTAGAGGGAATAGTGCATGTATCTAGTACCTGTAGGACTTGTTCAGTTATTGTTTGTGGTCGGGGGATGATAGCTTGACTTTTGGTATTTCAAATGCCAAATTTTGATGTAGTGTCGAGGATGGATTGGCTTAGTCAATACCATTCAGTATTAGATTGCTATAAAGGTTGTGCTATCTTTAAACCGCCAGTCCACCCAGAGTTTGAGTTCATGAGAGAAACTACAGAGAAGGGAGTAGGCCAGTACGTTGGAGCCTGCATGGCAACAAAATTTGATCCACCAACGATCATTGAGGAGTTTACAGGTGTCTTTCCAGACGAGTTGTCGGGTCTGCCACCGGACAGAGAAGTTGAGTTCACTATTGAGTTAGTGCCAGGACTAGTGTCGATATCTTATAATGTGTATCAGCTAGCAAAGAAGGAGCTAGATGAGCTGAAGGTGCAGTTGCAAGGGTTACAGGACAAGTGATTCATTGAGCCAAGTGCATCGCCTTAGGGAGCCCCCGTGTTGTTCATGCCAAAAAAAGATGGAACAGTCCGCATGTGCATCGACTAGAGAGCCCTTAATGCAGTGACCATCATGAATAAGTACCCTCTGCCACAGATTGATGACTTGTTCTACCAACTAACAGGAGCACGGGTGTTTTCTAAGATTAATCTGAGATCGAGATACCATCAAGTGAAGGTGAGGCATCAGGATATTCAGAAGATGACTTTCATGGCTCGCTATAGTTACTACGAGTTCTTGGTAATGCCCTTTGGATTGACAAATGAACCAAATATTCCATCAGTACTTGGACAACTTTGTTGTTGGATTCATTGACGACATTTTGGTGTACTCGAAGAGCCCTGAGGAGCACGAGGAACATTTGAGGAAGGTGCTAGAAATATTGAGACACCATAATTTATATGCTAAACTGAGCAAGTGCGAGTTTCTCCTAGATCATTTCTTTTTTCTTGGGCATGTTATCTCAGGAGAAGGCATATCAGTAGACCCAGCTAAGATATCAGCAGTAGAGACGTGGCCAACTCCAACCGACGTCTCAAAGGTTCAAATTTTTCTAGGACTTGCCAGATATTATCGGAGGTTCGTAAAGAATTTTGCGAGGATCGCAGAGCCTATAAAAAGGTTGACCCGTAAGGACCAGGAGTTTATTTGGATAGAGGAGTGGCAAATGGCGTTTGATGAGTTGAAGATACAGCGCCGATCTTGACCATACCTACTGGACCGGAAGTATTTGTTATTTAGAACGATGCTTCTGGAAAGGGATTATGTTGTTTCTTGATGCAGCACGGGAAGGTGGTAGCATATGGTTCTCGCTAGTTGAGGATCTGTGAGAAGAATTACTCCACTCATGACTTGGAGCTTGCAGCAATAATCTTTGTTTGAAGCTTTGGAGGCACTATTTATACGGGGAGACTGTGGAGATCTATACAGATCATAAGAGCTTAAAGTATGTCTATACTTAGAAGGATCTAAATTAGATATAGGTACGGTAGCTCGAGTAGATGGTAAATTTTGACATTGAGCTACAGTACCATCCAGGCAAGGCTAATGCAGTAGCGGATGCGTTGAGTAGGAGACCGATGGCGTACTTCTTGACAACACAGAAGGAATTGTTATATAATTTTGAGAAGCTGGGCATAGAGGTCGTTAAAGTTGATGAACCTTTAAGTACAATCATTATTGGTGTAGCGTATAAGGGCACTATGTCGATTAATACGAGATTTCAGAGGCTTATACAAAGGACTGAGGCTGGGTTGTAGACTGGACTGAGGATACATGAAGATAGAACTTTGAGGTCTTGGGATTGCCTCTATTTTCCTAATGGAGAGCTTAGGCATGAGCTAATGTCGGAGGCTCATAGTTCAGCATACTCTGTTCATCCAGGAGGTACGAAGATGTACAGAAACTTGAGACAACATTACTGGTGGCACGGGATGAAGCGTGAGATAGCACAGTTTATGGGGAAGTTCTTAGTGTGTCAGCAAGTTAAGGCTGAACATCAGAGATCAGCAGGACTAGTCCAACCGCTTCCAATTTTGGAGTGGAAATGAGAGCACATCGCTACGGACTTTGTTACAGATTTTCCAAGGAGTCCAGCTGGTCGAGATGCAGTTTGGGTGATTGTGGACAGATTGACTAAAGCGGCATACTTCTTACCGTTTAGAGTTTGGCAATCTACATAAGTTCTGGCAGAGATGTACATGAATAAGATCGTACTGTCATGCCCCAGTCCCAAAATACGTAGGACTAGGAATACGTAAGCATGCCAGCTATATGTATATGGCAACTCCAATATATGAAAACCATAACACATACGTACGTTGTATTATGAACAATAATTCACAAGTGGTATATAATTATCACAATTCACAGGGCATAACTAAATCTCATCCACAGAATCAAATATAAATGAATAACCAATCAACTATATAACCAAATCAAGTGTAAGGTGTTTGATAAGAACGAGTAGTTGGGTGGAGACAAATCCACTATCAAACTAGAATATAAAAGAAACAAAATAAGTACTTCTAATGAACAATGAGGCTCGAAGGGAAGACCTCCTCGAAAGATAATGAAGTAGCAAGTCCTGATCCATGCTCCTGTAAATAGTCATGATCGTCTACACCTAGAAAGGGACCAGGTCCTCAGAGGGACGTAACAAGATACATAGAACCATGCCAATAAAGTATTGAAAATAAATATCCAATGGGTCGCCTAACCGTCTATGTGAATGCAGTTTGAGAACAACTTTCCAACAAGTGGGCTATCTGGCTAAAATAGGATTGGCATGATTCTCTCGTAGAATCAGGGGCCTACAAAGCATGTCGTCTTTTGAACGCCAGGGGCCGCCTGATAACATATAGGGGTCATCATGACCGCGCATCTCCGGCGGAGAGTACGGGTTACACAAGAAAAGTGCAAAGGAGCCTAAATGCCTTACTTGTTGTTCTCCCCACCCCATGCTCTAAGCATGTCATATCCATGACATGATGATACCTCTAATAACTGTCAAGTATTCTAGCATGCAAATTCTATCAATAGTTATTCCCTATCGCATATCCCATACGTACAGGAGGCCAGCCTGTCACACAAGTCTGTGTCCTACATGAGACTCACACTCGTGTAACAGATGTGTCACGGCCAATGAAACCTAATGATGCCTCCAAATCATGTGGTGGTCTCTTAAAACTAGGTCGACATGCATAATATATAATAAAGATAAAATACGACACCACCGTTATTGCACCCAAGTAATTCTTGGACGCGCAGTTTATATAGCAGTTAAAAATATATGAACTAAATGACAGAAATAAAATACATGCATCATATGGAATGTAAATTACAGTACAATGGCAAGGTATACTTGCCTGGCAAGAAAGCTGCGTAATATAAACGTCCAGGTGTCAAGTACACAAGATCAGAAACTATGGCCTCCGAATAAACATCTCTGGATGCTGAAATAAACATCACCAATATTCCCAGAATAAGCGAGACAGGTAGAAACACTACCCTTTCGTCCAATTTGGACACAGGGGCAAAATGGTAATTTCGAGTCAAAGCGGGTCCACATGTGGGCCACTTTGCCCCGAAAAGTGTGCCAGAGGTAAAGATCTCTAAATGGGACAAATTATAGGTCAAAAAAATTCTAAACGTCAATACGAACTCAACGGTATGTCCAATTTTGGATTCCGGTGAGCCGAACACAATTATGCGGCTAGGTCAACTGTCTCGGAATTGCGTGAAACTTGGGTCACGGGACCAGCGTGATACCACGAATCCAATGGCGCAAGTTTCGTCGCATTCGGACGAGCATACACAAAATGGTGCAATATTTTGCAAAAGTCGCGATATAGGAACTTTTTACGGATACATGTTGATTCTGACTCGCACACACGTCCAAATCAGTTTTTGTGAAAGCCCACACGTCAAGATATACCATACGCGCCTTTTGGTGCAATTGATATGCGACGAGGCGGTCCCGTTTGGCGGGGCGCACTCCGTATCACCATTTTTTCAATTTAAAAATTCAAGTTTTTGGTTAATTTGGAGGTTGAATAATTTAACATATAGAATAAATTAATAAAAACTAAAAAAACAAAAAAATTCTCGGTTATATGGAGAAGAAAAACCTTTTTATTAGTTTTTGAAAATATTAAACAGGTTGATGGCAAATTGGGTGTAAACATAGGATTTTGGATTCAAAATTCTGAACTGTTTTGGTCAGTTTTTCGTTCAGTTTTTGGTCGATTTTTCGACCAATCCAGGGCACGAAAATTTGTCCCACTTGAATGAAAATCATAAAGGGTTAGGTTGTGAGCGTACACGAATAAACCGCATGCAAAAAGAATCAAAGATAGAGAAGATACAATACCGTGAAGATGGGACACTGCTGTGTTGTGCGCGCGCGGGGTATGCATACGCGGACGGCATGGGGCGGCGGTCGCCGGGCTGCGGCTGCACGGGGAGGCAGCACCGGTCGGCGGGGTCGTTAGGGGATCGGTCATTGGTGCGCGTGGCTGGGATAGGGTTAGGGTTTTGGATTGTTGAAAAATATATATGAAGAGAGAGAGAGAGAGAGAGAGAGAGAGAGGGATGAGTCTGCACGGCGGGGGGGGGGGGGGGGGGGGGGCTTTTGGCTGTGGGGAGAGTTTCTGGTAGTTAGTGGTTTAGGTTTAGTTTAAGGTTTTATTAATTAGGTTTTTATTTATACTTTCTTTTTTCTTTTTCTTTTCTTTTCTTTTTATTTATTTCTAGGAATAGTTTTATATTATTATTATTATTATTATTAACTATATATTATTATTATTATTATTACTACTTTTACTATCATTATTATTATTATTATTATTATTATTATTATTATTATTATACTATTATTATTACTCTTATTATTATTATTATTATCTCTATATTATTCTTGCTAGTATTATTATTATTATTAACTCTATATTTATTTATATATATTCACTTATATAAATGAGAAAAATCCTAAAACTATTATTTGCACACCAAATAAATTCTAGCAAATTACTTTATAAAGTTTTAATAAAATACTACACCCAAAATATTTAATAAAATATTTTATAATTAATAATTAAATATTTATCTAGTTACAAATCAAATAATTATATTATCTAATTAAACAAGTAATTAATTAAATGGTTATATGGTTATCCACAAAACAGGTAATAGAAAATATTATGCAAGTATATAAAAAGAGAATTTACATACTTTGGCACGGAGAATTATGGGATGTTAATTGTAGAAAAATTGGAATTAAAAAATAACCACGATTAAATTATATATAGATTATCTAAATATTTAATAATTAATCTATGGTCGTTACACTAATGTCATACTAACACCAATGGATCGAATTTCTGTGCCACGAAAAGATCCTACAAGTAGTGTCTCCTGTGTAGGCTATTTCCTATGAAGGCGATACAGATTTTGGGGCCATGCTATATTATTAATGTCCAAACCATGGTGAAGTGTCCAAATTAAATTATTGGATTTTAATTGATTTAAAAATAATCTAAAAAAATACAAGAAATACAAAATATACACAAGATACCTATTTTTGGGTAAGGAGGTTTACAATCTACCCAACTTAAACGAATTTTGTCCTCAAAATTAAAAATAAGGCATGATTTGCTAAATCCTTCGCATTCGTATATCCGGCAAGTCAATCGCAATCTCTTCCAAAAATTTAAAATCTACTCAAATCCATCGCAATCCCTTTCAAAATTAAATTAACCATTGTTTAAATCAAAATTTAACATATCGTACTATCTTCTCGATTTTTAAATCATCAACATCCAATCTAATTCAAATCTATATGACATTCCACATAAAAATTTATATCACCATTTCCAACTATCATAATCTCCCCTAGACTTTGAACAATAAACAATTCTAATCAAATATTATTTCTATTTTCAACTTATGAATTTCTTACTATTCAAATTTTAAATTTAATTTTCATCTTCAATATTTCAAATAGGTGATCCAACAATCAAATTTTCAACTTTTAATTCAATTATCAAATTATAAAAATTTAATTCTAATTCACCAATTATTCAAGTCTAAATTTCTATATTTATCCTCAAACTTTAAATTGATGATTTGACCTTCAATATTCAAAATTTAAATCATGTGCTCAAAGTATAAATATTTGGTCCACAATATCAAGATTTTAAAATTCATTAAATCCTCATCATCTTAATCATTCTTCTAAAAATTATCTCAAAATTAAAATGACTTAAATCTCTTAATCTAATCTCACTTGATCACTTGATCACAATAAAACAAAATTCACCTCAAGTTGATAATGCGACTTCTACCCAACTTAGAATTTACCCATCTATCACACAAGACTATAATTTTAAGGAGAACTTTCTCAAATTATTTAATCATGTTATTCAATCCCCAAAAATTTTAACACTAAATATCTCACATGTGGTGTGCCCTTAATTACGAAAGATAGTCACCAAGTAATATGGTTGGC
Source organism: Iris macrosiphon (assembly GCA_036927795.1). Classification (NCBI taxonomy): domain Eukaryota; kingdom Viridiplantae; phylum Streptophyta; class Magnoliopsida; order Asparagales; family Iridaceae; genus Iris; species Iris macrosiphon. The sequence goes on from JAYESA010000007.1 coordinate 50,739,350, forward strand.
CTATGGGGTATATCTAGTACTCTCTGTGTATCTAACTTATACCAAGCACGAGTGTTCGTCTTTCCGAAATAGGGAAAGACGGAGAACAATAATAAATAATTCAAGGAGAAGGTGATAGAATACAAGTACGGGGTTCAAAGCGATTAAAGAATTCAAAAGGGAGTTGTCAAGGCAGTTGTACATTAAAATTCTATTTTGGTAAATTTCTATTCGCATGTTCCTATCAGAATAGTTATGTCCCTAATATGATATGCTCTGACATATCTAGAGGGCAAGTATATTCGTCCACTAGTCAACTATATATCTCAATCCACGTAATGTAGTCATGCGATGAGCGAACAAAGCGCACTAAGGTTGTTCAGACCATAATACACTGATTCTAATTTAGACAATGTATTAGTGTGGGACCCAATAATACATATGTCATGAACAAGCTCGATAAAAGAATAAGCCTGCAAAACTATGCTATAATAGTAGCATAAGTCGAGGTAGTACAAAAAATATAAGTACGCTAGATTATGATAAAAGAAGGTATACAATAACTCAAGTTCATCAAGAAGATAAGACTCGTCCGGTGTTGTGCCTCTAAAGTTGCCATACTAACTCCTTGTCTAAGTCTCTAGTCGACCAAATGGGGGTATGGGCCTCTAAGTTCTACAGTCTGGATAAACACTATCTTCTTATGCAAGTTTATAGTTGGTGTCATTCAATTACACTTCATCAATAGATCAAAAAGACTATGTGATACTATGTTGTGAGACACACTACCAAACTTAAAAGAATAAACTAATACCGTAATTATCTTGTGGGGATAAAATAGAAACTCTTGTTAGGTATACGAAGGAAAGATCTTGGTACTTATTAGGGTATCCTATTGCATTATAAAACTCCATAGGTAATGGTCATCTTAGGTCTTAATCATAGTGCTTATAGAACAAAGTATTAACTTTAAGAATGGAAAAGTTACTGGCCCTTAAGTGAGATAGGATATAACCTGTGTTGAGATGTGGGTACAAATTACGTGATTTAAAATTAAAGGATAATCCTAAAGCCATAATCTAAATAAACAACTCAAACTATCAAGTTCTAACTACCAAGCACAAAATTTCAAAATTCAAGATTAACAACTATAATCCTCGCAAACTATATATCCTAATATAAAATAAAATCACTTACCCTACAATCAGAAGGGTTAGGTGGCATGAATTGGAAGATGAAGAAAATTTTAGTCATCCCACAAATAACGAGCACTAAGGTTTTAGAGGAACAAGAGATAAAATTAAATAAAGAGACTCTAGATAATATCATGGTTTTCTAAGGGAATGTGGTATGCTAATCTCTATGTTCGAGGTATGATCAAGGGAAATATTATATTCATTCTTCTTGGCTTCCTAAGGTACTGTTCTGCTAATATCAAGACAAGAATCTAAATTTATAGTTCTCTAATACTATCTCACTATGAAAGTTAGGTTTAGTCCTAATATTCAACCTTTGATTTCTATTGGTCCCTCAATACTAGGGTCAAACAATATGGCCAAATTTCTAACTAACTCTAGTAGTGTCTATACTACTCTCAACTCCTTCATAAATATATCAAGGTACAGTGGTCAATCAATTCATAGATATTGGATGCTAGGATTCATTAGGTATTCTAAACTTAGTGATGTGTCAATATTCTAGTTGTATTCTTAGTAGGAATATTACCCTAATTATTATCCTAATAACAAGGATTCCAATATTCTAGCAGAAGGCTATACTCAAGAAACTATTCGGGAAGTACATGAATCAAACAAGATGCAATTATTTAAATAGAACAGACTGGAAGGAAGGTGAGTCATAGTCAAATATGGATAAGATCCTATACACTAATCCTATTTGCAGGCTTGCTCGGTACAGTAACGTAACCGAGATAATATACTCTCGACCTGCATGGGCCACCACTAAAAATATGTCACGCCCCAGTCCCAAAATACGTAGGAATAGTAATACGTAAGCATGTCAGCCGTATGTATATGGCAACTCCAATATATGGAAATCATAACACATACGTATGTTGTATTATGAACAATAATTCATAAGTGGTATATAATTATCATAAGTCACAGGGCATAACTAAATCTCATCCACAGAATCAAATATAAATGAATAACCAATCAACTATATAACCAAATCAAGTGTAAGGTGCTTGATAAGAACGAGTAGTTGTGTGAAGACAAATCCAATACCAAACGAGAATATAAAATAAACAAAATAAGTACATCTAATGAACAATGAGGCTCGAAGGAAACACCTCCTCGAAAGATAATGAAGTAGCAAGTCATGATCCATGCTGCTGCAGATAGTTATGATCGTCTACACCTGGAAAGGGACCAGGTCCTCAGAGGGACGTAACAAGATACATAAAACTATGCCAATAAAGTACTAAAAATAAACATCCAATGGGTCGCCTAACCGTCTATGTGAATGCAGTTTGAGAACAACTTTCCAACAAGTGGACTATCTGGCTAAAATGCGATTGGCATAATTCTCTCAGAGAATTAGGGGCCTACAAAACATGTTATCTTTTGAATGCCAGAGGCCGTCTGATAATATATAGGGGTCATCATGACCGCGCATCTCCGGCGGAGCGTACGGGTTACACAAGGAAAGTGTAAATGAGCCCAAACGCCTTACTTGTTATTCTTTCTACCCCTTGATCTAAGCATGTTATATCCATGACATGATGATACCTCTAATAACTGCCAAGTCTTCTAGTATGCAAATTCTATCAGCAGTTATTCCCTATCGCACGTCCCATACGTACAGGAGGCCAGCATGTCACGCAAGTCCGTGTCCTACATGAGACTCACACTCGTGTAATAGATGTGTCACGGCCAATAAAACCTAATGATGCCTCCAAATCATATGGTGGTCTCGTAAAACTAGGTCGACATACATAATATATAATAAAGATAAAATAAGACGCCACCGTCGTTGCACCCAAGTTATTCTTGGACGTGCAATTTATATACCAGTTAAAAATATATGAACTAAATGACAGAAATAAAATACATGCATCATATGGAATGTAAATTATAGTACAATGGCAAGGTATACTTGCTTGGCAAGAAAGCTGCGTAATATAAACGTCCAGGTGTCAAGTACACAGGATCAAAAACTATGGCCTCCGAATAAACATCTCCGGATGTTGAAATAAACATCACCAACGTTCCCAAAATAAGCGAGACAGCTAGAAAATACAACCCATTCGTCCAATTTGTATACAGGGGTAAAACGGTAATTTTGAGTCAAAACGGGTCCACATATATGCCACTTTGCCCCGAAAAGCATGCCAGGGGTAAAGGTCTCTAAATGGGACAAATTATAGGTTAAAAAAATTTTAAACGTCAATACGAACTTAACGGTATATCCAATTTTGGATTCCGGTGAGCCGAACAAAAATTTGCCCTAAAAGTCAACTATAGTGCCCGCAATTAGGCGGCTTGGTCAACTGTCTTAGAATCACGTGAAACTTGGGTCACAGGACCAGCGTGATACCATAAATCCAATATCGCAAGTTTCGTCATATTCTGACGAGCGTACACAAAATGGTGCGGTATTTTGTAAAAGTCGCGATATGGAAACTTTTTACGGATACATGTTGATTCCGATGCACACACACTTCCAAATCAGTTTTTGCGAAAGCCCACAGTTGGGATATACCATACACGCCTTTCGGTGTAATTGGTACGCGACAAGGCGGTCCTGTTTGGCGGGGCGCGCTCCGTATCATAATTTTTCCAATTTAAAAATTCAAGTTTTTTGTCAATTTGGAGGTTGAATAATTTAACATATAGAATGAATTAACAAAAACTAAAAGAAATGAAAAATTCTCGGTTATATGGAGAAGATAAACCCTTTTATTAGTTTTTGAAAATATTAAACAGGTTGATGGCAAATTGGGTGTGAACATGGGGTTTTGGATTCAAAATTCTGAACTGTTTTGGTCAGTTTTTCGGTCATTTTCCGGTCGATTTTTTGACCAATCCAGGGCACGAAAATTCGTCCCGCTTGAATGAAAATCCTAGAGGGTTAGGTTGTGAGTATACACGAATAAACTGCATGCAAAAAGAATCAAAGATGGAAAAGATACAATACCGTGAAGATGGGACGCTGCTGTGTTGTGCGTGCGCGGGGTGCGTATACGCGGACGGCATGGGGCGGCAGTCGCTGGACTGCGGCGGCGCAGGGCGGCAGTGCCGGTCGGTGGGGTCGTCGGGGGGTCGGTCACCAGCGCGCGTGGCTGGGGTAGGGTTATGGTTTTGAATTGTATTATATATATATATATATATATATATATATATAGGAAGAGGGAGAGAGAGAGATGAGTCTGCGCGGGGGGTGGGGGGGGGGCTTTTAGCTGTGGGGAGAGTTTCTGGTAGTTAGTGGTTTAGGTTTAGTTTAGGATTTTAATGATTAGGTTTTTATTTATACTTTTTTTTTCCTTTATTTTCTTTTCTTTTCTTTTCTTTTTATTTATTTCTAGGAATAGTTTTATATTATTATTATTATTATTAACTATATATTTTTATTATTATTATTTTTACTATTACTATCATTATTACTACTATTATTATTATTATTATTATTATTATTATTATTACTTCTATTACTTTATTATTACTCTTATTATTATTATTATCTTTTTATTATTATTGCTATTATTATTATTATTATTACCCTTATATTTATTTATATATATTCACTTATATAAATGAGAAAAATCCCAAAAGTATTATTTGCACACCAAATAAATTCTAGCAAATTACTTTATAAAGTTTTAATAAAATAGTACACCTAAAATATTTAATAAAATATTTTATAATTAATAATTAAATATTTATCTAGTTACAAATCAAATATTCATATTATCTAATTAACCAAGTAATTAATTAAATGGTTATCCACAAAACCGGTAATAGAAAATATTATGCAAATCTATAAAAAGAAAATTTACATACTTTGGCACGGAGAATTATGGGATGTTAATTGTAGAAAAATTAGAATTAGAAAATAACCACAATTCAATTATATATAGATTATCTAAATATTTAATAATTAATCTATGGTCGTTACACTAATGTCATACTAACACCAAGGGATCAAATTTTTGTGTCACGAAAAGATCCTACAAGTAGTGTCTCCTATGTAGGCTATTTCCTATGAAGGCGATACAGATTTTTGGGGCCATCCTATATTATTAATGTCCAAACCATGGTGAAGTGTCCAAATTAAATTATTGGATTTTAATTGATTTGAAAATAATCTAAAACAAATACAAGAAATACAAAATACACACAAGATACCTATTTTTGAGTGAGGGGGTTTACACGTACGCCTACATAGAGTACAAGTCAACATAGTTTCCGACAGAGATTCGAGGTTCACATCACACTTTTGGAGGAGTATGCAGGAGAGACTAGGAACTAGATTAAAGTTTAGCACTTCTTATCACCCGCAGACAGATGGACAGTCAAAGCACACTATTCAGACGTTGGAGGACATGTTGAGAGCATACATGCTTGATTTTGGAGGATCTTGGGAGGATCACTTGTATTTGGTAGAGTTTTCTTACAATAATAGTAACCAAGCAACCATTCAGATGGCTCCTTTTGAAGCATTATACGAAAGAAAGTGTCGATTGCCAGTATGTTGGAGTGATGTGGGCAAGAGAAAAATACTTCGATCGGAGTTGGTGACTTACACAGTTGAGAAGGTCAAGCTGATTCAAGGTCACCTTCGAGCAGCGTAAGATAGACAGAAGCAGTGGGCAGATACTCACCGTCGACCTCTAGAGTTCAAGTCGGTAGATCATGTGTTCTTAAGGATCTCCTCTACTAGAGAAACCATCAGATTTAGAGGTAGAGGGAAGCTTAGTCGGAGGTACATCGGACCGTTTGACGTATTGGAGCATGTTGGCGAGGTTACATACAGACTAGTATTCCCGCAGACCTTAGAGGGTATCCACGATGTATTCCATATCTCATAATTGAGAAGGTATGTGGCGAATCCTAGCCATGTACTAGATCATTCAGAGATCATCGTGGGACCGAGTTTGTCATATGAGGAGAAGTCGGTTGAGATTCTCGACCATAGAGAGAAGGTGCTAAAGGGAAAGACCATTCGACTAGTCCGTGTTGCTTGAAAGCATCATTCACTAGGAGAATCAACTTGGGAGCAGGAGGATTTGATTTAGAGCATTTTTCTCACTTACATGAGTCTTAAGGTATGGACTTTACATACTGCATTATTGTTTTCTAGATTATGCCATATTCTTAATTTTGATGACAAAATTTTCTAAGGTGGGTAGGTTGTAAAATCCTTCACGCAAAAATAGGTATTTTGTGTGTATTCTATATTTATTGTGTTTATTTAGGTTATTTTAAAATTAATTAAAATCTAATTGTTGTATTAGGATACTTTACCGTAGTTATTATGTCTCATATATGTGAGCTTCTGGTCCGGACGCCATGCTCCAAGGTACCAAAGGGTGCTCCAAAGCCTCGGTGCGTCAAGCGAACTCTGCGTCGAACGAGCAAAACTCCCTGCATCCTACATAAAAACTGATGGGGTGTCAATATATTGAATACACTAGTTGGGAGGCTTCTTGTCGACCCAACAAAACCAATATGTTCATTATGTCATGTGCACCAACTGATTTTGTTGTCTTTATAATCATGCCGTAGGATCTGTTTCATGGCATATATCAAATATAAGATGCTCGTGTCACAGGCATAACATAATTGTTACATAATGAACAACTAAGTTCATAAAATAGTTTCTTACCATCCAACCTTCCCTGTCCAAATATACAACAATGTTTACCAAGCACATTTAATGAAACAAAGGAAATACTATATAAACTCTTAGTGTCTAGAACATGTCTCTACCACATATATGTTTTACTCAAACTATATAGTGTACCATACATTCATTCCCTAAATGTATGATGTATCGTTCATCTATTACTTGTCTCGAATCTAATGATACATATGAGAATTGCCGCTAGCGAGCCGACTTAATCTATTTGAAGGTCAATGGCACCACAAGCCATTTTGGATACTAGGTGAGACGGCTGTCTTTCTGGTTCGGTAGTGAGCCTTATCGGACACCTTGAACTCACCAACGAGATAACTGTCTTTCAAGTTCGGTTGCTAGCATTACTGGACGTCCCGAACTTGTCATGTGCTAGGACATTCTTCCTTAGCACTGTTCTCTCGGGCCGACACGACTCCGATGTCTCGGATATCGTTCAAGGACTAAACCTTGTGCGCATAAGTTATCCGTGACCATATAAGTCTTTTCCTTTAATCGTTCCATATATCTTAATTATCTTCTAAATCTAACTTCCCATATCTATGCAGCTATCACGCCCCAGTACCGGAATACGGAGACGGACATGGCCATCTCCCTCGTACAAGGTATAGAACGTCGTACGGTGGTCACGGCTGTAACTAGACAAGGGGGTGCTTACTACATGTAAGTTATTTAGGGTCACGTAGAACATCTAATGTCTCAATCAGTCAAATAAGAACAGTAAACATATAACGTATATGACAAGAAAGTAAGGCGTCCCAAATGTCCTGCCATAACATTCAAGTATCCAGCTGTACAAAAATGAGCTGCTTTGTAGAGTAATAAGAGTACATGACCATGATCAGCTGCAGTCTGATTAATTACAATCATAGAGGGAACTAAATATCCAGATTCACGGCTAACAAGTGCCGGTGGCTAAAAGTCCAAAATGAGTAAAATGTGAAATAACGAACAGGAAAGAAGAGACCCACTCATTTCCCTCAATGGCCATCCGCCTTGTGTGTACCATTGTTCAGGGGGAGTACGCTTGATCCTCGGATGTTGGCTCTAAACCGGGTCATGCAAAACTAGTGGGGTTAGACCCCAAATAGCAAGTGCCACAAAGGAAGCACAAATGCAGAAATAAAACCTGGTTATAAAATAGATACATATATATATATATATATATATATATATATATATATATATATATATATATATATATATATATATATATATATATATATATATATATATAGTCATGTCTCATAGTTTCGGTTCATAGCCTATCATGACACAACAATCTAACCCTACAACCAAACAAGGACAAGGGTTAAATCATCGCACCATGATAGTCGATGTCCCTATACTATTTAACATCAGATACAACACAAACACACTCAGCTATATAATCGGCCAATCACTTGTATGGCTTATTAGATGGAGTCTGGGTTACCCTAGAGATATTATGCATATAGGAATCCTCAGATCGAACCAGTTACTTGCAGGGTTAGCCAAGCCACCAATCGCCACATAGTACATAATAGTATGCACCAGTCCCTCGTAAGGCCACCGTGCTAAGATCGCATAGAACACATAGTATCATATAGTATTCCGATATTGCCATCCATTAATGAGGATTTAAACAATATCCATAGGACTAGCCTGCACACCACAATTCTGATGACTGGAGGTAGCTTGTTAGGCATGATCTCGAGATTCCATTCCCTCCTAACGCTCTACATGTTTAGTTTCCTAGTTAACCCTAATGTTAACAGGAATCTCATGGCATGGTCACATGTTATTTTTCTTATATGGCATACCATAGTATGGCCACGCTAGATACAAATCCACGTTGTTACTTGATAGTTCAATTTCGATTCACCCCAGCATTATGCAACAATTAATAGATCCTAGCCACGCATGGTCATTGACTAACCCTTACGTCCATGCTGGAGATTGTGTCATATCACATGTCACGTAGCGCATAGGTACACCGCAGTGTAAACATGTAATATAATCGCGTAGGGACACTTAGCACGTAGGAACACATAGCACATAGTAAGTGTATCAGCACGGATACAAGTGGTCGGTTCATGACACATAGATGGGTCTAATACTTTTGTGGTCATCAAAGTCACACATACCACTCATAAAGTCCAAAGAAACATTGAACCAAAACTAGTCCAATAAAACGTGTACAAGGGGTCGCATGCGCACAGAAGGATCAAGGCCGCATGAGAAGTCAGGCCATATGATAATCCTGGCCGCATGGAGTCATGCCTCATGGATCCAGGGCTAGGTCTACTCCTCGGGATAAGTGATGAGATAACGTGCAATAATTAAAGTGTCAGTGATGTGACATAAAGTGTGTCAGGAAAAAAGATAAAACCATGAAAAGATGTGCTATGGTTTCAGAGTCATGCCTCTAAGGATGGTGGCTGCATACCCTACTTGCCATATTATTTTGGACTTAGCGAATTTTTTATTCGTTCAGCGACTAAACACAAGAAGTCCTTTCAGGATACATCTACATTAGTCAGTCATACGTCCAAAACAGATGGATGCATGCTGGTATACAACAAAGTGTTCAGGCCGCATAGCATCTTTATGCCGTATAGCCCTCTCTGCCGCATATGGTGCTGGCCGCATGAGATCTTCATTGTTCCAAACATCAGGTTCAGCCATGACGAAATCTCCAAAACTGAAAATTTATTTTCTTCATAAAAACTACATTTTAACTCCGAATTGAGTGAACCAAAAAGCCAAAATGCTCGTTCTCAAAAATACTATGTTTTAGTAGATCAAAACCACGAAAAACTCAAGGAACCCATAAAATCCTAAGTTATAAAAGTAGATCTACACAAATTCACCCATCAAAACCAAAAAGTTCAAGTGTTAAAAGTGTTCAGAATCATCATAAGTACATAATAGACTAATAAAATACGAGAAAAAGCAAGAATCAAAAATCAAGATATTTCTCTATGTGGTGCAAGGTGTACTTGCTTAAAATGAAAGAAAGAGGGGAAATAAAGAATGAGGGAAGAGAGAGAAACAAGTTAGCTTATATAGCTAGAATTTGAGGTTTAGACCATGAGTTTAAATTCATGAATAAACCAACCCACAAATAAACCTTGAACCATGTTAAACCAAAGAATGGGTCTAGTCTCCATGCATGCAACCTATTAATCATGCGAGCAAGAAATATTCTAAGAAGAAATAAATACTAGCAAGAAATAAATATATCCCAAAATACGTATTTCTGGAATGGGGAGTGACAGCAGCTCCCCGTCTGGAGACTACCTTGGCAACCCAACAGTCTCAAAGTCTTTCCATGTTCTATCTCTAAACCCAGGAATGACTAATTGTAGTCTTCCTAAAAAGTAGCCATGTTATGCTTATCCCTGATTCAAAATGACAACTTGATAGTCTTCCTGTATATCTGAATAAACCATACTTTGTGACGTGCTCCGAATTATGCCATAATCTACGTAACAAATATTGCAGCAGTGTAGACGCATAAAAAAATCCAGGACCATGCGCTAACCTCCCAAGTCTATAAAGCCAGGCCGCTTGACGTTTAAACATCATGCAGAATGGAGCCTAAGACACATGCAGCCTAAAGAAAATATAATCTCCGTCTATGCGGCTCGGACAATGATACTGAAGTCATGCGGTAGAGGCAGTTATGCGGTAGATACTTAGCCGCATAGTCCAAAGCTCTGATATTGCATTGATTGCTCTGAGTGCCTCGTAAAATTTTCAAACTGTGGACATTAGTGCTCAAGTCACCGTGATAATTAATTTTATCAGTCATAGCCGTGCAGTCCCATGAGTATCTGAAACGACAAAACCTTATGCAGCATTGTTCCCATGAGCCTTTATGAGGCGATTATTTTATTTGGCAGTGTTCCCATGAGCCTTCATACGACGGAGCTTTCAAGCGACAATGTTCCCATGAACCTTCATGTGGCAGAGTCCTCGTAGGATCCTTAGCGGCTGCTCCGCCATGTGTCAAGTTGAGCGAGTCATGAGTCATGCGGGTGTAATAACCCAGATTACATAGGTGCCCTCCAAGATCTCAGCAGTAGCATATCCTAACTAATGCGACATGGCAGCTAGACCATGACATGCGCACATGGTTGCAACTGCATGTTGTTAATAAAATCTTGCGACAACCCAGATTTGAGGCGTATAGACTGAAAATAGTATTTTTTTTTATGGTATACACCACATGGCCTTTTCAGTACGAATAGATATAAATATCATGGACATGTTCTTCCCAACACACATATACACACACATAGTAGGAGAGAGACCAATTATTCTCCTTCTTGCCAGTGAGCTAGAGACCTTACAATTTTTTTTGTCGTTCGTTCATTAACAGAGTAAATGAGTCATCCGTAGAACTCGATCTCCATCGTCACACTCTCTCAGATCTTTCTTTGTACTTAGAATCCCCAGTGTTAGGGTTATGTTGTACTATATTTTTATCGTAATTCGCTCAAATACAAAAGGTAGAAAAACTTCAAATTTTGTGATGGCAATAAATCTGGTAATCCTGCTGGGGTATTCCTTCTCCACCGAAGAGAAGATTATGACTCAATCTGAAACAATGAAGCCGGGTTCAACCCAGAAGATGCTCGTTGTTGGCTTCGACTAACAGGCTTTTCGAGGATGTGCTCTCCAGGGACAACACGAGTCCCTTGTAGAGGCTAGCAAAGCCCAAGAAGACCTGTAGGACTTGGGTCGCCAAGGTCAGTGTGCCACACTCAAAGACTACAAAGGATGCATTCCCTGCAAGCTATGTTGAAGATGCATGTCATGCATCCGCACAGGCTGTCCCTACTTATGTTGTGGCCACTCATGAGATGAAGAGTACTCAGTACTTAGGTTCTGGCAGAGAAAATTACTACGTTATTGAGAACCTAGGAGCTAGAGCCTCCTCTCAATCTGGGCGAGCGTCTGAAGAATAATGTCGACCCTCAGGTCGTATTCTCACAACAAGGAGCACAGAAGAAGACGCATGTCGCACACAACATCAGGCGCATGTGAAGCCCTACATGCACCAAAGACAGAAAAACTCTGTCTTTGACAGGATCTCCTACGACAACAATGCCATGCACCAACTTTTTGGAGATGGAGATAATATGGACTCTTTATACTATGCTCTAGTATGTGATAGTACGAAGAAGTCTGGGGAAGTGCGTTCCATGCACGCTCAAACAACTGACCAAAAGCACACGCCATTAACTGTTATGCACGGTTCTGATGAAAAGTTATACAGAACTGACCCATGTGCCCAACCTGCCTATGCGCATGAAGTGGGTCACCTGCAAAAAACTTTTGTAAATGACTTAGATGCGGTCTCTGCGTGTGAACCAAGTCAAGGAGAAAATACTTTACCCGCCTATCCATTCGCTAGGCTTGGCCATGCGCATAAGAAGGGCTAAAGGTGAATTTTCCCTCGTCCGATTTGCTAACGTGATAAGTCACAAATGCAAGACAAAAGAAACAACTACTACATTTGAAGTGTGCCCTCCCGGGCATCAATGTGATAATATTATCATCAACTGCTGCAATGCCAAGGTTGCAGCTCCTCCAGCTAGGCAGTTTGTATTCCAACGACTGCGACCAGTTGCACCAATCCGACAATATCTCAAATAATAGGTGCAAGCTAAAGAACCTGAAGTAGAAGAGTAGTTTTATTTTGCCTCATGTTGCTCGACCTGGAGGTCCCCTTCCCCATAGAAGAATTCAAACGCAAGCTCGTCCAACCCTTCTGTCTCAGCCAGTGCAACGAGGAACCGACCGCGAGGCAGCAGGTTAGTGATACCTACCGAGGGGCAGGGCATCTACCTATGATTCCGAAGACGATGTGATGATGCCCGCCTTACCTGAGGACAATGGGACTTAGGGATCAGAGGCCAAAAATGAAGGGTCTATGGCCCCATCAACTTCTTCCTATGTAATGCCGCGATAGAAGACAATAATGGAGACGGGTCCAGTATCCGCTAGCGCCTTGAGGCATTCGAAGCAATGATGCATACTATGAGTGCTTCGATGCAAACCCTTAAGCAATATTAGATATCCGGGCAAACATTGTCCCGACACAACCTAGAACTCTGGGAACCAATGGGTAGTCTAACGCGCTCTCTCATGCTCCCTCGGCCACCGACGTCTCTCTTTTACTTTATTCCTCTGCTCCAACATCCTCAGACGATACTCATGAGGCTATCTGGGAATTAAAAGCTTATATGGACTCCATGAATAACCGAAAGAAGCTGTAGAGTCTCGGGGATACAATAACCATGTCCACCTGAATAGGATAATTTGGTCTTTCCCCCGAAGTACAAGCCTCAGTCTCTAATCTCGTTTGACGGAAAGACGTTACCTTATCATTATGTGAACTATTTTGATTCCATGACAGGGTATTTACCGCGAGATGACGCATTACTCACTAAGTTGTTCATCGGGGCCTTAGCAAGTATAGCTTATGAGTGGAATTGTAGTCTTCCAAACAACTACATCACGTCATTTGATGACCTTTGGCATCTATTTATTGCCCGATTCTATGAAAGCGGGATGGATATAACCATGTCCACCCATATAGATACTGCTCAGAGAGAGAAAGAGCCCATGCATGCCTTCATTGAGCGCTTCAAACTGAAAGCTCTGAAGATGCCTCCTGGTACCCCTAAGTCCCTATTTATTGATATATGCAGGAAGAATCTACTGCCGGCAGTAAAAGTCTGCATGGGCACCACACAACACGAAGATTGGACGTCATTCATCATAAGCATCGACAAAGCTGAAAAGAATGCGAAAGATTTTTGTTTGCTTGGAATTCAACTTCCAGGCCCTAGCGACCGAGGAAAGCGCCCTCAGAATCACAATGGCGGTCATGACGGTAAAGGAAAGCATGCCCTTACCGTCATTGTATCTAAAGGCTCGTCCTCATCCAGATTAAAGCTAGCGGAAGAGCCAAAGTCGAATGAGGCCTTCTCCTTCGATGATGATGATGTCATCAAAAAATTTAATATGCTGATAAATGGTAACAAACTCCGGATACTTGACATCAGACATCCTGAGGAGGAAGACCGGGTCAATGAATCAAAATACTGCATCTTCTATAGGTACATCCACCAAAATACTGTCTCTTCTACCGGTATAAAATACTGCCTCTTCAACAGGTCACTTTAGTTTGGCAATCTCCCCGGCATCGAGGTTCAAGACAGCGTCGTCCCTATTCCAAAGGTGATAATGGAGGTTGTTAACCTCCCACCGGCTCATAACCAAGCATCACGGCTGGTACCCCTTACAACTCCATAAGGTAAAGTTATGTGGGTTCACCCTGATATTATCCCAGATCTGACACAACAAGTAGCACTTTCAATTGCCAGGTTAAAAGGAATAAGTCCAAACCATGTCATATGGTCTCTTCTACGACTGAGAAAGCCTTGTCGGGGTAAATTAGGTCTAGCAAGACCTATTTACGCAACTATAAGCCTGTGCGGGAGGATGCTACACCTTCAACCTCTATACATGCTGCTATTGTAGTATCTGAAGTAGGACCATCCTAGCCTCCCACAATGGACAATCAAAAGCATAAGGAGACTTGCTTCTACGTCTCTGAAGTAGGACTCTGCAGCAGGGTTGGATAAGCCCTACTTCTTCGACATATTGGCACATCTTGCTAATACACCAGCAAGATTGTCACTTTTCGAGCTCCTTCGTCTCTCCAAGGAGACCCGAGATGCTCTAAACGAGGAATTGCAGCATGCCGACTCCTACCTGGCCCAAATCAAGAAGCCACCTGAGGACCCCACTACATGTCCCCACTGACACAATATGATGGAAAGAATCCCGAATATCACGTTCTCTCAGCAAGATATGTTGTTGAAAAAGAACAGACACGATCGAACTCTATACTATACGGGTTACATTGGTGCCATTAAGGTGGATCATATGCATATAGACTTGGGCTTCTCTCTTAACATCATCCCATGAAGCTTGTTCCAAACCCTAGAAATTCTGATGCACCGATTGTCTTCTACGAACAAAATCATCAACAACATCAACAAAAGTAGAAGTTATCCTCTAGGCAAGATCTGCCTGAAGTATCAAATAGGCGATCTACGAACTGAGGTCACTTGCTACGTGATCGACGTAGATGTATCTTATAATGTATTTCTGGTACATCCTTGGATATATTAACACATGATCGTACCATCGACCCTTCATCAATGCCTGAAATACATCGACATCGAATGGGTCATCCGAACTGAGTTTACAGATGTTGACCCCTTTAAAGGAGTAGAAGCATACAACTCCGACTTCGTAATCTACAAGTGGATGCACTAGGAGGAAGAATGCTAACGATGAAGCTAAAGCAGACTCCACTTCTGATGAACCGTTGAAGATTCGTGTTAAAGGATATGCCCCCAACACTTCGGCCCCTTAGTCGTTATGATGCACAAGAAAGCCGCAAAGTGTCTCGTGGTTAAGCTTCCCAAGATATCTCACAAAGAAAGGTCGGATCACCCATGAAGGAAGGACCTCCATTCTATAAATGTCTTTGTGCCCTTAGTAGTGAGCCTCCATCGGCCTAATAAGAAGGTCCAGAACCCAACTCTGGCACCGGTGACGGGCAATAAAGACGATAAGGTGGAAGAGTACATTGTTTCTCAGGCTGATGCTCCCTCTTTTGATGATGTAATCCATGATGAGGAGATACTCCATTTCTTGGATAAAGGGATATCTTCGAATTACTTCAATTTTGAAATATGAGAGCTATGTATTCTCTAGAAAATGGCCTAGGCCCGCAGCTGCACCTGCCATTGATGGCGGCTTACGCAGTCAACAAATACTCCCGTATGGGGGTAGTATCTTCATAATCCTAGCGAGGAAGAGGGGAGAAAAACTTTCATCTTCAGGGTGGAAGTTTGTCGAAACTTCTTCCTAGACAAACCAGAACCCGACAAAGTTAAAATGCACCTTTACCTTTACAGTTTGCCAGCCAAGAACATCATTTAGATGATAGATTATGACCTGAAGAGCAACCAAGGCCTCAATTATGGCAAAGGCCAACGTCTGCCATTATGTCACTTTGCTCTTAAAGGCAAGCGGGTGATATACTATCAACGGACCGACAATGGTCTGGGATACGTTATGCCTCCAATAAATCCCACATGCTCAGAAGTCGAAGGTGAGACGCATTTTTATTCTTCAGAGTCTTCTACCGGGGACTCCGATGCAAGCATCGGTAAAATATTCAAACAAGCTTTGTCTGTCCACATGACCTCAGTAAACCAGATCAAAGATGGCAATCAAACACTCGAGTTCTTCGAGGTCTAACCATGGTCCCAACGGTTATAATCCCAGTCGGAGTTATATTTCGAGCAGCAAGAACCTCCTACCGAAGATGAAGTAGTGCAAGTCAACTTGGGCGATTACTCCTCTCCCAAATCTATCTTCATTCGCAAAAATCATTCCGGAGAAGTCCAGGAGTCCCTTATTCAACTTATAAGGGAATACATCAACTTCTTCACTTGGAGCTATGAATATATGTCGGATTTGGATCCTCGGATAGTGTTGCATAAGCTCAGCATCCTACCGAATGCTAAGTCTGTAAATCAACAGCAAAGACAATTTCGTCCGGCGTCATGGATGCGATCGAAACTGAAGTGATTAAGCTGATAGAAAGTAGCTTTTTTCACGAGGAACATCATCCAGACCGGGTAGCCAATATTGTTCATATCATAAAAAAGAATGGAAAGATCTGAGTCTTCATAGACTTTTGTGATCTAAACGTGGCATGCCCAAGGATGAGTTCCCTTTTCCCAATCACAGACGTGATGATCGACAATAGTTGTGGCTTTGAGCGTATGTCCTTCATGGATGGGTTCTCAGTCTACAACCAGATCAATATATTTCTGGATGACGAGAAGCATACATTATTTTGAACACCACTCGGGGTATACTATTACACAATGATACTCTTCGGTCTGAAGAATGCAGGTGCAGCATACCAGCGAGCTATGAGCACTATTTCTTGCAAGCATCTACACAAAATAGTGGAATGTTATGTTGATGATATCGCCATCAAGAGCCATTTTAAAGACAATAACCTCAATGATCTGAAGACAATATTTGAACTAATACGAGCGCACCAACTTCAGACGAATCTGACCAAGTCCTTCCTGGGAGTCTCCAGGGCAAGTTCTTAGGTTTTATCATAACTTTGAAGGGTATTCACATAGACCCCGATAAGATGAAAGCTATCCTTGATATGAACCCTCCGAAGAATCTCAGAGAACTTTGTGACCTTCAAGGAAGATTATCATACATTAGGAGGTCCATATCTAATCTTTCCGGATATTGCCAACCATTTACCCAGCTTATGAAAAAAGGAGTATCTTTTGTCTGGACTAAAAAATCCAACGATCATTCGATGATATCAAGAAGTACCTCACGAACCCCCTAGTGTTGGTGGAACCAATCGTAGGAAAACCCTTCTTACTGTACGTCTGTGGAATTATTCTTTTGGTGCTCTATTAGCTCAAAAGAGTGATGCAAACCCAGAACAGGCCATCTACTATCCTAGATGGATGATGGTCGGCGCCAAGCACAGGTACAATCCTATTGAGAAGGAGTGCCTTTCTTTGATCTCCACCATTGAGAAGACATGCTATTATATGTCCAGTCAGACAATTTATGTTATTTTTTGAGTCAATACTCTAAGAGTGCTCCTGACTAATCCAGGGAACTAAATTCTCGCCTAGCCATATGGGAATTACTGCTTTCTCCATACGACAAGGTCTTCGTCCCTTAAAAAGTGATCAAGGGCCAAGCATTAGCTGACTTTTTGGTAACACATCCGGTACCCGAGATACGAAGCTCTACGAAGATATCCAGACAAAGTATTGGAATATAACACAGTAATAGAAGAGTATATCTGGTGAATGTTCTTCGATGGTGCTTCAAGAACAGGGTCCAAGGGCAATATTATCGCAGGAGTGTAGTTGGTGTTGGTCTCTCCGGATAACTTGTTCTTCCAACGTGCATATTCTTTTATGGAGTCGTGCTCCAGTAATGTGGCAGAATGCAAAGCTTTTAACATCGAGCTCAACTGGCTAAATAATTGGGGGCGAATTATCTAGAAGCCTATGGTGACTCCAAGCTGATAGTCAACCAGGTCCGAGGCGAGTACAAAGTCTGACATAAGATTTGATCACTTATCATCAAACGCCGATTGATATAATTTTTATCTTCATCGGGTTCTTTATAGACACGTACCGAGGTTATGGAACATCGAAGCTGACGCTCTCGCCGGTATCGAAGCCTACCTGGCTCACCCTACCAGAACCCAACGTTCGATCACGGTTATTGCTCGAGAACATATTTATATCAGAGATGACCAACACGGTCGTCAAAGTTGTGCCACGGAGATGGGTATTGACATCAATGACTGGTAGTTCTCTGGCATAGACTACGCTGTCCACAAAATTTTGCCTAAAGACCCGATAAGGCTATTTCTGTTAAGAGACGCTCCCTCAGGTTCTACTATGATGCAGCTAAAAAAATGTTGTATCGCTGATCATATGAAGGGTTCTTACTATGATGTTTATCGAATGTCGAAGCAAAGCAAGCACTTTGCGAAGCCCACGATGGTACTTGCGGAGTTCGCCAACCCGGTCTTAAGTTGTAGGACCGCCTCCAGCGCATGGTTTTCTACTCGCTCACAATGGTAGTGTATGTTGTATAGTACACAAGAAAATATAGGATGTGTCAAATCCATGCTGACTTCATCCACCAATATTTGGAGTTTCTACATCCGACAGTCACGTCATGGTCGTTTGAAGATTGGGGCATGGACATCAACGGCTCGATTTGTCCACTATCATCCAAAGGGCATCAGTTTATTTTTGCTATAACTGATTACTTCTCAAAGTAGGAAAAATCTATACCGCTAATTGAATTAAAGACATCAAATATAATCAGTTTTGTCAAACATTACATCACTTACCGTTTCGAGTTGTCCCGACCGATCATCCACGATAACAGCCTACAAATTGCAAGCCACTCTTTTTATTAATTTTGTGATAAAAATCAAATCTAGAACATAGCTTCGATGGCCTATAATCCAACAGCGAATGGAGTAGTATAAGCTTTTAACAAAATGATCATCATGTTGCTCAAGAAGTTCATCTTATCTCACAAGCATGATTGGGATGAGAAGCGTGGTGAATGTCTCTGGGCCTTCCACTCAACGGTCTGATCTCCAACTGGTAGCACGCCATTCTCCTTGGCCTATGGGAGCGAAGTAGTGCTTCCCCTGGAGATCCAAATTTTCTCTCTCCGGCCATGGAGATCTAAATTTTCTCTCTCTGGGTAGCCCTCGCCAACCAGTTGACAGTCGAGGACAACCATCGTCGGATGTTACAAGAGTTGGAAGCACTTGATGAGAAATATCTCCTGGTTCAACAGCTTATTGAGTTATATCAAGCACTTATTTTTGGAGCTTTCAATAAAAGAGTAAAGAAAAGAGCATTTCAAGTCGGTGACCTCGTTCTAACTGTAAGAAGACCGATGGTGGCACAAGACGACAGGAAAGTTCCAAGCTAAGTGGGAAGGCCCTTTCATGGTGGAATCGGTGTATTCCAACGATGTGTACCGGCTCACAAAGCCTAACAGAGATTTCCTAATGATACCGATCAATGGCAAGTTCCTCAAAAATTACTATGTCTACGCTAGCGTGTACTTCCTTATCTCGAGTAGAGCAATTTGAAAGTACATCATCTACATTCTTTATTCTAACCCCAGTAAGTATAAATGTAAAACGTAACATTTATTCCCCATAATGCATCATAAATCTATTATCTATGTTCAGGACTCCTGAATACGCAATAGATAATGGATCCCCAAAGCTCCCTAGCGGAGCAGTCTTCTGGTCCAACAGAACGCTCTCGTTGAGACCACCAAAATTTTTATTCCCTCAATAAAACAAGCATGTTCTCGGAGCCCAGTTACTTCAGGGATGTCTCATTTACGATTCCCAGTCAGTATCAGAGATGTTCTCTTTAGATATTTCCTCCCTACCTAGGATAAAATTACTCCAAACAATAGTTCACCTCCATATCACTTCTGAACTATAATCTTGTCGTCCTACCTAGTATAGTGAATATTTCAGCACAAGAAAGCAATCACGTCCACATCACCGCTGTATTGTATTTTCCATTCCCATAGAGTTATATCTTGCCATGTCCATATTACCTCTGAACAAGATATTTTTAATGAAATCTTAAGTTAAAGAGTAGTTTCCCATGTCCACATTACCTCTGAGCAAACATTCTTGTCTATCGACTTTCTACCAGCACATCCATAATACCTCTGATAATTTCTATCATTTCAAATTATCATCCATTCTTAGCCATAGATGATAAGTCCATAAAAATTTGCAAGTGGAATTATCCCAACCTATCACGTCCATATCACCTCTGATAGGGTGTCACTTCCAACTTATTATCTGTACTTAGCTCTAAGTACGCCATAGGTAATAATTCTACTAAAATTCTCCTAGTGTGATATCCTTAACAGCTATGGTATTATGCTACGACCTCTAGTATAATGTCCAAGCTCACATGCAATTTTGACAAAAAAGAAAGTCTTCATTTCTTTTGTATGAAGAAAAAAAAAAGATTCATCAAGAGGTTGCTAAAACCTTAGCCAAAACAAAACAAAAAAATAAAGGGAAAGAACAAGGCTATAAATATTATATGTCAGTACATATCTCATCTATTCGCCCTCGGAGTTTAGAAATGGCAGCATCTACCCCCGCTCTATCCAGGTGCTCGGTCTCTTGAGCTACAACAGTAGGATCTTCAAAACAAGCAAATACCTATGTTTGCCATTGATCCAAAGTCAAAATAAACTTTGTGTGTTTAACAAACAAAAGAGTACAAAGAAATCCTAGACAGAAAATCTAAATATAATTATTTTTGATTCGGGGGAATGTGACGATGGAGATAGAGTACTGTAGTGACTCCTTTATTTCGTTGATGGTCCAACGAGGGAATGAAAATATTTTCTACTGTTCTCTCTATTGTGCTTGTCAGTATGTATATCTCTCTGTGTTTTTTAGTGGGTATGCAACCCTTCTATTTATAGCCGTCATATTGACGGGCTCATGTGCGCATGTGTTATGCACGCACGAATGTTGGAGCTGGCACATGTCCATCCTCAACAGGGTACGATTGCAATCGTGGATACATGTCACGGTCGAGTTGCCACGTGGAGTCTTTGTCAGGATATAATGTTACTAAAAGTCTGGTCGATTCTCGTACTTGGTGTGCGTGACTTAGCCAGCTCGATACTTGGCCTGTAGAGAATCTCCTCAATTTTAACAGAAAGATCTTGGCTTGAGGAGCACTGCCATATTAAACACATAGAGTCTGAGATGCTTGGGACACATGGGGTCAGAGATGTATGGAGTCATAGATGCATAAAACACATGGAGTCTGGGGCGCATGGGACCAGAGACGCATATGACGAATGGTGTCACGACCCACACCCGGTATAGGGGTACGAGAGCGTGGGTACGTCCATCCTACGCCGCAGCATCGGCAGTAGAATGATGTCTAGGTCATGTAACTATCTAATCAATCTCACATGAATATCCAACTCCATAAGGAGACATGGATATCACAATATAATGCTGAAAATACTAAATCACATAAGCTAAAGCACGATAAGATATCGAAGCAAGCAATAAAATACAAGACAAGGCTAACGACAAAATAACCATACCTTCAATCAATAACATCCAATTCCCAAGTGTCGGAAACAAGTCCACTATGTCACAGTCTGAAAAAATATATACAGTCAGGATTGGAACGAAATACACCTCTAACAGCAGTTCCACATATATTGATAAATCTATAATATAGTGTAAAGAAATACAGACAGATATAAAAATTGGCAAGAAGGAATACTGACGAGCATGGATATACTGGAAACAAAAATACTGGAATAAGGAATACTGGAGCATATAATGTACATCTAGAAATAAAATAGAAATCCAAGTACACGCTAGAATAATGAACTGGTATGTAAAGGTGTACAAGAATAAAACTAGAACATGTGGGGATGCTAGATCAATACACTAGAGATACATGTCAAGAATCATCTAACTAAGTGTATGAAATATCAGCATATCATGTGATCGGCTTGGGAAATGAACTGGTATGATAAGACTCATTACATTGGTTAGCGATCATCCCTGAGGTCAGGCTAATCCATCCGGATAGCTATGATGCGAGTAATAGTCAGGCTAACCATATGTAACAGTGATGAAGCATGTAATGGTAAGGCTGCACCGACGTGAGGCGTGGATGAGCTATGATGCATGTAAAGTTGGGTATGATCACATAAGCTACTAAAATTTTCCTATTTTTCCCTAGCTAGCACGATGGATTCCAAATCATGACTCCTCGTGACAGGTTTCAATGATGCCAACTCGTGTAAAGAACAGTGTCAGAGTCATGTATGCTATACAACAAGAGTTATAGAAATTATCAACATAAGGGGAAACTGTCAGAGAATGTACTCGCCTTGGGTCCTTAGCTGGTAACACCAATGTCCTGCTCCTGAAGTATCGCAGGATCATCCAATAGTCCTATACACATATAATAAATATAATATTTGCATCAGACGTTACACTAACACAATTATAAAATACTGAACGTAGGACACTGGTCAACTAGGGTCAAGTGTGCGTCAAGTTGCACGGGTGTCGTATCTGTGATCGCTGTGCAATCAGACTGTCAGTGATACGGGTCTATGCCAGTACGTCGATGTACATATGGCAGTCTTCTAACATGCTACATGGTCACAGGTCAAGATAGCTACGGTATCCGTAATTTTATTAGGGTTACCTAGGGCACAGGCATATAATGCCTATTTATTATTTATCACAACATTAATTCTAACTGATTATAATTATAATAGATATATGCATTACAATAGAATTTATATACGTATACATATATATACTAATCAATTATATTCATATACTAAATTGATTAATATGAAACACGTATACATAGGTATGTATATATTAGTTGAGAAATATTTATATATATATATATATATATATATATATATATATATATATATATATATATATATATATATATTTATACCAATATACACTCGAATATACAAATATGTATGCTAATACGTACATACGTATATCTATACAATTACAAATATATATATGCTACATATATACATACGTATTTATATATATATCAATATAATTCATACGATCTACATACACAATGCATACATTCACACATACGTACGTACACACATACACACGAGGAAAGAGATCGTACCTGAGCGCACGACGTCGGCGAGGACGTCGACGACGAGGAGGATGACAAAGACGACAACGATGGCGAGGTGGCTGTGTCGAGGCTGCTCGAGGGCTGCTGCCAACTGGAAACGGGGGAAAAAACTGCCAGAGTTGATGAGCGGCCGGGGTGCAAGGAGTTGGCCGCCGGGCTGTCGATGGTGGTGGAGGAGACGTTCATGGCGAGGTCGGCTCGAGACTGGAGGAGACAGGGGGTGGTTTGGCTCGGCTCGATGGAGGATGACTCGCCGGAGTAGGGAGTCGAGGGGGTGATGTACTGGTGGTACTCGGTCGCGTTCGGCCAGAGAAAATGGAGGCTGGGGGGAAACGAAGCCGAATGCAGGGACATTGGACTGTGGAGTCGAGTGGAGATGACTGTGGCCGAGGGGAGACTGCACAGTCGCCAGAGGAATGTGGCTCGCGGTGTTCGAGCGGGATGTCGACGCCGGACTGGGTGGTTGATAGTTGATGATGATGGTGGTCTGTAGTACGGGACTCGCTGGGCCGAAGGAGCTCGTCGAGGCAGTTGACCGGAGTAGCAGTTCAGCGGGGAGCTTGCCTTGTCGAGGGTGCAGGGAGAGCTGAGGAGGAAGAGCAGCGGCGGATGAATGGGGAGGTCGGTTAAAGGCACTCCGGTGGGATCCGACGGATGGAAGAGGGGTGTGTGCAGGCCGGAGTGCGCGTGGTGGTGGGGGATTAGCACGTCGGGGAAGGAGACCGAGGTCCGGCTGGGAGTGGCTCGCCGGGTGGAGTTGCAGCAGTGCGGGGGATCTCGTCGGGAAGACGAAGTCGAGGGTGATGGAGCTATGCCGGAGGACAGGGAAGACGAGCAGCGGGGGTGTAGGCGAAGACGAGCGGAGGTTGGCAGCAGGGTGGTGGTGCCGGAGCAGCAGGCCGGCTGAGCTAGGTCGGGGCTTGGCCGGGGCAGTTGAGCAGTCGGCGGGTTGGCCGGCTAGGTGAACAGGGGCCCGGTTGGCATTTGGTGTTGCTGAAGGTGTTGAGTGAACTAAAAATTATGGAGAGGGTGGTGGCTTTTGTATGTGGGAGGAGGTGATGTGACCCCCCTAGGAATTAGGGCCGGCCAATTATTGGGATGGGGTTGCCTTGGGAAGAGGGTTGAGGTTTATGTAAGGGGTTGTGTGGTGGGGATGGCTCCATTTTAAATGGATGGCCAAGATTCATCATGGAGAAAAATGCAATAAAATGAGGAGAGAGAGAGAGAGGTTGGGTTGACTAGTCAAAGCTAGGGGGTTGGTTTTTCTTCATTTGGGTTAACCCAATAGGATGGTGACACATCATTGCAATTTTTGCAATTAAGTCCCCAACAATTGGAAAATTGCACAGAAGTGGGTTTCTTGATTTAATTAATTAAAATTAGATACAATTGGTGTTCTAAAATTAATTAGGAGTACATGGGGCCAAAATTAGGTTGGGTCACCAATATTATTAGTGAAGAAGACTCAGAACAGAATATTACCCTAATTTGGGTTTCACGAAAAATGGGTCAAGATTGCCTCCAATTTCGATTGGAACACACAACGATACAAAGTCGGATTTTATTTAGAAATTAAATAAACGTCCGCGACGATTATTGTGCGGCTAAAACGAAGCACAAGAGAGAATAATTATGAATTACAAAAAATGGCAGAATGGAAGGCAGGCATGTCTAAGGCAAGGTTGTGAAATTTGTTGGAAGGCAAAAGCTAGGGTGGCGCTCCAAATATCGAAGAAACGGCAAGGCACGATAATTAAATAAAATTACAGTAATTAATTACTATCTCCAATAATTTAATTCTAAATAAAACAATTAAAAACATAATCCCATAATTCGGACAGGTGTTCGTCTAGTGGGCTTCTAGGTCAAGTCTACCAGCTCAAACATTAATGAACACTGTAAATATATAAATACACTTCTCATGTAATTATTTAAACTAAATATACTTATCATGCAATTATTTAAAATAACTACCATAATATTAAATATTTATAAAAGTCGAAAATACCTCTGTTTTTTGAATGTGGTAGTGACAAGTCTACCCTCCTTAAAAGAATTTCGTCCTCGAAATTTAAAATCCTCATAGTAGTGTTTATTCATCATATTATTTTTCATCAATAGTTAAATTCACCAACCCACAAAATCCTGAAATAATCCACCCTGACATTTCACAAATTTCAAAAATTCTGAAATTTTTGTATTCCTGAAAATCCTCAAATTTGATCATCGAATTCCATTCATATCGTAATCTCCTCAGAATATGATGTTAGTAATTAAAACCCGAAATTTGATATCTAATCCTCTAATTTAATCCAAACAATGCACCTTTTTATAATTTAAGAAATTTCCATCTAAAAACACTAATCCATGAATCTAAAAAAAAAATTTAATCTCGTCCAAAAAGTTTGTGTTTAAACATTAATCCATTTATCATCTTACTCCTCAATTTTGAGCAAATAACTAGATACAAATTTTACTATCAGATCCTTTGATCAAAAATCTAGTCCTTGCACGTTTATATATAAAAAAATTTAAAATCTTATCCCAAAATTCGAATCCAACATTAATCCATTAGTGATCTGAATCCTCGATTTCTTTTTCCACACAATACTCAAATAATATAATCCTCGTAAAATCCTCAATTGCAATTTTCAAGTAAATCTATATCTTACAGTCAAATAAATACAATAGTAATCTTCTAAATTTCCTCAAAATTTAATGATAATTTCAGTCATTTCGTAATCTTCATAAAATCAACGTTTTAACAAGATCGCCAATCCTATCGTATCAAGTTCTTAACTCTTTGTTTAAATTATTGTTTATCCTCAAATTTTAATGATAATTTAATCATACCTCAATCTTGATAAAATCAATGATTCATCAATTCTGCCATATTAAATCCTCAACTCTTTATTTAAATCAATGTTTATCCTTGAATTTTAAGCATCATGTCTCTCTTTGTCGAATCATACTCCTTTCATTAATTCCTTCACTAAGGTCAACTCTCAACACTCAAGGTCTAAAAGAATCCTACCTATAGTCATACACCATGCAATATAGAAACATGCATGGTCATAGTCACTTTCGTCGTGGTATTAAGGTCTCTGTCGGGGTGTACTACTAGCTATATTCTAGCAAGGAAATCACGGATACATGCTATGGTACTAAGGAATAATCGATCAAACAACAGACAAAAAAGGAACAGAAGGAAGGAACAGAACATAGTCTTCTAACCCATTACTTGGATATCTTCATCCTCTTATATCCACTTAACTCTAGCACATTCATTAACTAATTCCTATCCTTGTACACTAGTACCCATATCAGCTAATCATTAGTCCATAAGACATCTATGAATACATACTCATTGCATATACCTGTCTATTGATACCTAAAACTGATACCAAGAATCTTTAATATACCCATGGTTTAATAATGCATCCAAGGTTTGATACTTGTACCCCTTTAGTACCATAGTTTCTACTACAAGTACACCCACTGCTAGTTCTCTTTCCTACTACAATTGTTCATACTAGTTGTTCTTATCACTCAAATGCACACCAAGGGCAACACACCATACTAAGTACTGTTCTTTCTAATACAACTCTAGAGGGACATCCAAGTCTTGTTAGCAGTGCCATCTCAAACATGCCCAAGTCAACAGATCCTTACGTATGCACTTTATCCACTCATATACTAATATATTTTTCTTACCCACCGAAAAAAAAATTTATCCTCATGATAAAATCATCAAAATTTAATTTTTTTGAACAATTTAAATAAAAAGTGTATACTTTCCTCTAGGGTCAATTATTCAGTATTGAAATTAAATTTTAATCACTTCTAAAATCTTTATAGCCTTGACCATGTTTATTGAATCAAATTTGAATCCTCAATATTTTAACAACATAAAATCTCAACTCCTTAAATTTCTTAAAATTTCAATTCATTTCCACTCTTGAAACGATAAAAATTAAATCCATAAGTACACATATAAATACTCACAGTCTCCAATACTCAAAGTGCACTCAAATATACCCATTGTCTACAACTCTCAACTGTGTACTAAAATTTGTACTGCCCGGAATACTTGCACTATTACTTCCAAATGATCAAAGTTATCATCACACATATTTTCTCCAATGAGTTTCTATCTATATTAACTGATATACTAATTTAACATTATCATACAAGGCACTTACTATTAGCGCCTTGCTCAACTAATCCTCGATATAGAATCATTAGTACCCTTGGTATGATAAAATCAGTTCCATCATCAGATCATCTCATCAAACTTATTAGAACTCACTATTATTCACACTAGTAATAACACCCATGTTTTACTTCACTCTCAAGGCATATATCTCGATTTATGCATATGTATCTTCTCTTAAATCCTTTACAGACTGTTACACTAGTTTGTGATACACTTCATATCTTATATAATCCATCTTGATGCTTCTCAACCCATGACACACCATTGGAATTTTCTAATACTCATGCTTCCATTTTTATGAACTTTTGTTTTTCGTTACTTATCACCCACTGTGCATCCTGCACATACCTTCTAGGCACTCTTTCACCTATTACTTCCAATACATCACTTGTCTCAATATCAGGTGGTACATTCATATATCGGTATACTCAGATCAAATCACTTGTCAAGGTCCTTCTTTTATATGTAACACAAGTCTCACTACTTAGTACAATGTATTCTTATTCACTCACACTTTCCTATACACTTATGGGTATCCTCCTACTATGGCATACTTATTAATTTCCTTTATGCATATGCACTTCTTTACTCTTGACACACCCAAGTATCACTCATTAAATTTAATATCATGCTCCATTAATCTTCAACATAATTCCTTGATACTTAATTATTTACATATAACCACCAACTACATGAATTCATGACTATCCGGGACTGGCATGCTGACTCTGATACTAACTCTTGGAACCATCACTGATACTCTATGCTCTCCTTCTACTTATAGTACCAATACTAACCATAATAACACATATTATAAAACTATTGCTACAAGGTACTATGCTATAGATTAACTCTAGATTAAGGCCTACTGCTCACATGTCCAACTAGGAAACACTTACAAACTCACAAGCAATACTCAGTCAATATTAGTACAAGATACAAACATAATTGTAAGTCACTAACTATCATACTAACAAGGAATCCTCAAGGAATATAAGCTCAAAAAGGAACTAGATTGAGGACTGAAGGTATTGCTACCGCTAGCAAAGAAAATGATGGAACAAAGTCCTGTAATAACAAAAATAGATAAGTGTTGAGATGATACTTTAAGAACCAATTTAACATACAACCTGATAATCATACACGTCTGTCCGAAATCATGACACTCAGAATACTCGCCACGCCAGTAAGCATAGGTGCGATAAACGACAGGTTCCGTAACTAAGGTATGCAACTCTATAATCATGTCATCTAGAATCTTCGCTACGCCAACCGGTATGGCTGCAAGAGACTCTAAATTTCATAACTAAAGTATGTACATCCAAGTCAGGTTCCTACGTTCTAGTCACGACAGCTAGTATGGCTGCGATAAACTCTAGGTTCCATAACCAAAGTAGACATTTTACCTTTCTCACTGTCCTCATCAATATATGCCATCAGATGATACCATAAATTTTAGCCCGTAAAATTCATCTTGATATAAAAATTAACTCAACAACGATACCAAGAATTAATTTAATAATTGCTCAACAAGAATCAAGTTCAATAACAACAAGCGAGAGCGGACAGAAACAAGAAAAAAGATTTAAATTGGAAATTGTAATAAGATTCTCAAGGGGTTGTCCCAGGAATCTCTCAAGAATTTGTGATTGAGTATCCTCTCTCATCCTAGTATCATATGTCCTATATTCTATAGCAGGCACGCAGTAGTACAACTAAGATGTCGCACTACCATGACATCGCACAACTTGCAAAGTCTGACGTGCATGGGACACCACTAAAAACGTGTCACAACCCGCACCCGGTATAGGGGTACGAGAGCGTGGGTACGTCCAGCCAACGCCACAACATCGGCGGTAGAACGTTGTCTAGGTCATGTAACTATCTAATCAATCTCACATGAATATCCAACTCCATAAGGAGACATGGATATCACAATATAATGCTGAAAATACTCAATCACATAAGCTAAAGCACGATGAGATATCGAAGCAAGCAATGAAATACAAGACAAGGCTAACAAAAAAAAACCATACCTGCAATCAATAACATCCAATCCCCAAGTGTCGAAAACAAGTCCACTATGTCACAGTCTGGAAAAATATATCCAGTCAGGATTGGAACGAAATACACCTCTAACAGCAGTTCCATATATATTGATAAATCTATAATACAGTGTAAAGAAATACAGACAGATATAAAAACTGGCAAGAAGGAATACTGACGAGCATGGATATACTGGAAACAGAAATACTGGAATAAGGAATACTGGAGCATATAATGTACATCTAGAAATGAAATAAAAATCCAAGTACACGCTAGAATAATAAACTGGTATGTAAAGGTTTACAAGAACAAAACTAGAACATGTGGGGATGCTAGATCAATACACTAGAGATACATGTCAAGAATCATCTAACTAAGTGTATGAAATATCAGCATATCATGTGATCGGCTTGGGACTGATAAGACTCATTACATTGGTTAGCGATCATCCCTGAGGTCAGGCTAATCCATCCGGATAGCTATGATGTGAGTAATAGTCAGGCTAGCCATATGTAACAGTGATAAAGCATGTAATGGTAAGGCTGCACCGACGTGAGACGTGGGTGAGCTATAAAGCATGTAAAGTTGGGTATGATCACATAAGCTACTAATATTTCCCCGTTTTTCCCTAGCTAGCACGATGGATTCCAAATCACGACTCCTCGTGACAGGTTTCAATGATGCCAACTCGTGTAAAGAACAGTGTCAGAGTCATGTACGCTATACAACAAGAGTTATAGAAATAATCAACATAAGGGGAAACCGTCAGAGAATGTACTCGCCTTGGGTCCTTAGCTGGTAACACCAATGTCCTGCTCCTGAAGTCTCATAGGACGATCCAATAGTCCTATACACATATAATAAATATAATATTTGCATCAGACGTTACACTAACACAATCATAAAATACTGAACGCAGGACACTGGTCAACTAGGGTCAAGTGTGCGTCAAGTTGCACGGGTGTCGTATCTGTTATCGTTGTGCAATCAGACTGTCAGGGATACGGGTCTATGCCAGTACGTTGATGTACATATGGCAATCTTCTAACATGCTACATGGTCACAGGTCAAGATAGCTATGGTATCCGTAATTTTATTAGGGTTACCTATGGAATAGGCATATAATGCCTATTTATTATTTATCACAACATTAATTCTAACTGATTATAATTATAATAGATATATGCATTAAAATAGAATTTATATACGTATACATATATATACTTATCAATTATATTCATATACTAAATTGATTAATATGAAATACGTATACATAGGTATGTATATACTAGTGGAGAAATATATATATATATATATATATATATATATATATATATATATATATATATATATATATATATATATATATACATACCAATATACACTCGAATATACTAATATGTATGCTAATACGTACATACGTATATCTACACAATTACAAATATATATATGCTATATATATACATACGTATTTATATATATATCAATATAATTTATACGATCTACATACACAATGCATACATTCATACATACGTACGTACACACATACACACGTACACACGAGGAAAGAGATCGTACCTGAGCGCACGACGTCGGCGAGGACGTCGACGACGACGAGGATGTCGAAGACGACGACGATGGCGAGGTGGCTGTGTCGAGGCTGCTCGGGGCTGCTGCCGACTGGAAACGGTGGGGAAATCTGCTGGAGTTGATGAGCGGCCGGGGTCCTGGGAGTTGGCCGTCGGGCTGTCGATGGTGGTGGAGGAGACGTTCATGGCGAGGTCGGCTCGAGACTGGAGGAGACAGGGGGTGGTTTGGCTCGGCTCGATGGGGGATGACTCTCCGGAGTAGGGAGTCGAGGGGGTGATTTACTGGTGGTACTCGGTCGCGTTCGGCCGGAGAAGATGGAGGCTGGAGGGAAACGAAGCCGAGTTCAGGGACGTCGAACTGTAGAGTCGAGGGGAGATGACCGTGGCCGAGGGGAGATGACTGTGGCCGAGGGAAGACTGCACAGTCGCCGGAGGAGTGTGGCTCACGGTGATCGAGCGGGATGTCGACGCCGGACTGGGTGGTTGATAGTTGATGATGATGGTGGTCCGTGGTGCGGGACTCGTCGGGCCGAAGGGAGCTCGTCGAGGCAGTTGGCCGGAGTAGCAGTTCAGCGGGGAGCTCGCCTTGTCGAGGGTGCAGGGATAGCCGAGGAGGAAGAGCAGCGGCGGATGAATGGGGAGGTCGATTCGAGGCACTCCGGTGGGATCAGGCTGAGGGAAGAGGGATGTGTGCAGGCCGGAGGGCTCGTGGTGGTGGGGGATTAGCTCGTCGGAGAAGTAGACCAGGATCCGGCTGGGAGTGGCTCACCGGGTGGAGTTGCAGCGGTGCGGGGGATCTCGTCGGGAAGACAAAATCGAGGGTGATGGAGCTGTGCCGGAGGACAGGAAAGACGAGCAGCGGGAGTGTAGGCGGAGACGAGCGGAGGTTGGCAGCAGGGTGGTGGTGCCGGAGCAGCAGGCCGACTGAGCTAGGTCGGAGCTTGGCCGGGGCAGTTGAGCAGTCGGCGGGTTGGCCGACCGGGTGAACAGGAGCCCGGTTGGCATTTGGTGTTGGTGAAGGTGTTGAGTGAACTAAAAATTATGGAGAGGGTGGTGGCTTTTGTATGTGGGAGGAGGTGATGTGGCCCCCCTAGGAATTAGGGCCGGCCAATTATTGGGATGGGGTTGTGTGGTGGGGATGGCTCCATTTTAAAAAGATGGGCAAGATTCATCATGGAGAAAAATGTAATAAAAGGAGGAGAGAGAGAGAGAGGTTGGGTTGACTAGTCAAAGCTAGGGGGTTGGTTTTTCTTCATTTGGGTTAACCCAATAGGATGGTGACACATCATTACAATTTTTGCAATTAAGTCCCCAACAATTAGAAAATTGCACAGAAGTGGATTTCTTGATTTAATTAATTAAAATTAGATACAATTGGTGTTCTAAAATTAATTAGGAGTACATGGGGCCAAAATTAGGTTGGATCACCAATATCATTAGTGAATAAGACTCAGAATATAATATTACCCTAATTTGGGTTTTACAAAAAATGGGTCAAGATTGCCTCCAATTTCGATTGGAACGCACAACGATACAAAGTCGGATTTTATTTAGAAATTAAATAAACGTCCGTGATGATTATTGTGCGGCTAAAATGAAGTACAAGAGAGCATAATTATGAATTACAAAAATGGCAGAATGGAAGGCAGGCATGTCTAAAGCAAGGTTATGAAATTTGTTGGAAGGCAACAGATATGGTGGCGCTCCAAATATCGAAGCAACGGCAAGGCGCGATAATTAAATAAAATTACGGTAATTAATTACTACCTCCAATAATTTAATTCTAAATAAAACAATTAAAAACATAAGCCCATCATTCGAACAGGTGTTCGTCTAGTGGGCTTCTAGGTCAAGTCTACCAGCTCAAACATTAATGAACACTATAAATATATAAATACACATCTCATGTAATTATTTAAATTAAATATACTTATCATGCAATTATTTAAAATAACTACCATAATATTAAATATTTATAAAAGTTGAAAATATCCCTATTTTTGGAATGTGGTAGTGACAAATGGAGTCTGGGGTGCATAGAACCAGAGACGCATGAAACTTTGTCCCTCATATACGTGGCATTATACGATTGCAAAGTGACAAAGGTAATTATGGCGGTGACTGATATTCTGACACCAACTGTCAGCCTCAGAATCGACGTTTCAGAGCACCATTGCTGTCAGAGTCATGCATGCCCTATTTTGACTGATGTGACATTTATGCGCCCAAAGGATCATGCATTATTTTGACCTTTGATGAATGCTGATCCTTTGATGCATGTGGACCGAGGCGCATAGGGTCTTCTTAGATTTTTAATGCTCCTACAATACCCGCTTTAATATTTTCAAACTTGGGCGAGTTTGGAATACTTTGAATAAGAAGCATGGAAAAGAACTTTAAAATGCATAAGCTATTTGTCACATTGAGTCCTTTCAGTTGTCGGGGTGGCTTTGTCGCATGATTCTGCTGACGCATGGATGAGTCTGAGAGGCTGTCAAGTATGCATTAAATGCCAAGATTTGGCTCGATCTTCGAACAGACTTTGGAGATTCTAAGCCTTCGTCTGATGCGGGATTTGATACGTCGGTTTATTTATTGATGGTGATGGATCAATAACTTCAAGCGTCGCTTTTATCCAAGGTTGCTACGTGGGCTAAGACGGCTCCGATTATGAGTTTCTTTCATCTATAAATGGGGGGGTTAGAGAGAGAGAGAGTCTTTCACTTCCCTCTCTTCCTTTTCTTCCGCTGCTGTTGTCATTTTCTTCTACTCCGACGATCGCCATGGCCTCCAGAGCTCCCTCTTCTTCCACTCCTGCCAAGGGCAAGGGTCCAGCCACGCAGTCCGTGGCTTTCAAAAAGAAGGGAAAGGGTAATGGGAAGGCACCAACCACCGAGGCCGGCCTCCCTAAGATTCCCTCCGATCTACATAAGCCTATTTTAGGTAGGGTTTCCTCTGGGGATGATAACACCTCATAACACAGAGATACCCTTTGTACGGCTTGTCGCATGGATGTAGAGACATGAGCGGCCATTTCACTCAGTCTTTGTCGCATGGATGGGGACCATGTGCAAACTGTTCACTTAATCTGTAGTATGGGGAAAGCTCGTAATGTGCGGCCTTGTCATGCGCGGGTAATGGCTTATTGCATGGGTGAAGACCTATCATGCATCGGTCTGTCATACTCGAGTTAAAACCTGATGTCTGTGTGTAAAGTCTTTTTGGGATGATGATGGGCATAGCCTCTATTACGATATTTTTGACAAGTCTTCTAATTTGTACTTCTTTTTATGTTCTACAGTGAACTTGCCTATTACTCCTTCTGGCGAGTTGGGTCTCAATCTTGAATGGGTCCCATTAAGTATGAACTTCGACACCTTAACTGCCGTCGTGCAAACCCAACTGGATAGGGGTTTTCTATCTGAATGGCAGAAGCTGATTGCTGACCAGAGCAAGTTTTTTCTCTTGAGTCAAATGAACTCCAGGAAGGCAACCGCGGGAGATGATATGCCTTTAAGGAACCAATTATTCTTTTTTAGGGACACGCTGACTACGTCTATTCCTGAATTAGGGAAGTTATAAGAGAACTGGAACTTCACCCACCGTGGGACAAAATTGTCTATGCCTAATTTTGAACGTCATATGCCACTATCGAACTTTCGAGTAGTAATGAGCCAAAGGAAGATGGACTGGAACCTGATACCCAAGCTACTGGGGGCTCTTACTAGTAAGATCTGGCCTGGGTCCGATCAAGGCAATGGGGCTTTCTCATGTCATAAGGATTCGCCCTCTTATTCTTCTTTCGGACTGGCACCTGGTGTAGTCAGGAGTGACTTGGGGCCGAACCTGGATGTTTATGTTGCAAATACGTTCCTCCATTAAGTTGCTAAGAAAGAGAAGTACCCACCTGGGCAATTACGAACTCTTGGTTTGGCCTATTATAGTCCCTCGAAGCATCCGTTGAACAAATGGGTGCTAAAGTGCTAAGAGCAGGAGGTAAAAATGCTGATCTATTCTACGCTTTGAGGAGCACTGGTTGGAGATGAACGGTTGTCTCTTTATCGCCCAGATGGAGATTTACAACTGCAATACGGGGACTTTCTTTACGTCTGGAGATTAGATGGAGCTTGC
Organism: Iris macrosiphon; assembly: GCA_036927795.1. Classification (NCBI taxonomy): domain Eukaryota; kingdom Viridiplantae; phylum Streptophyta; class Magnoliopsida; order Asparagales; family Iridaceae; genus Iris; species Iris macrosiphon. Next base: position 50,774,575 of record JAYESA010000007.1, read on the forward strand.
TCTACAAGAGATGCGTTCAATATCGAGGCTTCCTTGGGGCAAAGTACCTTACGAGAAATATGCCCCGAGAAATGATGAGCTGGAGGACCTCAACAAGGAGAATTCAGAGTTTGTTGCCGTATATCAGGACTTGTTATGTCATCATAGCATCTTCCAGAGAATGTACAAGAATGAGAAGACCTCTGAAGGGGATATCCCCCATATCTCTGTATGGATGCATAACCTTTTACCAAAGGAGCTTGGGTCAGACAAGGTTTATATTCAGGAGCCACGATCCAAAAAGGCTATCACGGCTTTGATCCAGAAGTACCGTGAATCATCTACCAATGGCGAGGAACTAAGCTATTTCCTTATAGATACCCATGAGTTGTCCGATAAAGCGCTATTAGCAGGACACCTGATGATTTGGCTACACAGTTGTGTATTTGCGAGGGGTTCAGGCTCAATTGAGAGAATCAGTCGTAACCTTATCCTCCCGGCTGTGCGGCTAGCTTTCGGCCACCACTTGCATTACTGCCTGCGATGGTCTGTTGTATCCACCGCGGTCTTTGGCATTTTGCCACAAAGGTGAAACATCACAAAGGATTTGGGGAGTTCAACAGGGTTGAGTTACCCTATCACTACTTGACGGATTGGCTTATATTGCACCATCGGTCTTTGATGCCTCCCGGTACCCATGAGGGGATGTTGGAGGGAGATGCCATTATTTGCCGTAATCGGGGGATAAAATAGCAGTGTGAGGATGTACCTTCGTGTAGGAGGAAACTTGCCTCTTTGAATGGTTGGACGTTCTTCACAACTATTTCCGAGTTTACTAAGGGGGAAATGAGTGTTACTCATTGGGATAGTGGGTCTGTTGATCGCCCGTTGTCAGTAAAATAGTACAATTAGCTCCTTGCTATTCGCCCCTCTCAGTTAGTGTATCAAAATTGGGATAACATCTTCTTGTAGCCATACCTTCCCAGCCAGTTCGCCTGTCAATTTGGGTATGGCCAACTCTTGTTGGATACTCCTAGTGCTTCCCTTGGGTATCGTGGCGGTCTTCGTGATAGAGCTCGGCCGTGAAGCAATTATACCACTGTTGGTACACTGGTTAAGTTTAGACATCCTGAGGTGAATACTCTCCCATACATACTGTATACCATGGGGAGTTTTTATTGCACGTTCAACACTCCGTCGATGGGCTATGTCTCTGAGATGAGCTATCTGGAGGGTACAATATTTGCGCCTTGTCACGACCCGCACCCGGTTTAGGGGCACGAGAGCGTGGGTACGTCCAGCCTACGCCGCAGTATCGGCGGTAGAACGCTGTCTAGGTCAAGTACTATCTAAACAATCTCACGCTAGTATCCAACTCCATAAGGAGACGTGGATAACATAAAATAAATCTAGAAATACTCAATCACAACTACAGCACGATAGGAAAATGAAGAAATAAAAGAATACAACACAAGTCTAATGACACAATAATCATACCTGCAATCATTACTTCCAATCCCCAAGTATGTCAGAGCCAGTCTACTAAGGTCACAGTCTGGAAAAATATTTCCAGTCAGGAAGGAGCAAAGTACATCTCTAAATAGCAGTTCTATATAAATGACATAAGCTATGTAGCAGTTCTAGATGGAAAAATACCAGATGCATGTATAGGTACGAGAATTGTACAAAGAAAGAAATACTGGAAAATACTGTAAGTAAATGCAGGAAAAGAAGCAATATGTCAATGAGCAAGAGTTCTATGACTAAGTGTGTGAATACTAGCTTCAACATGTGATCGGCTTGGGAACTTGATCAGGCTGGTTACATGTGATTAGCTATGGTTCATATAAAGTCAGGCTAACCGTTGGTTAGCTATGGTGCATGTAGAGATCAGGCTAATCACACGTAACAGCTATGGAGCATATAAATGGTCAGGCCGCACCCGACGTGAGATGTGGGGTGAGCTATGGTGCATATAAAGTTGGGTATGATCACATATCTACACTAAAGTACTCCCCAAACCCCCGACTGGTATAGTAGATCCAATCATGGTACGCTATGGCACAGGATTCCCTAGGAAGGTAGCAAATCTCCCCGGGAATTAGTGTCTGTACATGCACAAGATATCAAGGAAACAAGTCTCGTACAAGCTACACCATGAATAAGGAATAACATCTCATGACGAGATCCGTGTATACCAATCCGTGTAACCATCGTATCAAGATCATGGATATTTACACTAGTTACAGTGAACATAGGAGATATCATAAATTAGAAACTAATCAGAGAATGTACTCGCCTTGGGTCCTTAGCTGGTGAATATACTGAGGTCCTGTCCCAGAGTATCGTCTGGAGGAACCAACAGTCCTAAAATATATCAAATACAATATTTGCATCAGGTGCTACACTAACACATCACAAATACATGAACTCAGGGCTCTGGCAGGTATGGCACTAGTCAACTAGGGTCATCTAGTAGGGATACGTAGATAATACACATTACACTTATTAATACTTACAATATTTATACATGCCCCAGTTTAAATGTATTTACAATATATATTTGATTTATACTAGTTGAACATTATATATGTATACTCATACATATGCTAAAATACATTTTAAAATATATATATATATGTGTATTGTCAATGTTTATTATTATTATTAAAATATATATCAATACTAGTACATCACATTAAATACATATACAATACATTAATTGTATGTACAAGATATATATATATATATACATTTATACCAATATACATTTATTTATATTTAAATACTGAAACATACATTAATACTTAGTATACCAATAAAACGTATATAATATATATATAAGTGTCTATTAGTAATTTACAAAAATACTTATTTGTGTATATACACTAATAGATGTATATACATATATACTTTTTATACCAAAATACATATTTGTATATTTATCAAAAAAATAATACATAACTAATTTACACATAATAAATAACTAATTTCATACAATAAAACAATAAAACTAATTATGTTGTATTTACCAAACTAGTTACATGAATTTACTAAGCTAATTATATGAATTTACCAGACTAGTACATATTAATAAAATCAAATTATATAAAATAACCAAATTACATATTAATATAACTAATTATATTAATATAACCAAAGTACATAAACTAATTACATTAATTAAACTAATTTTATAAAATAACTAATTATATATACTAAACTGATTAATTAATAATTTGATTAAACTAATTGATTACTAATTAACCACCGATTAATAATTAACTAAACTAATTTAATTAATTAATTAACTAACTAATCATATTAATTAATTAATTAACTAATCTCATTTAATTAACTAATACACTAAACTAATTAAATATTAATTATAACTAATTATATATTACTAACTATAGATAGAAACAGAAAGGGGAAAGAGGGAAAGGAGAGAGGGGCTTACGAGGCTTCTCCGGTCGTCGGCGCGGGGTTCGCCGGGGTCGGCGCTCGTCTCGGCGGCGGCTGTTCTCGGCGGAGTCTGGTCGAGGAGGCGGCGCTCGGCGCTCGAGGAGGCGGCTGCGTCTGGTCGAGGAGCGGCGGCGGAACTCGACGCGGCTCGACGCGGTGGCGACAGGGCGGCGACGGCGGCTTCGTTCCAACGGCGGCCACCGGCTTCAGCGGCGACGACGACGACGACGGCTCCGGGCGGCGGCTTCGAGTCTAGGGTTAGGGTCAGGTTCTGGATGTGTCGGTGTCTGGGTACGTGTCCGGGATGGACACGAGGGTTTGTTGTGGGGGACGTGTCCGGGGCTGGACACGGGGACTCGATGCACAGTGGACGTATCCGGGATGGACACGAGAATCTGATGTAGTACTGTACAGAGGTGGATGTGTCCAGACGGTATCGGACACAAAATCGGTTGTAATGTTGTAACTGGACACAGAAAATGAATGGATACGGTGGGACACCCGGGGTCGGACCCGAGGCCAACACGGCTGACACGGTGATGCTGGACACACGGACACGAGCACACAAAAAATGGTGGTGGCTTTGGCTTGTGGGAATTTGTGAAGGCTAGCTAGGGTTTCTAGGGAGTTGTGATGAGGTACTTAAATAGGGAGAAAGGGTGTGGGATAAAGGGTTGCGGGTTGGCCCAATAATGAATGGCCCAGAATTAATTATAAAAAGGGGTTTCTCATGTGGGAAAAATGAGGGTGTGCTGGCTAGTTAATAGGAACGGCAACTTGAAAAAATAAAAATAAAAAATAAAGATTATAATTTCAGAAAATGTTTTTTTAGGAAAGCTAGCTAATTTCCAATTAGCTACTAATTAATACATTTTGCAAAGTCCTAGAAAGCATGACATTTATTTATTTACTATCCCAATAAATAAAAATTTATTTTATTTTATGAACTAGTCCTTTAAATAACTATTTAGTTAAAACAATACTTTTATGATTCAAGCCAATAAATATTTGAAACTAGAATTATATATTATTATTTATTTATTTATTTTGTAATACATCGTCATTTAGGAAAAAATGATTTTTATAAAGATTTTTTAAATTACCTTCTAAAATCAAACATCGTTCAAAAATCAATTAAAAATTTTCAAGGAGAAATATTTTATAAAATTTGATATTTTAAAATAAATTAAAATCTAATTATTTTGGAAATTGGAAATCGGAGGTTACAAGTCTATCCACCTTAGAAAAATTTCGTCCTCGAAATTTTAGGGATGACTAGGATAGAAAAATTTGTTGTTCATAATGATGAATATTTTCCAAACAGAAGGAAACATGAAGAAAAAGAAAATATGGTTTAAGACAGGAATAACTTGAAGGAATCATGGCTCGGCCTTGAATCCTCTAGAAAGTTTAGGTTTGGGAAGTAGACACGATCATAAAAACAGATAATTTGAATAATGCACGTTACCTTTTCAAAGTAACTAAACCAAGGAAGACCCAGTATAATGAATGATATAGACATGAAAGTTATAGTTAATTCGAAAGATACGGTCGACAATTTGATTTAAGAAACTTAAATACATCCTTCAGAATGTAATCAAGAGACATCTAATCGCCTTTCTTAATTTCTAGGAAAAATAGTCTTTACTACCATCTGAAAATAATCCTTCCTTTTTATCCTCGTTCATTTTACTTTTCTCAATCTTGTGATTCATCATTAACTAATATCTATAAAAGTTTTAAATTCCACAAACTTTATTAGATTAGATCTTAGAATTTCTGAATCAAAATTTATTACCTGTCCAAAATCCTTATCATCAAATTCGAGTTTGTTTATCTTAACATCAACTATACCTCAATTATTTTCTTCAATTTCAAATGTTACTGTCATGGTCAAGATTTAATTTAAATCACAACCTCAATATACCATGATCTTCATTTCATTCCATATTTCTTTATCCGTATGTATAATGTTTCCGAATTTTGAACTAATATATTTTTTTTTTCTCATCCTCTGAATTTATTATCCCAATGTAAAATTTTTACTACTCAAATCCTCAATATTTTTAATTGAATTCCAGTCGTATCATAATCTCCTCAAATTTGAGTAAATAACTAAATACAAAATTTACTATCCAATCCTTTTAATTGAAATCCAATCAATGCATATTTATAAAACTTAAAAATCTGCATCCCAAAATTTAACTTTAAACACTCATCAATCATCTAACTCAAATTCAATTGATGCTTATTCCAATCTAACTCCTCATCCCAAGAATTTAATTTGACACTATTCCATTTACGATTTTATTTCCTGCTTTTTTTTTTTTTTTTCCTCAAATACTCAACGATGCGATGCTTCCAGTATCTTCAAGGCAACATTCATACTATATAAAATTTCTATCTTGCAATCAAATAGATAAAATGATAATCTCTCAAATTTCTCAAAAATTTTTTTTTTTTTTTTTTTATAATCAATTCAATCATATCAAGACCTCCTTAAAATTAATAAATCCTCAAATTTTTGGCTCTGTGAATTTCTTAATTCTCCCTTTAAGTAAATGTTTGTCCTCGAATTTCAATCAACCTCGATTTTTGCAAAAACAATGATTCCATCAACTCTGTTATAACAATCCCCTAAATTCTTTATTTAAATTTTTGCTCATCCATAATTTAATTATCTTGTCCCTTTTTGTCGGTCATACCCTTGTCATAGATCCTTGCTATGGTCAAACCCAAATGATCATGGTTTAAGAAAATTCTACTTACATCCATGCAATTTAAGAAAATATATAGGTCATGTGTCTTGTCACGGTATTTTAGTCTCTGTCAAGGTGTACTACTAGCTAAGTTCTAACAAGAAAATCACGAATATAAACCACGTTACTAGGGAATCAATCAATCAAAAGACGAAAAAAAACATTAGGAAAGAAAAGAAAGAACCTGCTAACATATTACTTGCGGTATCTGCTATCAACCACTTAACTCTAGCACATTCACTAACAAATTCCTATTCATGTACACTAGTACCCATATCAACTAATCATATATTAATATTCATATCTCTTATCTACCAAAAATTAATCCTCAAAATAATCGTCAAGGTTTAACTTCCCGATCAACTTAAAATAAAATGCATATACCTCCTCAAAATCAGATACTTCACATCGAAATAAAATTTAATCACTTCTAAAATCTCTGTAGCCTTAACTATGTTTATTGAATCAAATTTAAATCCTCAATATTTTAACAACATAGAATCTCAACTCCTTAAAAATTCTGAAAATTTAAAATTCATTTCCACCTTTTAATTTATAACTCCTCAATGTACATATCAGTGCTCACGGTCTCTGATACTCAAGGTGCACTCAATACCTATATTGTCTAGAACTGTGTACTAAATTTGTACTGCCCGAATCACTTGCACTATTACCTCCAATGATCAAAGTTACCATCAACTGTGTTTTCTTTCATAATTTCAATTTATGTCAACTGGTATATCATCTAATTATCATCACACCGAGTGCTTACTGTTACTAGCACCATTTTCAATAATCCTTGATATAGAATCATCGGCACTCTTGGTATTATATCACTAGCTGTATTAATGGATTATCTCATCAAGCTCATTAGACTCATGATCACCTGTATCCTCTATAACACTCATGTTTCTTTACTCTCATGGGTATGTGTATGGTTCCTCATCTCGATGGTTGTATATGTATTTCCTTCAATCCTTTAAAGCCTATTAAACTAATCCGTGATACGCTTCACAACTTCCATTACTAATCCTGATATTTCTCTACTTATGACATCTCATTAAACCCTTTATACATATACATTTCTTTACTTTTAACATTTTCGATATCAATCATCCAATTGGACATCATGCTCCATAAATCCTTAACACAATTCTCGGATACTTAATCGTTTACATAGATCACTCAATTACATAATTATGATTATCCAGGACGGGTAATTTGCTCTGATACTAACTCTGAGAACTATCACTGATACTCTATACTCTCCTTAACTCTCAGTCTCTAATGATACTACTCCTAGAATCATTGGTACAAGGTACTATACTAAGGGCTAACTCTAGATTAAAGCCTACTGCTCACATGTCCAACTAAGAAACACTTACAACTCACTAGCAACACAGTCAATACTAATACAAGACACAACAAAATTACAAGCCACTAATTATCATACTTAACAAGAAATCCTCAAGGAATAGGAGCTCAAGGACTGAATTGAGGACAGAAGGTATCTTTACTGCTAGTAAAGAAAGAAGCGGTGGAACAAAGTCCTGGAATAACAGAAATAAATAAGTCTTGGGATGATATTTTAAGAACCAATTTAGGATACAGCCTGATAATCATACACGTTTGTCTGAAATCATGACACTCAGAATCCTCGCCACGCCAGTAAGCATAGATGCGATAAACGATAGGTTTCGTAACTAAGGTATGCACTCCATAATCATGTCGTCTAGAATCTTCGCCACGCCAACCGGTATGGCTGCGAAAGACTCTAAGCTTCATAACTATAGTATGTACATCCAAGTCAGGTTCCTACGTTCTCGTCACCACAGCTAATATGGCTGCGATAAATTCTAGGTTCCATAACCAAAGTAGACGTTTTACCTTCCTCACTGTCCTCATCAATATATGTCATCAGATAATACCATAAATCCTAGTCCAAAAAATTCATCTCAATTTGAAATCAACTCAACAACGATACCAGGAATTAAAGTTAACAACTGGTCAACAAGAATCAAACTCAACAATGATACCAAGATTTTAATTTAAGAAACTGCTCAACAAGAATCAAGTTCAGTATCAACAAGCGAGAGCGGGCGGAAACAAGGAAAAGTTAAATTGGAAATTTTAACAAGATTCTCAAGGGGTCGTCCCAGGAATCTCTCAAGAGTTTGTGATTGAGTATCCTCTCTCATCCTAGTATCCTATGTCCTATATTCTATAGCAGGTACGCAGTAGTACAACTAAGATGTCGCACTACCACGATATCGCACAGCTCGCGAAGTCTGACCTGCGTGGGCCACCACTAAAACGTGTCATGACCCGCACCCGGTTTAGGGGCACGAGAGCGTGGGTACGTCCAGCCTACGCCGCAGCATCGGCGGTAGAACGCTGTCTAGGTCAAGTACTATCTAAACAATCTCACGCTAGTATCCAACTCCATAAGGAGACGTGGATAACATAAAATAAATCTAGAAATACTCAATCACAACTACAGCACGATAGAAAAATGAAGAAATAAAAGAATACAACACAAGTCTAATGACACAATAATCATACCTGCAATCATTACTTCCAATCCCCAAGTATGTCAGAGCCAGTCTACTAAGGTCACAGTCTGGAAAAATATTTCCAGTCAGGAAGGAGCAAAGTACATCTCTAAATAGCAGTTCTATATAAATGACATAAGCTATGTAGCAGTTCTAGATGAAAACATACCAGATGCATGTATAGGTACGAGAATTGTACAAAGAAAGAAATACTGGAAAATACTGTAAGTAAATGCAGGAAAAGAAGCAATATGTCAATGAGCAAGAGTTCTATGACTAAGTGTGTGAATACTAGCTTCAACATGTGATCGGCTTGGGAACTTGATCAGGCTGGTTACATGTGATTAGCTATGGTTCATATAAAGTCAGGCTAACCGTTGGTTAGCTATGGTGCATGTAGAGATCAGGCTAATCACACGTAACAGCTATGGAGCATATAAATGGTCAGGCCGCACCCGACGTGAGATGTGGGGTGAGCTATGGTGCATATAAAGTTGGGTATGATCACATATCTACACTAAAGTACTCCCCAAACCCCCGACTGGTATAGTAGATCCAATCATGGTACGCTATGGCACAGGATTCCCTAGGAAGGTAGCAAATCTCCCCGGGAATTAGTGTCTGTACATGCACAAGATATCAAGGAAACAAGTCTCGTACAAGCTACACCATGAATAAGGAATAACATCTCATGACGAGATCCGTGTATACCAATCCGTGTAACCATCGTGTCAAGATCATGGATATTTACACTAGTTACAGTGAACATAGGAGATATCATAAATTAGAAACTAATCAGAGAATGTACTCGCCTTGGGTCCTTAGCTGGTGAATATACCGAGGTCCTGTCCCAGAGTATCGTCTGGAGGAACCAACAGTCCTAAAATATATCAAATACAACATTTGCATCAGGTGCTACACTAACACATCACAAATACATGAACTCAGGGCTCTGCCAGGTATGGCACTAGTCAACTAGGGTCATCTAGTAGGGATACGTAGATAATACACATTACACTTATTAATACTTATAATATTTATACATGCCCCAGTTTAAATGTATTTACAATATATATTTGATTTATACTAGTTGAACATTATATATGTATACTCATACATATGCTAAAATACATTTTAAAAAATATATATATATATGTGTATTGTCAATGTTTATTATTATTATTAAAATATATACTAATACTAGTACATCACATTAAATACATATACAATACATTAATTGTATGTACAAGATATATATATATATATACATTTATACCAATATACATTTATTTATATTTAAATACTGAAACATACATTAATACTTAGTATACCAATAAAACGTATATAATATATATATAAGTGTCTATTAGTAATTTACAAAAATACGTATTTGTGTATATACACTAATAGATGTATATACATATATACTTTTTATACCAAAATACATATTTGTATATTTATCAAAAAAATAATACATAACTAATTTACACATAATAAATAACTAATTTCATACAATAAAACAATAAAACTAATTATGTTGTATTTACCAAACTAGTTACATGAATTTACTAAGCTAATTATATGAATTTACCAGACTAGTACATATTAATAAAATCAAATTATATAAAATAACCAAATTACATATTAATATAACTAATTATATTAATATAACCAAAGTACATAAACTAATTACATTAATTAAACTAATTTTATAAAATAACTAATTATATATACTAAACTGATTAATTAATAATTTGATTAAACTAATTGATTACTAATTAACCACTGATTAATAATTAACTAAACTAATTTAATTAATTAATTAACTAACTAATCATATTAATTAATTAATTAACTAATCTCATTTAATTAACTAATACACTAAACTAATTAAATATTAATTATAACTAATTATATATTACTAACTATAGATAGAAACAGAAAGGGGAAAGAGGGAAAGGAGAGAGGGGCTTACGAGGCTTCTCCGGTCGTCGGCGCGGGGTTCGCCGGGGTCGGCGCTCGTCTCGGCGGCGGCTGTTCTCGGCGGAGTCTGGTCGAGGAGGCGGCGCTCGGCGCTCGAGGAGGCGGCTGCGTCTGGTCGAGGAGCGGCGGCGGAACTCGACGCGGCTCGACGCGGTGGCGACAGGGCGGCGACGGTGGCTTCGTTCCAGCGGCGGCCACCGGCTTCAGCGGCGACGACGACGACGACGGCTCCGGGCGGCGGCTTCGAGTTTAGGGTTAGGGTCAGGTTCTGGATGTGTCGGTGTCTGGGTACGTGTCCGGGATGGACACGAGGGTTTGTTGTGGGGGACGTGTCCGGGGCTGGACACGGGGACTCGATGCACAGTGGACGTGTCCGGGATGGACACGAGAATCTGATGTAGTACTGTACAGAGGTGGATGTGTCCAGATGGTGTCGGACACAAAATCGGTTGTAATGTTGTAACTGGACACAGAAAATAAATGGATACGGTGGGACACCCGGGGTCGGACCCGAGGCCAACACGGCTGACACGGTGATGCTGGACACACGGACACGAGCACACAAAAAATGGTGGTGGCTTTGGCTTGTGGGAATTTGTGAAGGCTAGCTAGGGTTTCTAGGGAGTTGTGATGAGGTACTTAAATAGGGAGAAAGGGTGTGGGATAAAGGGTTGCGGGTTGGCCCAATAATGAATGGCCCAGAATTAATTATAAAAAGGGGTTTCTCATGTGGGAAAAATGAGGGTGTGCTGGCTAGTTAATAGGAACGGCAACTTGAAAAAATAAAAATAAAAAATAAAGATTATAATTTCAGAAAATGTTTTTTTAGGAAAGCTAGCTAATTTCCAATTAGCTACTAATTAATACATTTTGCAAAGCCCTAGAAAGCATGACATTTATTTATTTACTATCCCAATAAATAAAAATTTATTTTATTTTATGAACTAGTCCTTTAAATAACTATTTAGTTAAAACAATACTTTTATGATTCAAGCCAATAAATATTTGAAACTAGAATTATTTATTTATTTATTTTGTAATACATCGTCATTTAGGAAAAAATGATTTTTATAAAGATTTTTTAAATTACCTTCTAAAATCAAACATCGTTCAAAAATCAATTAAAAATTTTCAAGGAGAAATATTTTATAAAACTTGATATTTTAAAATAAATTAAAATCTAATTATTTTGGAAATTGGAAATCGGAGGTTACACGCCTCTGTCGACGAAAGGTCGACAAATGCCTAAGAAAGGCAAAGGTGTGGCTCGGCCTTTGATGTTTGACTCGGACCTAATATCTGAGAAGGGGACTCCATATGATGACCCTCCTGCTCCTATGACCCTCCTTCTCCAAAGTGCAAGACCACTGTGATTCACCACCCTCCCCACTCTAAACGGGCGCGGGTTGAAGTGGTTCCTGAGACGAAACCTATAAAAGAATCTGGCCTCTCTAATGAGGACGTAAGAGAGTAGGTAGGAACCCTAGTGCTGGTGGTTTCTAAACCATAACCCACTTTAGATGTGATAGAGGTATCCGTAAAATCTTTAGTTTTACTGTTACGTCTTCTCTATATGAATATCTTTCTTCTGGTCTGTTTGAAAATTTAAAAACAGAGGGGAGAAGGGACCGTCCTCGACAGTCTATGGCCTCCAATGTCTCTTATGTGAGTCAGGCGAAGAGACGACATCTCCCGATTCTGAGATCGCAACTGAAGAGCCTGTACATGACAATTCAGACAGACACATCCCAGAGGGGCAGCTGATGGAATCGGCTACTCCCATCATCTAAATGGATGACTTGGATGCTGTAGTGATGGCTCTGAACGAGCAGAATATTCTGCCACCTACTCCGGGTATGTTGCTTCGTGCTTTCTCAATGGATGAGATTTTTTTACTTCAGCTCTATTCTCCGGGTAATGGGTTTTTTGGTTCTACAGGCCCTTTCTCTTCCTTGAAGATGGTGAATGTGGCTGCTGAAGAAGACATGGAGGAAGAAGGAGGTAGAGGGATCATTCTGAAGAGGCCTGCGTCCCTTCCTTGCTCTTCTAGGGGTAAAGAATACCCTGCGGGGGCTCCCACGAAGATTGTTGCGGCGGAGGCTTCCATAGTCATAGATCCGCCCGCTACGGCGGATGCTCCTCCATCTTTCGTTGCTGGATCGTCCAATGTTGGCACATATTCGGGTGACCACACTGCGGTAGTCAAAATTGTCCAGTTGCCTAGTGTTCAGACGCTTATTTCAATTGGGAGGCAGCTAGCCGAAGTTAAGACATCTTGTCATTCTACTCCTATTGTTCTACCTCCTCGGCCATCTAGTAATGTTATGCCTACTCCTTAGCCGATAACGGCACCTTCTACGTTGGCTCCTTTGATGCCTTCCACCCTTTTCGGGGTAGAATAATCCTGAAAGGTTACGATTTATAGTTTCCACCTGCAGTTGAGGCAGGGGGTCCAAGCCGTTTGAGGATGAAACAAGTCCTTTGCCTGGGATAAGCATTATGCCCAAGATCAGATAGAAATTTTAAGGTCCCTTCCCTATCTTGACTCGACAACTGACTTGTTGTCCCAAAAGCTGATCAATATGGAGAAATACCTGAATGAACTACAGAAGGCACGACAGACTGACCTGGCCATCGCAGTAGCAGAGGAGCATGAATTCTCTTAAATTTTATGGAGTGAGTGAAAGTTATTTATGCCAAGAACAAGGAGGCCATGGAGCAAGACCTCAAGAAGCTGGCACTCAAGCATAATGAGTTGAATGACCGAGGTAAGGCCTTCCTTGCTTGGGAAGATTTTGTGACCTATACAATGGCTGAGTTTAGCGAGCAAATCATACAAATCCAAAACAAACTCAAGATCTTAGAGGGCGATCTTCAAGAGGCTCACCGAAAAAAAGACCATATGTGCAGAGTCTAGTAAAGTGGCTGAGTCTTTCGCTGCCTTGGGGGGCACTTTGAAGAAACTAGAGGACAAGCACTAGACCTACGCTCACCTTAAGGATCCTGCTGCTTTAGCTCAAGATGCCGAACATCGGATGAGAGAAAGGATGGATGCTAACATCGCCCGGCTTCGAGGACGAATAGAAGAATTATTTTATGATGCCTAGCCTTTGGCAACTTTTTTTCATTTTTCTTTTACTCTTTGCTCTACTAGATTTTGATTGAGGCGTTAGTAATTCCTTAAATGTAGTTTGCTTTTGGTTTCCTTTTGAAAGAAATAAAAGCTTTTTTTCCTTTTGTTGTGATCTTTTTATAGACTTGGATATTTTACTAGAGGTGATATGGACGTAGTACATCACTGAAGTTGTTAAGGAAGTCCCACTGGGGGATTTTTGGTGGACCTATTACTTCCTGCGCACTTGAGTGCAAGTAATAAGTTTAAAACGAAACCTTATCAGAGGTGATAAGGACATGTTAGGTTTTGTAGACTTGTCATCACTAGCATACTTAGAGCTAAGTACAGATAATAAGTTGAGATGATGACCGACATCAAAGGCATGATGGATGTGATAGTCGATAGTCAGAATATGAGGTCTTGCTCAGAGGTAATATGGACGTGGCAAAGACTTTTACTGGGGAAGATGTCAGAAACATAGTTCAGAGGTGATATGGACGTGAACTAGTATCCCGAAGGAACTCCAATGTGGAGTGGTTCAGTGGAGGCTTCTCCACTGGCTAAGCATTTGTCAGGATATTGAGTTTGTAGACTGTGATTTGGGTGGACTGTGATTTGGGGGTCCAATTCTGGCATGTCTTTATAGCTCTTGGAAAAGGCATCGATATACTCCTTTTACGAGGTGCAGTAGGAATTCACGATCTCCACCGGACAAATTTTTACTGATAAAGATAGGTTTAGGGACGGATTCATCGCCTAGGTTGACTTGTACGACTTCGTCCTTAGTGGGAGGTTCTCGTTGCTCGAACCGTAGCTCCCACTGTGCGTCCAGGCATTGGGCCCATGGTTCGACCTCAAAGGGTTTAAGTGGGTCTTCATCGTCTTCTTCTGGGTGAGCGTATGCCATATTGACAGATAGCGTCTTTTTAAGCATGTCTCATATGCTTGTATCGGAGTCCCAAGCGGAGGATTCTAAAGAGTGAGAATACACTTTGCCTTCCTCCTCCGAGTCTTCGGGAGTAGATGGTAGTGTAACGTATTCTAGATTGTGTCAAGTCTTATAGTAATAATCCTCAGACTTGCCTGTAGGAGTGAGAAGACACAGAGGTAGTCATTGTCCTTTGCCATAATTAAAGGCTCATTCGCTTTTAAGATCATAACCCATCTTCTGGATAAGGTCCTTGGCTTGTGAGCTGTAGAGGTATGTTTGCATCCTTCTGTACTGAGGCTCTAGTTTTTGTTCCTCAGGGATGAAGGACTGAGGACATTCTATTATGCCAAAGTTGATGGGTCTGTCACCCCTCCTTCTTGCTGGAACTATGAAGTGAGAGTTTTGGCTAGGAAGATTCGGTTCACTGCATATATGGTAGTCACCTGTGTATGTAGTTGCAGGCCTAGACCATGGTCTAAGGAATATATTATACTTAAACATGTAACATCAGAGTAGTTCCAAGATAATAATTTATTAATGAAGTAAGGTATCTTTTCTACGTAGATTATATCGTCAAGAGAAGTGGCATCATCATGAGCGGCCATGTATTCCTCCAGTTGGTCTTTCCTGGGCTCCGTCTCCAATATGAGTGATGGTTTTAGAGATCTCCTGCGAAGTTTTACCACTAGTGTTCTGAAGAAGTAACAGGTACATAATCTTCTTTAGGTGGTCGATTTGGCCTTCATAGGTGAACGACCAGAGGTTCTGGCACCTTCTTGTGGAGTTTTACCACTAGAGGTTCCGGAGGGGTAAGAGCTTCCGGTACTTTCTTGTGGAGTTTCACTATATGGGGAGAAGTCATGTTAGGAGCCCGTCCTTTGAGACGGGCCCTCAATGGTTTATCTGGTGTGGTACCCATTTATGCTTCATTATCAACGTCGTTGCCCCCCTCATCTTGGCAGACTTCCTTGTATAGGATTGAGTCAGAGGAATATGCCTCAACCACTTTGTATGGATCGATATCGGCGAACTCTGTTCGGGCGACGCCTTGATCGTCTACATACTTCAGGCATTGGTGTAGAGTAGATGGCACAATCATGTACTCATGTATCCTTCGACGTTCCAACAAGACGTTGTAGGACACATCTACGTCTATGATGTAGCAGGTGACCTCTGTTCGTAGATCGCCGATTTAATACTTCAGACGCATCTTCCCCAGAGGGTAGCTCTTTTCAGCATTGAAGACGCTGATGGTGGTATTAGTTGCTGTCAATCGGTGCATTAGGATTCGCAGGGTCTGAAGTAGACTATACGGGATGATGCTGATAGAAGAACCAAGGTCAATATACATCTGATCCACTTTAATAGCCCTGATGTACCCTATATAGTATATAAAGCAATCGTGCATATTGTTCTTCAGCAACATGTCCTGTTGCGAGAACGTGATGTTGGGTATTGCCTCTATCGCATTGTTGTAGTAGGGGCATGTAGTGGGGTACTCGATCGGTGGCTTGACTTGGGCCAAGTAAGTATTGGCATTCTGCAATGCCTCACTTAGAGCATCCCAGGTGTCTTTGGAGAGACGGAGGAGCTCAAAGAGCGATAGTTTAGTTGGAGTATTGGCAATTTGTGCCAATATATCGAAGTTGTATGGCTTCTCCAGCCCATGTATTGTATCCTTCTACAAAGGATTATCAAAGTGAGTCTACTTTTGTTTGTCTATTGTAGGAGGCTGAGACAGACCAGTATCCGATGTGCCAGGTGCAGTGGTTGGCTCTATAATATTTTTGGGAGCATCATAACCATGATGGTTGGCCAGTCCCAACCCTGTCGCTCCTGCCACAGCTTCCTCGGTGGAGGGAGAAACCATGTGGCAATATTTACACTTCTTTCCTCTAGACTTAGCGATAGAGGGTACTGCTTGTTGTATCACATCCTGGAAGAGATCTGGGTGAACCCAAATGAATTCACCCCAAGGTGTGCTAAGAGGTACCAGCCCGGCTGCTTGGTTGCGAGTTGGAGGGAGATTAACAACCTCCGTTGTTTTCCTCGGGATCGGGATAACACCATCTTGGGCATCCATTACTAGGAAGTCCCCAAAATAAAGATATATCATATTAGCGATGACCGTTTTGTCCTCAAAGACTAAGGTAAGAGATTTGGACTCGAGCAGACACCGGATGTATCGCTTCAACACATAGCAACCTTATGTTGGGTGGTTAATGAACCGATGGTAGTTTCAGTATTTGGGATTATCGACCTAGTCCGCCTCATCAGGGCATTTGATGTCGGGGAGCCAGAGCTTATTTCCCTTCATCAGCATGTCAAAGATTACTATCACATCATTGTCATCAAAAGATTAAGTCTCTTTCGATTTGGGGGCCTCAGCCGGCTTCGGATCCAGAGTAGAAGATTTTTTAGACAGGTTGATGGTAAGGGCCTGCTTTCCTTTACCGTCACGAGCACTGTTGCCCTGGTTATTACTGTTATTATTGTTATAAGGACGCTTTCCCCTGTCATCTGCGATGGGGATCTATATTCCCAGCAGTCGAGTGTCCTTTACATTCTTCTCGATGGCGACAAAACTTGTGATAAATGTTGTCTAGTCTTTGAACTGAGCGGCGCTCGTCCAAAGACTTACTGGTAGGAGAAAATTCTTTCGGAATGTGTCCATCAATGTGGACTCTGGATTGCCTGGGGGTAGTCTGAGCGCAGCTTGCCTGAATCATTCTATGTATTCTCTCACCGACTATTTTTTTTTCTGAGCGATGTCCATCAGGGAGGACATCGTTATGTCATTTCTTCCATCATAGAATCGGGCCAGGAAAAGGCGCTTAAGGTATTCGAAGGAGGAGATGCAATTATCTTAAAGACTGCAGAATCCATCGAAGGCTACCCCAAATAATTCCTCGACGAAGAGCTTGGTGACAAGGGCATCGCTGCGAGTAGATACCCCATTGTCGTATCAAAGTAACTCATGTATTGGCAGGGGGATATCACCTTGTCAAATGGATTCATGGAGAAGGGCTTGTACTTTGGCAGGTGTGGCACATCTTTCCACTCGAGAGAATATGGTTGTCGTACTGCCAGCTAGCGCAGTGTGTCCCGATTTTCCATTAAGTCCAAGCAGGCTCGAAGTTCTCGTATTTCTGGTATAGCCTCTCGAGCCTTATCTGTTGGAGGTGGAGCAGATGATCTAGGCATATTATAATTGTTGTTAGCGGGTGGGGCGGTTGCGTTCGGGTCCCCGTTGGTCCTGGGGTCCTCGCTTGCTTGCGTAGATGTCCTCGGCGATTATTAGACAATGCTTGCCTTGATCTCTAACATTGTCTGGGTCAAGGCTTACAATGAGGAGCTCCTGGTGTACATCATTGCTTCCAAGGTGTCGAGGCATTTGATGGTCATTGGTATCCTCGACGTCCTCCCCAGCCATTTATATTGTTCTAACATGGAAAAAGACAAACGGGACAGTAGTTCTATCACTTTCTACCTCATATTATTGCATTAAATAGTCCTCTGGGAAAGTTGAAAGTGTTGCATCTTCTTAGGATTCTGAGGGAATACTGCCTCCGGAGTCAAAAGGTGCTTCATTTGGATGAGGGTGACTACCTCCAGGATTCTCGACGACATTCCTTGAGAATCACTATCTGGGCGAAATGATGGGTTGTTGTAGATTTTTAGAGGATTGCTACCCCCATCTTGTGGATATATCTTGGATTTTGTAGAAGTACTACACCCAGTTCTTGCCAGTTTTGACTTTGAGTGGGTACCCTAGAAAACTTCTTCTACAGGTAGCGTTATTTGCCTCCGGCCCCTCGGTATGCTCGCTGACAGTGGAGGGTTGGAAGTGATGGACTTCCGGCCTCCCCTCGTTAAAGGTGATTTCCAAGTTGAGTAGCATAGGACGAGGGATAACTCCTCCTCTTCTAGTATCTGCACCTATTTTTTGGGATACCACCGGATGGGTGTTCTTGGTTGCAGTCGTTGAAATATCGACTGTCGGTTTACAAGTACTACCACTTTGGCACAGCAACAGTTGATGATGATGTGGGCATAGTGGTGTCCATGAGGAGACATCCCATATGTCGTAGTTTCCTTCCTTGGCTTGCAATTATGATTTATCACGTCGCGCAAGTCGAGCGAGGGATGATTTACCTTTACACCCTCTTCATGAGCACGATAGAGCAGAGCGAATGGGTGTGCAGGTGCTGCATTTTCTTCCTGACCTGGGGATCGTATAAGAAATTTTCCTAGATCGCTAGTAGAAGACTTTTGATCATGACCCTGTCCTAGTGCCACTACGGGGTGGACGCATGGGTCAATCTTGTGCAACTTTCTGTCCAGGGCACGGATAATGTTAGCGACGCACGTTGACGATCAGTCACCTGAGTAGTTACTTGGACTTGACGAGCCCGTACTGTCATAGACTTCCTTGTCTTAGCACACACTGGTGCGAAGTATGAGGAGTCTAGGTTTGAATCTTTTTTCTTTTTCAGTCTGGCACATGAAGTCAGTGCCGCATGAGATTATGTCGAAGACAGAACTTTTGTTGGTGTTGGGGCCCTATGCAGTTGTCCTTCTGCACCTAGAGTTTGATGTCGCATGCTTCTTATTGTGTGTCCCTTATTGTGGGTGCATGGACGTTGCATCAACATCCAAGCTTCTGGCAACTTAGTGTTTTTCTTTGTTAGAGCTCGAGTGTAGAGCAGTCTTCTCCTCAGGCACGGCTGCCGCATGGACATGGACTGCCTGGGTGGACGCATGATATGCGTCTTCAGAAACAGAGAGGGAGACAGAGAGAGCATGCTCTGCAGTTGGACGAGGCACAACGGCCTTTTCTACCCATGTCCTGGGGTATTCTTAGGCTTTGGTAGCCCTGGAAAAGGACTCGCGCTACCTTCA
Organism: Iris macrosiphon; assembly: GCA_036927795.1. NCBI lineage: Eukaryota > Viridiplantae > Streptophyta > Magnoliopsida > Asparagales > Iridaceae > Iris > Iris macrosiphon. The sequence goes on from JAYESA010000007.1 coordinate 50,794,261, forward strand.
AAAAGCATTTTCTTGAAAGCTTGCTGGTTGAAGCGTACTAGCAGCATCTTCTGGGTTGAAACTAGATTAGCTGCATTGGACTACGTCACGACCTTCTCATTAGAGTAGAAAAAAGTCCCCAGCAGAGTCGCCACCTTGTTTGTTTAACAAACAAAAGAGTACAAAAAAATCCTAAACAGAAAGTCTAAGTACAATTATTTTTTATTCTGGAGAATGTAACGATGTAGATCGAGTACTGTAGTGACTCATTTACTCCATTGACGGTCCGATGAGGGAATGAGAATGCTTTCTACCATTCTCTCTCTTCTGCTTGTTTGTTTGTATATCTCCCTGTGCTTTTTAGTGGGTATGTAACCCTACTATTTATAGCCATTATGTTGACGGGCCCATGCGCACACGGATGCTGGAGCTTCCACATGTCCATTCTCAACAGGGTGCGGTTGCAACCTTGGATACATGTCAAGGTCGAGTTGCCACATTGAGTCTTTGTTGGGATCTGCTATTGCTAAAAATTTGGTCGGTTCTCGTACTTGGTGTGCGTGACATGGTCAGCTCGACACTTGGCCTGTAGAAAATCTGCTATGTTGCAACAGAAAGATCTTGGCTTGAGGAGCACTGTCATATTAATCGTATGGAGTCTGAGAGGTTTGGAACGCATGGTGTCTGGGACGGATAGGACCAGAGACACATAGATTCAGAGATATATGGAACACATAGAGTCTGGGACGCATGGGGCCAGAGACGCTTGGGATGCATGGGGTTTGAGAGGCATGGAACGCATAGAGTCTGGGGCGCATGGAGCCAAAGATGCTTGGGACGTAGGGAGTCTGGGGCGCTTGGGACCAGAGGCGCATGAAACTTTGTCCTTCATACACATGGCTTTGTATGGATGCAAAATAACAAAGGTAATTATGGCAGTGACTGATGCTCTGACACCAACTGTCAACCTAATAATTGAGGCATTTTAGAGCATCATTGTTGTTAGTCATAAATGCTCTGTCTTGACTTATGTGACATTTATGAACCCAAGGATCATGCGTCATTTTGACCTTTGACACATGATGAGCCTTTGACGCATGTGGACCGAGGTGCATATGGTCTTCTTAGATTTTTCATGCTTTCACAGCCTCGTGCTTGTATTCCAACTTCTTAAAAGTGTCATCCAGAATAGCAGAAGACTTGGCCACAGGACTAGAATTTTCATAAATGGCCTCCTGCTCCTGATGGGCTTCTTGAAAATCAACCTCTAATGTCTTAAGCTCGGCTTGGAGCTGCTTGATCTGTTCAGTAATGGGCGCTTCATGGGTTATACAATCTTGTCACGTAAGATAGGCCACCCCAAGATCATTTAACTCATTATGCTTTTGTTGCAATTTCTGGGGGTCCTAGTTCAAGGCCTCCTTGCTCATCGCATTAGATGGTCTTATCTTGTTCCACATAGCCAAGGAGGCGACTATGCTCCTTAGCTACCACGGCAGCCATGTCTACCTGCTGCGCTCGTTGTAGTTCATCCAAGCATTGTTCTACTTCAGTAAATTTCTGGAAAAACAAATATGTTGTCTGTTCGAGGCCAGGAAGGGTCCTCAAAGTATTGACTTGGCCAATTGCATAAATTTTGGCCCAGGAGAAAGAATTATTTCGCTCTAAGACGTTATGACCCCCTGCTTCAATAGAACATAAAAGCTTTGAATGGGGAACTTCACAGTTTCATCTATCTCAGCGAGGTTAGAAGGAGTCAAATGAGTTTGGGCAGAATAAATCGCGACGGGTTGGGCAGCTGGCACAACTATGCTCGATTATACAGGAGGTAAGATTGTAGCCACGGGATGAGTAGTTGCTTTGGGCAAAGTCAAGTCCCTAACAGTCGAAAGTATTGTCTTAATACTAGACAAGCTAGGGGTAGCAGTATTTTCAGTGCTAGGACCAGCAAGTGGCTCCTCAGGAAGTTTTGAACCTTCAGGACCCGAAGGAGTACCAGCCCCTGGTTCTCCAATATTAGTCCCGGGAGACGGTTCAATGGCCACAACTTTAGATGGACCGACAACAGCAGTTTGCCCTACACTAATAACGAGGGCATGCCCCTCGAAGATTTCTCTGACTCCGGAAGAGCAGGAGACAAATTTGGACCTCTTTCTAATGAGGCCCCCTTCTTCTCCTTCCTCTACACCTTCCTCCTCCGTTACAGCAAATATTTTTATGGGAGAGGGAGGAACTGTAGAATCAAAGCAATCCGTAGTTAATGACACCAGGAGAATGGAGAATTAAAGGGAAAATTTTTATCTCTTGTGAAGTTGGAAAATAACATAACCGGAGAAAATGACACGGCATGTGGCTCGTCCAGCGTAATCAAAGCCATTTACATAGCATCCAGGTCATCTACCAAGATATTTGATAAAGGAGTATCAGGCCCTGCCAACACTCCATCCGGGCCATACTCATCGGTAGCCCCAACGGCAGGCTCTTCAGTGGTGACGTCAGGTTCAGATTCTGGAGATGGTGTCTCTTCTTTACCAAAAAAAATCATCGAAGTTGCAGCCCTTCGTGGAAGTCTCTTCGTTCCCGTTCCCGGTCTCTAGATAAATCCATATAAACCAGGGGGAATGTTTAATAAGGGGATGACACGGTAATAAAGTTAAGAATTTTTTTGGTACCGCCATAGCGTCTAAAATAGGATCTGGCTCAGAAACCACCACCATAAGGGGTCCTACCTCTTCTCCCATAATTTCCTTTGCAGATGACTCTGATTTCTTTCCAGGCCCCGTTCCTAGGTCCACTTCAACTCCTACCTTCTTAGAGTGGCGAGGATGCTGCGCTACATAGGCTTTGCGCTTCATAGTCGGAGGGTCATCAAAAGGAGTTTACTCCTTAGTTGTCGGGTCATGTTCAACTAACAAAGCTCGAATGGCGCCTTTGCCCTTTTTCGGAGTTCGGTGAACCCTTTCATAATAAGGCATCAATGTTGTGCCTTCAATAATACCCCTCCCAGGATCAAAGCTAGATGGTGGGGCCTTCGCTGTATAATAAAAATTGGTCGTCGTGAATAATATGTTCAGTGCAACACCGGTAACAGGCAACACAAAGCAGGCCCGAGTACAGGTACCAGTGTAATAGCTCCACGATCAGGCCCCATCAAGCAAATTATCGCTGTACTCGATGCAAGAACTCAGGTTGCCTAACAAGAATTTTTTATACCCGAACTAGCGAGTAAACTGGCTTGGTAAATAAGGCTCAAAGAAGACAAAGATCATGTTCTGGTATACCAAGTGAGAGGGGCGGATGAGAAGAAGCCAACGGAAGATTTTCTCCGATAAAGTGCAAGCGTCCACCCTGTCATCCTGATGGATGATATTCCTCTCATCTTCTGAGAAGTGAGGGAATGTCATAAAGAATGCCCATCCTACCAAGTAATCAAGCACCCTTATACAGGCAGGAACCTATGTAGGAAGCCACTTTATCTCACAATAACGTCGAATGAAGGCATCCTTTTGCAACGTATCATCCTCTATCCAATGGTGCATCAGAGATCGGTGATAAAGCAAGTGCCAGCCTATCAAGTAGTGGTAGGGAAGCTCAACCCTGTTAAAGTCTGAGAACCCGGAGAGAGGTTTTTACCTTCGAGGAAAAATCTCGCAGATCGCTGTAAATACTACAAAATATAGCCTATAGCAGCGCAACTTTGTAGCCAAATGCTAACTTTATGGCTGAAAGATAAGTTGTGACTAACCCAATCTATCGCACCTGACTCTCCAGGGACTATGTAACTTCTTAGCCAAATCATCAAGTATCCCACCAGCACTGCCTTGCTTGACAGCTTATACATGTCTATGTAAAAGTAACCAAGCTCGTCATTAGGACCACCGGCTTCGTCAGCTTTAGCAACAAGCTTCTGATTCTTTCTTATCGAGGCCTCGACCTCTTGCCGAGATCGTGGTGCCCGGACATGGACCTTGTCCAACCCTTTCTCCGCGGGAAACATGTGGTGAGTCCAGCAGGAACCTATGTAGGAAGCCACTTTATCTCACGATAACATCGAATGAAGGCATCCTTTTGTAATGTATCATCCTCTATCCAATGGTGCATCAGAGATCGGTGATGAAGCAAGCGCCAGCCTATCAAGTAGTGGTAGGGAAGCTCAACCCTGTTAAAGTCTGCGAACCCGGAGAAAAGTTTTACCTTCGAGGCAAAATCTCGCAGACCTCTGTAAATACTACAAAATATAGCCTATAGCAGCGCAACTTTGTAGCCAAATGCTAACTTTATGGCTGGAAGATAAGTTGTGACTAACCCTATCTATCGCACCTGACTCTCCAGGGACTATGTAACTTCTTAGCCAAATCATCAAGTATCCCACCAGCACTGCCTTGCTTGACAGCTTATACATGTCTATGTAAAAGTAACCAAGCTCGTCATTAGGACCACCGGCTTCGTCAGCTTTAGCAACAAGCTTCTGATTCTTTCTTATCGAGGCCTCGACCTCTTGCCGAGATCGTGGTGCCCGGACATGGACCTTGTCTAACCCTTTCTCTGCGGGAAACATGTGGTGAGTCCAAGTTGTTAGATTGGGGGAGGCCCCTTCAGATGACTTCTCTTTCTTCGATGACTTATGGCAGATGTTGTGATGACAGAGTAACTCCTTATACACGGCCATGAACTCTGGGTTCTCATTTTCGAGCTCCCCTAGTTTATCATTGGTAGGGGTGTATTCTTCATATGGCTCTATGCCCCAAGGGAGTTTCAAAATTGCATGCATCTCATACAAGGTCAGTCCTATTTTGCCACCAGGCGTGAAGAAGGTCTTCTTGCGGCAGTTATACATCTCCATTAAACTAATAAAAAGGGAATATTTTGTCTCTAAGACATAGCATGTTCCCATGACAGTTAAGAATAAACCAGCCTCTCTGAGGTCTCGTGCATACTTCTTCAGTACCCATAGGGTTAGGCGAATCTATGAGATGTTATAATGAGTCTAACCGACCATTCGTAAAGCCCTAGTCGAATAGGATCCCTCCTTAGCAACCATCTTAAGGATGGTCTTTGTACCATAAGCATTGAGGTTCAGTCCCATCTCACTCCCCATAATACCAGGTATCAGACCTCGCACAAAATAAGAAGGTGACTCTTTATGGCAGAAAACATCCCTTTTGTTCTTCCCAGTTCCGAGCCGGAGCATGCCATTAATGGCTCCGTCTTGCTCTAGAGTCAAGTTCCAGTTTATCTTCCTCGGACCCATCACTACCTTGAAGTCTGTTAATTGTAAATGACGCTTGATAGTAGGAATGGACATCATTGACTCATGATAAGTAAATAACCAATTCTTCTTGGTCTTCCCTATCTCAGAGGCAGAAGTGATAAGGGCATCCCCAAATAAAAAGACCAACTATTGAAATAGTGGTCCTTCCCGGCAGGAATCTTTCACAAGTTTAGCTGACTTAGTAGAAAGAAACTCATTTGATCAGTAACAAACTTTTCTCTCATCTAGAAAATGCCCGTCGATCTGAACTTGGGTAGCAGCTACTATGTCCCCAAAGTTTGTATATAACATGGCCTAAGCAGGCCCCCGAAGTATCTTCCCAAAGGGGGTTATGGCTAAAGTTATTGCAAATTAAAAAGATGAAGATGATCAGAACCGTGAAGACAATAGTCGTAATAATCATGGATGACAATTGTCTGCGCATGGTATGGATGTGAACCCATCCATGCATCAGAACCATATTTGCACATGTTCTAGATGAGTTCCCATTCGTACGTCTAAACCATATTCGCGCATGTCCGAGATGAGTTCCCATCCATGCATCAGAACCAAGTATGTGCATATTCGAGTTGATTTATCATCCATGCATCAGAACAATGTGGAGACCTACGCATATTCTAGATAATTTCTCATCTATGCGACAGGGCTTTGTGAAGATATGTGCATGTTCCAAATGAGTTCTCTTCCATGCGAAAGACAGTTTCTATAAAAAATCCCTACCCTCGATCAACAACTGGACGTCGGGATAGAACTTGGGAGGATTTTCCTCGTCCTAGGTGTCTAGGCCTTTTCCCTTGTTGGCCTTTTTGGCAACGGCAGCGGCAAATTTGGAAGATTTGGGAGCCCTGACACAGAGAGCAAGGAAGCTTAGGGATGAAGAAGGAGAGAGAAATACGAGAGAAAAGTAAGAGCTTTCTCTCTCCTTAAGGAGCCCTATTTATAGGCTTAAACGTGTGACGATTGTTGGTGTTTTGCCTTTGGACTAGTGAAATATAGTTCCACATTGGCTACACCACTAAATTAGTATCTCAATATAGTACTTTGAAAGTGTTGTGGTTTGCACATGGGGTATGGTGGGGCACATGTGGGTGTCATATGGGGGTTTTCCTAGAAGAAAAAAGGAATAACTCCTCAAAGAAAGCATTTATGCTTTTTTCACTCACTTCAAAAAAATTCCTAAGTGGGGCTTAGCGACTCGAACTCGGGCTCAAGGGTACAAAGTGGCACTTGGTTGGCGCACTTTGCACTTAGCATGTTAGCATCGTCGAAAGTCGCTTGTGCGTATTTGTTGCGTTCGTGCGCTCGTTTTATGCTCGAGTTGCATACGCTATTACATGCGTAGGATCATACGCGGGCGTAGGCATAGGCAAGATGCAGGCTTGGCGCAGGCTATGAGCGGCTATGCGCAGCTATGCGTGTATGAGTATTTACACGTGTCTGCCAATATGTTGTTCTGCACTACTGCGAGCATACGCGCATTGGCCGCTGTGCTACTGGATTATGTATGTAGGAGAAGTTCGGTTGAGCTGCTGCGCTCATAAGCGCAGACAACACGGTTGGCGCATAATTTCCCTGATTATGGAATTTGAACGATTATGGAAGGATTGGGTCATTAATTCAAATCCTATTTTTATAGGATTCTTCCTATCTTTTCATAATCATTTGGCAACCAGGATTAGGGATAGGGTTTTCGCTCTCCTATATAAATACTCTCTTCGTGCCCCTTTAAGAACTTACTTTAAAATTGAGAGACGAAGAGAGTTGATGCACCTACCGTCGTTGGAGTCCAGGGAGTTCGTCCGAGTCCAAAAAGGAGGTAACAACGAGTGTTCCAGAAGTTCTTCAAGAACTTGCTAGTTCTTGGAAGCAGATCGTGGTGGGGCAAATCTTACTTTGAGCAATGGTGATCATCATCACTCCATCAAACAGAGATCCATCTTCTTTTTCTTCTTTCTCTTCTCTTTTGGTAACTCATTCTGTCTCAATTGCAACTGCATTTGCAAGGAAGAACAGAGTTTGATTCTGATTATTGTTATCTTGTAAGCAAGTTGTAATCAGAGATAAATATTATAGTTCTTCGTTGGAATTAAGCATTCAGAAGAAAATTTTGTTTATACGAACTTTTGAGTCTCGACTACAACTTCATGATCAAACAGAGAAAGACTATAAAGTTTACTGGAACCTCTGTTCCTGGCCTAGTTCCACCATATTTTGATTAAGCCCCAGGAATAATAATCTCAAAGCAAGATCCGAGTTAGATTGAAAACAACCGTGCAAGTCTTCTCGACACAAGTTTTAACGAACTTAAGAAGTTTGATGGGGAGTATTACAATATCTAGAAGAGAAATGTCAGTCTTAATATTCTCTTGTAAAGTTGGATTTTATATTGATAGATCCTGAGCATGTTATTCTGGAGGGTTATAATATTAATGCTCAAAAGATTGCTGATGCAACTGTTGCACGAAACAAATAGAGGAGAGATAACAACCTCTACAAGTTGCTGATTCTGAACTACATAAAAGATACTCTGGCAGAATCATACAGTAAGATGGACCATGCAAAGGTCGTTTGGGAGTCACTAAAAAAATATTACAAGGCTGGTGAGAACTGGAACAAAATCTATATGAGAGAAAAGGTTTAGACGATACGATTTGAGGATGACAATTCAATGTTGCCTCAAGTCAAGGAATTTTCCAAGTTACATAAAAAATATGAGGATGATGGTATGCCCATTATCTCCCACCTAGATGGAGAAACTTTATCTCGGATATGCATCGAAAGATGGAGGTCAACCTTGATCTTCTGCTGCATTGGATCCACATTGAAGATGAGTTGGGGGCTCAAAATAAGGTGGACATATTGTCCAAACAGTTCACCAAGGCCAACTTAGTGCATGTTGGTGACTCCAAGGGAAAGTAGAAGGCTTCATATAATAAGAAGAATGACTTCTACCATCTGAAGGTGAAGTCGACTTCGTTCAAACCAAGGCCTAAAAATGATGAGGCCTATTTTAATTGTGGCAAGAAGGGCCACTACCGGGAGGACTATAGATCCAAGCCCAAATAGACCGAGCAATGGGAGCCTAACAAGGTTGCGATGATTGTGCAGGTAGCTTCAACTAGTGTCAACATTGACCGGTTGGTGGACACTGGTGTATCCTATCATATTTGCTCAAAGAAGGAGTTATTCACTACATATAAGCCTACCTCTGAGAAGGTTATGGTGGCAAACCAGGCACAAGCTGAAGTACTTGGGATCGAAATAGTGGTACTGAATTCGACGTACTGAATTTAACTTCAGAGAAGTTGCTGACGCTTCAAGATATGAAGTACGTACCAGTGATTGCCAAGAATCTGGTCTCAGAAAGTCTGCTCTACAACGTAGGCTTGAGGATGGACATCAATGCTAAAAAGATGGTGATGTCTTATAAAGGAACATACTTAGGAAAGACGTTTTTCACCGAAGGGATGTTCAAATTTCAACTTGTAACTCCTGCTAATAATGTTAATGTAGTCTCTTTTTTTGGTTATTCTCTTGACTTATGACATAATAGACTAGGATATATTCATTATAAAATAATAAACAAGATGTCTAGTCTAGGGCTTATCTCCAAATATACGGGTAAGGCGGTAGAGAAGTTTGTGGTCTGTGTGCAGACAAAGATCACAAAAAAATCGTTCAAATGGGTAAACCGAAGCACAGATCTTCTGGAGTTTGTGCACTCAGATATCTGTGAATTCAAATAGTTCTCCACAAATATCGGGATAAAATAATTTATTACATTCATCAATAACTTATCAAAGTACGCATTCGTTTATCTCCTCAAGTCAAAGGATGAAGCGTTCAATAAGTTCAAGGACTTCAAAGCTGATGCCGAGCGGCAGACAGGGCAACAACTCGAGAAAGTCATCGAGGCGGAGAGTATTGGTCTCTTGAATTCACATAGTTCTACAGAGAATATGGAATTATTAATGTGACAACTGCTTTATATTCTCCTCAATCAAACGGTGTGGCAAAAAGGAAGAACATAACGTTGACAGAGATGATGAACTAAATATTGTTAACTGTGGGTTTTTCAAACTGCTTTTGGGAAGAAGCTACTCTTACGGCTACTTTTATTCTGAACAAAGTATCGTAAAAAACTTTCGATGTCACTCATCATGAACTCTGGTTCAAAGTCAGACCCAAGTTAAATGTCATTCGATTATGGTGGTGTCTGGCGTATGTGAAGCTTTCGAACTTAAAGATTCAGGACCTAGTTATGAAGACTACAAAGACTATCTTCTCGGGGTATGCTGAGAAGAGTGATGCTCGGAGGTTTCTTGATAATGAATCAAATCAAATCATCGAATCACATGACATAGAATTCTCTGAAGATAAATTTGTAAGGCGCAAGAACATATTAATCGTAGAGATTCTGGAGAATAACGTGAGTGCACAGGAGGATAACGCTTCCAATAAAAATGTAGTCCAAGAAGAAGTCGTCGTTGCAGAGACAACGTTCAAATTAGAACTCGCAGAACCGAAAACTAAGCGAGTAAGGAAATAGGACTTCGGAGATAATTTTATTACCTATCGTGTGGAAGCATATCAGCTTACATATGATGAGGCGATGAAGACCAGAGATGTTATCTTTTGAAAAGAGTCTATAAATGATGAGTATGACTCAATAACCTGCAACAACACTTTGGTGTTGGTTGACCTTTCTGAATGGGCTAAACAAATCGTATGCAAGTGAATCTTAAAGAAGAAGATGAAGGCCAATGGAACTATTGACAAGTTCAAGGTAAGGTTGGTTGCCAAGAGGTTTTCTCAGATGCAGGAGATAGACTAATTTGACACATATGCTCCAGTAGCACAGATGAAAACCATCAGGATATTGATTGCTCTAAGTATAATTCATAAGCTAGTAATATATTAGATGAATGTTAAAACATTATTCCTAAATGGTTGACCGAAGAGATTTACATGCAACAACAACAAGGATTTGTCAACAAAGGGCTTGAAGACAAAGTTGCAAGTTGGTAAAATTATTATACAGTCTGAAGCAAGCTCCCAAGATGTGGCATAAGAAGTTTGATAAAGTTATAAGATCAAACAGCTATAGGGTCAACAAGATGGAGAAATATGTTTATACAAAGTTTGCTGTCAGGAGAGGATTTATCGTTTGTTTGTACATGGATGACATGTTGATCCTGGGTACGAATCTAGCACATGTCGTTGAGACAAAGAAGTTACTCCTATCTAAGTTCAGTGTAAAAGGACTTGGGGGAAGCTGATGTTATCTTGGGAATAAAGATCATCCGGACGGACACTGTAGTGGTGCTGTCACAGTCTTATTATATTGTAAATATGATCACATGCAATGGATATGAGGATCTTTCAGGGATCGATACTTTGTATATGTGTGACAAGAAGCTAAAGCCAAATCTAAGGAAAAGTGTCAGGCAGTTGGAGTACTCAAGAGTCATTAGGAATTTGATGTATGCAACAACTGCCACAAGGCCTGACATAGCTTTCACAGTGGGATGCTAAGTCGGTTCACGAGTAATCTAGGTATTGAGTACTAAAAAGATATAAAGAGAGTGATGAGATATCCCAAGTAGATTCAGAAGTATGCACTACACTACAGCGATTATCCGACAGTAGTGAAAGGCTTTAGTAATGCAAGATGGTGCTCAGAAGTAGAGAGCGAAAGATCCACAAGAGGATACGTCTTCTTCATTGATGGAGCTTCTATAACGTGGAAGTTGTAGAAGCATACTATGCTCTCTCATTTCTCCATGGAATATTAGTTTTATGCACTGGCGGCTACATCGGATGAAGCAGAACGGCTTTGGAAGATCATGTATGATCTTCCATTGGTTAGTGTGCAGATTCTGACGGTATCTATATACTGCAAAAACCAGACGACTATATCGGTGGCATCAAATAATATCTTCAATGGTATAAAAATAATTGTGCGACTAACGCACAGGACATTGAATAATCTTATCAAGACTGGAGTCATTGCCATGATTGATGTTCAGAGCCAGGAGAATCTGACGAATCCGCTCACCAAAGGTCTCAAGTGCCAGCTCGGTGAGGATATATTAATCAAAATGGGCTTGAAGTCATTATGATATTATGACTTTGTAATTCTACCATAAAGTTTTATGGTATTAGTTCAAAGAAAAATCTACTAGGATCTAGCTTTTGGTTCAAAGAAGGATCATTGGCTGGGAGAATATCGGAAACAGTGGGTAGTCCTTTGAGACATTGAGGGATTACCGACCCAGAACCACTGTTGTCCACTATTTGTCCTTGGTGTAGAACAAGTCCCGTAGGAGGATGACTTAGACGCCTTAATGAGTTCTCGAATATTTTGAATGTCCGGGGTGCTTTACCGGAAGCACGAATTGTGCAGCACTACAAAGGAGCGTATTACTCTATTCTAAAGTATGGTGACGCCACATGAGGTACCTTGAGAGGGTAAAGACTCGGCTTCGGGCCATGTCATAGTGGCATAGTACCGCACATAGGCATGAAGCCTAATGTTGTAAAGAGTGGTAGACAACACTACAAATTGGCCGATGACCTCATATTAGAGTGTTGTGACACCAACAAGAGGTAAAATATGTAAAGTCTCGGCTACGTCAGCCATGTCACAATGGCGTAACACCGCAAGGAAGAGAAAGACTTCATGTTGGGTATTATTGCACTATAAAGAGGCTTGCGTCCTCATGCTACAATGGTATAACCCCACGATGAGCGGTAGTCTCGTCTTTGGGCCATGTCATAGCGGAGTAGCACCATAAGGAAGCACAAGGCTTCATTCCAAGAATCTTTAAAAGAACTCACCTAGAGTGTGTGGAAAGAGATATATGCCATCTCTTTAGGATAATCTTGTAGACACTCAATATAAATACACCAAAATCAGGCGGGCATAGGGCCTTTAATGTGCAACCGAAAGCACAGCTGATGTCATTGTGTGAGTGAAAGAATTGCAGTTATGGTGCATAATTCAAGGCTTAGTCCATTCTTCTATCATACTATTATTTGACCCATACAGGAAGATTCAAATCATAAGTGACATCTATCCTAATGCATAATGGCCAGTCACTATGGGGAACGCTCACTACTAGAATAAGTGGGATTAGCGACATTTTTTAGCGACTCCAGGTAAAAATGTCGCTAATTTAGCGACTCCATGTAAAACGTCGGTAGACGTCGCTAATCGGCGACATTTAACGACGTTTAGCGACTTATGTTCAATTTTTATAAGATTAGTCGCTATAAGTTCAATTTTGGTCGCTAAACGTCGCTAATATATCTAAGTTAGCGACGTTTAGCGACGCAAATAGCGACGTTTATATTAGAAATATTTAGCAACGTGTTTAGCGACGACCGTAACGTCGCTATAATTTAATTTAGTGACGTCCTTATTTGACGTCGCTAAACGTCGCTAAAATTTGGTTAATTAGGGCTCGGTTTCGTTTTTCCCTATCTGTTGAAATTTCAAAACGAAAAAATTTCTCCCGCCCCCCCGCTCCGTTGACCGCCTGCTCCGTCGACCTCCCCCGCGGCTACTCCGGCATCCCCCTCCTCTTCCTCGAGCTGTAGGTAAAGCCTAACTCTCTCTCTCTCTCTCTCTCTCTCAGAACACATGTGATACTGACACAGACACGACACACACACACAGATGGTGACACAGACACGACACGACACACACACATACTGACACAGACATTGATAAGGACCTAGGGTTAGGATTAAGTTTTTTGACATGGACACAGACACTAATATCACATGGACACAGACAGACACTAATATCACATGGATACAGACACTAATATCACATGGACACAGACACTAATATCACATGGACACAGACTTGGGGCTCTGGCATGGGGTACTGCAGCAGTGCACCCAAATGGTGCCTGTCAGTTAGGCTTGGGGGCAGTCCCTAGGCACTGCAGAGGCATGCCTTAGTGCATCTCAGTTTCAGTTTGGTATCAGTCATCAGTACTTATACACTGATACGTATCAGGGACTGTGTGAGGTATCAGTACAGGCAATTGTAGGAGTTGATCCAGGCAAGGTATAAAGTCAAGTGTTAATAGGGTATATATAGATATGTAGGTTAGTGATGTTTAGAGATGTTAGATAGGAGTGTACTAAGATGGTATCTAGAATAAGCGGGATGGCATGCTCGAGCCTTGTAGTGGGCAGTGAGAAGGAGGTCTGCAACAGTGAGCAGGCAACCGAAGAGGAAAACCATCAGCACTGTGTCATTTCAGCAACCATGTATCAGTAAGTATCAACAAGTCCCACTGTATCAGTATCCGTTTTTAGTTGCATTTAGTGAGCTATGTATACTAGTTTTAGTTAGCTTAGTGTCCAGGTATTGGTTAGTTGGTTTAAGATGGGTTAGCATGAATATTGCTTATTTTAGACTTTGATAAATGAAAGTATGTATTATATCAGATATGATTTTTATAGTACGGTTAAGTTATGAAGCTAGGTGATAAACCACTGTATGTAATGATTTATATGATACATACTATCATTTTTGCAGAAGTATCTAGAAATGGATATGAATTACTATCTGCGTCATCGTTCGTGGATGTACAACCGTCATCCTGATAACATGTGCGGTGTACGGGATGAATTCATTGAGGATGTACAGCAGTTCCTGCAGTTCGCCAAGGCGTTCCCTCAGTACATGGACGGTACCAAAATTAAGTGTCCGTGTGTGAGATGTTGCAACAGGAAATATCATCCAGAAGTGGAAGTTACGTATCATTTATACTCGAAGGGCTTTACGCCGAATTACTATCAGTGGACCGCGCACGGAGAACTTGTATCTCTAGCATCGGAGTCGGAGCCCTATGTAGAGCCGTATATGGATGTCCAAGACCACGATGCTTACGACGACGGGTTGGTGAACATGGTTTATGATGCGGCGGGGCCTAGTTTCAATCCTGACAATTATGATACGGCGGGACCGAGTTTCAATCCGGACAATTATGATGCAGTTGAGGAGGCACCGAATGCCGATGCTGCAAAGTTTATGGAGTTGCTTGAGAATGCAAGGACTCCACTATATCCTGGTTGTAAGGATCATTCACCGTTGGAGGTGGTTACAAGATTATTGAGCATCAAGTCCGATTTTAACATGTCGCAAGAATGCTATAATCGACTGCTCGATTTGATTATAGAGATCTTGCCCGAGGGTGCAAAGTTGCCTAAAGACTTCTATCGATCTAAGAGGATGGTGAGATCGCTTTGGATGGGATACAAAAAAATTGATGCATGTCGCAACGGGTGCATGTTGTACTACAAAGACGACAAGGATGAAGATGCGTGCAGATTCTGTGGTGCTGATCGCTACAAGGCCACTGTTAGAGAAAAGTTTGTCGGTGCAAGGAAGCCTACCGATTCGATGCACTACTTGCCTTTGACGCCGCGGTTGCAGCGGTTGTTTATGGTTAAGGAGACTGCAGAAAACATGAGTTGGCACAGGCAAAAACAGATCGAAGGAGTATTGGATCTTCCATCCGATGGAGAAGCATGGAAGCACTTTGATCGAGAGTATCCACATTTTACCGAGGAAGCACGTAATGTCAGATTGGGGCTCTGCTCTGACGATTTTACCCCATTCGGACTTTCGGGCTCCCAGTATTCGTGTTGGCCAGTGATCGTCACTCCGTACAATCTACCGCCTTGGATGTGCATAAAGACTCCGTATATGTTCCTAACCGTTATTATCCCGGGTCCGAACAATCCGAAGAGGAACATCGATGTGTATTTACAGCCTTTGATAGATGAGTTAAATCAGCTGTGGGAAGTAGGTGCCAACACGTACGATGTTTCTAGGAAGCAAAATTTTCAGATGAGGGCAGCACTTATGTGGACCATCAACGACTTTCCGGCCTATGGAATGTTATCGGGATGGAGCACCCATGGTCGTCTCTTATGTCCGTATTGCATGGACCATTCTCAGGCTTTCCGTTTGAAACACGGAGGCAAACCGTGCTTCTTCGATTGTCATCGACAATTTTTGTCGAAGGATCATCCGTACCGGAGGAATCGGAATGCTTTTCGTGCGGGAGTTGTGGAGAAGGCCAATCCACCGCCAAAGTGGCCCGGATGCACGATATGGGAAGAGGTAAAAGATTTACCAAGTGCTATCGAAGAGCCTGCTAAGGGGTACAAGTGTGACGGATTTGGTCGCACCCATAACTGGACGAAGAGGAGTATATTCTGGGATCTGCCATATTGGAGCACCAATCTGATCAGACATAATCTTGATGTCATGCATATCGAGAAGAATATGTTTGATAACATAATTAATACTGTAATGGATGTAAAGGGGAAGACGAAAGATAATCCGAAGGCCAGGTTGGACTTAGAAGACATATGTAGACGTCCTGCATTGTATTTGATAGAGGAGGGGAATGGAAAGTTAAAGCAACCTATGTCAGTTTTCTCACTGGATAAAGAGAATAAAGGTAGACTTTGTAGGTGGATTCAGGGTCTAAAGTTTCCAGACGGGTACGTGTCGAACTTGAAAAGATGCGTCGACCTCAAGGAGAACAAACTAGTAGGTATGAAGAGCCACGATTGTCACGTATTCATGGAGAGGTTAATTCCGATTGTATTTTGGGAATTCTTACCGCAGGTCGTTTGGGACCCATTGACAGAGCTGAGCATATTCTTCAGAGATCTTTGTTGTACTAAGTTGCTCGTCGATCGTCTAGAAAAGCAAGAGAGGGACATTGCGGTAACACTATGTAAGCTCGAGAAGGTGTTTCCTCCTGGATTCTTCGACTCTATGGAGCATTTGCCAATTCATCTTTCCTATGAGGCACGTGTTGGTGGTCCTGTCGGTTATCGGTGGATGTACCCCTTCGAGCGCTATCTGAATCACCTAAAGAGAAAGGTGAAAAATAAGGCACGGGTTGAAGGCTCTATTTGTGAAGCTTATGTTCTCGAGGAGATTACAAATTTTTGCTCAACGTATTTTAAACCGCATGTTGCTACTAATAGGACGAAAGCTCCCAGAAACGACGACGCATATCAGGAATCTAATGATGCAATACTCAAAGTATTCAATGCATCCGGAAAGCCCTCGGGAAAAATGAAGAAGAGATATTTGAATGACGATGAGCTAAGGGCTGCTCAATTGTATATATTACTCAATTGCGATGAGGATGAAGTGGAGAAGCTAGAGGGGTAAGTAATTAATACGTCCACGTTTACATCATCTCAATGTAATAGTATAAGATACTATTATGCTACTAATCAGCAGTTGCTTCATTGTTTTTCAACACATATAATGATGAGTTGAGGTCGGTTAGACCCTACATAACAGACGAAGAAGTAGAACAAGATATGAGATGCCATTTTTCTTCTTAGTTGAGCGCATATGTAAGATGCTTGGTAATTACTTTTTATTTCTGCACTTGCAAAACAAATAACTTACTATCGCTACTTTGGTATTTAGGTCGATCGTCTAATATCACCCGAGACTGAATCTATTAGGACTCTAGCCAAGGGACCAATTACTGTCGTAAAAATATGGCCAAGTTTCTGTGTGAATGGGTTCAGGTTCAAGTCAACAAATGCTCCTATCAGAGACAGCTTTCTGGATCTTGATTCCACGAAAAACAGTGGTTTGTGTATCAAATCTACAAACTACAAAGACGTCAATCCGGGCAATGATTTTTTTGGCATCTTACGAGAGATTGTGGAGTTGACATATAATTATGGCCCAGAACCTGCTAATATCGTGCTATTCAGGTGTGAATGGTTTGATCCGATTCAAGATCAAGGTTGAAAAATTGACAAGCATGGCCTTGTGGATATAAACTACAAGCGTAGATATCAAGGCTATGAACCATTTGTCCTATCAAGTCAGGCTCAGCTCGTGTACTTCATAACTTATCCTAGACGGGGGACAGCGAGGTCGGATTGGTGGGCAGTATGCAAGACTAAAGCTAGAAATACCTTTGACATTGACGAAATAGCTTATCAGGAGGACGATCTACCTCTTGTAACAAATATTGTAGATGTGGACTCAACGGAAGTTACTCATTACACGAGTAATAATGTAGAAGATGTAGAATTATCCGAAGAGGACGACGAAGTAGATAAAAGTGAAGACGAGGAAGAGGAAGAGCAGGACGAGGAAGGCGAACAAGATGAATTTTCTGAAGATGATTGAAAATATAAAATATTCCATGTAGAATATAACTGTATTTGGACTGTAAATATTGCATGTAGAAGTAAATGTTGACATTAACGAATATATGTATTATATTTTGACTATATAATGCTTTGAGATATGTATCACATTTCGACTGTAGAATGTAGTATATATTTGTGTTTCTCTATATTCATCATATGTTGTTATCAGATATGACAGGACGACGCGGAGGATTCGGCAGGTCCCGAGGTAGACAGAGTGCCACTCCGGTACTGCCTACTGTTGGTTCCGGATTATCGTCGCCCAGTACTCCAGTATATCGATCAGTCACATCTTCGACTGCGACGACGTTGCGTGGCATCACTCCTGGGACGAGTAGTTCCAGGCGTGATAGTACTCCCTCATCCAGCGTTCCTCCTGCTGACGGAACCATAGAGACAGATGAGCATGTAGACGAGGTCGTGCCGACGTTGTCCCAGCATCAGCAAGATCCTCCATGCGCACCACCGGAGGAGACGAGGACAGAGATTTGGGCCGACGGTACAAAGTAAGTCAATTAGATGGTTTAGTATATATTTGTGTTTCTCTTTATTCATCGTATATTGACTTTTTCAGTAATCTAAATTATTATTTCTGTATAGATATCGTCCATCGTCGGTTCAGAGACGCCTGGGCCAATTTCTCAGGAACAACTACGGTGGCCCTTGAATCAACTACTCTGAGGCTCCGGAGGAGAGGAAGACGTTCTGGTTTGCGCACTTTCAGGTAAAAGTATATTAAATAAATCCTCTAATTTATGCATATTCGTGATGCTAACTTAATGAATTATTTATTGTAGCAAACGTATTTTTATCCTCCGCACCGGGCCGAGTTGATCGAGCGGCTCTTTCCTACCGTTGCCGCCAAGCTTATCCGAGATGCTCTGGATGACCAGAAGGTTCGTGATCGTGCTGGAAAACCGATCCAAGGTTGGATCACGCCTGAGCAGTGGACTGCGATGAGGGCTAGATTCGATGATCCGAGCTACAAGAAAAGGTCTAAGAAGGCCAAGGCGGCTAGGCAGAATGCTGCCAAGTGGTGTGGTGGCTCGATTCCGATGACGGAATATTTTCGTCGTTTGGTATATTTTTTCTTTTAAAATATATGATTTTAATATAAGTACCATAAAATGGTACTTGGAAAAAATATTTAAGTTTAGTAATAAAAAATATATTTTTAACAGGTACGGAGGGGTGAGGATGCAAACATGGTGACCGTCTTCTTGGCCACCCATCACAAGGACGGAAATCTCATTGATGAGAGGGCCTCACAGACCTACGTAAGTATTACTTTACTTTATGTTGGTTTTAATATAACTTAGGCAATTATTGAGTTTCCAAACCTTTTCTAGGCCGAGTATCTTAGGCTTCGTGAGCGGGCGACTGCTAGTGCACCTACACCTGGAGAGGCTGGTGCTTCGTCGCAGCCCGGTCCATCTCCGTCGGCGGACGACCTGTGGGTGACCGCAGCTGGTGGTCTCCAGAGGGGTACGTACTACGGTACGGGCTCCTATGGCGCCCTGGTTGCGACGCAGTCATCTAGGGCCTCCCCGATAGCTGTGCATTCCACACACCCCTCGCAGTCGCAGCCCTCGCAGTCGTCGGCCAGAGTCCAGGAGGCCGTTGACCGTCAGATTGCGTCTCTCCGTGATGACTTGCTGCGAAGTATGGAGGACCAGTCCCGGTCCCAGCCGCAGGCGGACGATCCGATGCTCATCGCACGATTGGATATGCTCGACCGTAGCATGACGGAGCTACGAGAATTGACAAATAATATTAGAGCCTCCAATGATCGCAACATCATGGAGCTGCAGGCGTCACAGCTATCGATGGGCGAGAAGCTGACGAGGATGCATGCGTCACAGCTATCGATGGACGAGAACCTGACGAGGATGCAGGATTCAATGGGTGATAGCAGTACGAGGCTGTTATCTACCCTGGATTCTTACAACCAGCGACTCGCATACTTGGAGCGGGCACGGCCTCCACCGACGTCACTGCCTTCTCCATCGACATCGGTGTCGATTCCACGGGACGAGTATGAGGAGTTGTTATCCTTCAAGCACGCCGCTGGTCAGCCTCCTGCAGATCCGTAGTAGTATAGTTATTTTTATTATTATTTATGAATTATTGATACTTCAACAATAGACATGATGTATGATGCTTCTTGTGGTCTTTAATTTTTTAGTTAATTTAATTGGATTATATAGTTATCCACATTTAATTGGATTGATACTTCTTGTGGTCTTTAATTTAATTGGATTATATAGTTAACTAGATTGAATCATGTTGGTGTGTATGATGAAGATGATGTAAAACTGCAGGGAATCACCAATATTTGCTTCTGCACATTTTTTTTTTATTTTTTTTTAAAAATTAGCGACGTTATTAGCGACGTTTAGCGACGTTTAGCGACGTTAATTTACGTCGCTAATTACGTCGCTACTTAGCGACGCTGTAAAACGTCGCTACGGACGTCGCTAATTACGTCGCTAAACGTCGCCAATTGCTGACATGGCAGTATAGCCAGGTCATTAAAGACGTCGGTATAACGTCGCGATAGATGTCGCTAATCAGCGACGTTTAGCGACTTTTCTAAACGTCGCTTTTTAGTGACTTGGCGTCGCAAAACGTCGCTAAATTTAGCGACACATTAAAGTCGCTAAAAAATGTCGGCATAGCGACGTTTAGCGACATTTTTTGTTTTAGCGACTTGGTGTTTTCCGACTGCTTTGAAACGTCGCTAATTACGTCGCTAAACCTAATTAGCGACGATTTTTGGTTATTTAGCGACGTTTTTAGACGTCGCTAATTTGACTTTTTCTGGTAGTGGCTAAACCCTTACATTGAGATATATGGCAGATTATTGGTATTTTGTATTTGGACTAGTGAAAGATAGTCCTACATTGGCTACACCACCAAGTATGTATCTCAATATAATACTTTATATGTGTTGAGGTGTGCACATGGGATGTAGTATGGCATATGTGGGTATCATGTGGGGGATATTTTCCTAGGAGAAACAAGGAATAACTCCTCAAAGAAAGTATTTATGCTTTTTGTCACTCTCTTAAAAAATATCCCTTAGGAGCTATCGCAACTCGGACTCGGGCTCGGGCTCAAGGGCGCAAAGTGACGCTTTGTTGGCGCACTTTGCACTTAGCACGTCAGCATTGTCAGCATCGTCACAAGGCTCTTATGCGAATTTGTTGCCCCCATGCTCTCGTTTTATGCGCAAGTTGCATTGTAGGAGCATGCGCGGGCGTAGGTGAAGGCAAGGCGCAGGCTATGTGCAGCTATGCACATTTATGTGTGTGCACACATGGGTTGTTGCACTGCTTCACGCATGGTCTGTTGTGTTGCTTGCTTATACGCGCATGAGCAGTATGGTTGAGCTACTACGCGCATATGCGCAGAGAGCGCAGTTGGCGCATAATACCCCTAATTGTAGGATTTAAATGGTTAAGGAAGGATTGGGTCGTTAATTCAAATTTGATTTTTATGGGATTCGTTCCTATCTTTTCGTAGGGTTACATACATAATACAAGTAGATATTTCTCTCGTTTTCTTCTTCATTATCTCTTATAAGAGTTCTTGAAGAACCCCTTTATCTTTTAGACAACATTATTAATATATAGGCCTACCAAGAAGGCCCATGATCCATAATCCTTCTTGAATAAGTAATTATGATTTTTTTTTGTTTTCCTCTTCTTAACGATGAAAAGAGGTTTTTTTTTCTACAAAGAAATAAATCCTTCTAGATCATTCAGCCAACAATGGCTATTAATATATCCTTATGGATAAATTAGCCATCAATGACTACTAATAGATCCTTGTGGATCAATGAGCATTCAATACTTATCAATAGATACTTTTATATCAATCAGCTAACAATGACTAAGTCATCCATTCCATAAAATAGAGCAACTACATCGAATGGAGTAGCCTCATGCTCTGGGGGGGCTCTAGGGAAGGCAACAACCTTATGGAAATCAATATCATCATAGAAGTCTTAAAAGCATGTCAGGATTAAACTCGACTGAAGGCTTAGAAGCTTTCTAGAAACAAATATTATGAAAGGTTTAATATTTTGCCAGAAGAAAATATCGCAAAAGTATTAAATATTTGTCAGAAGAAAATATTGTAGAAGGTTATAAATTTTCTAAAAGCAAACGTCGCATAAGGATTAGAAGTTTACCATAAGAAATGACATAGAATGAAGCAACATTGTTTGTGGTAATATTGTGGAATACAATTAAAAGGTATAATGGAGTTGTCTTGCAAAATATTGTTTTCAAAATGGAACTGCCATGCAGAACATTGTAGCTCCGTAGAATGGAGCATTCCGAAACTAAGCTTTGTGGATTAGATCAACTATGTGGAAAGAAGCTATATAGTGAAACTCAACTCTATGCAATAGAGCTACCTCGTTTAACATATTAGCTCTACAGAATATAACATACCTGTAGAGTAGATCTATCTCATAGAACTTAGCAGTTCCATAAAATCAATCCCCCGTAAAATTGAGTTGTCCTACGAAACTTAGTAACTCCACATAATAGAGAAGACCCGCAAAATTTAGCAACACTACGGATCTAGCCCTCGTATAACTTAGCTTCGTAGAATAGAGCAACCCTACGAAACTTTATCGTTTAACAGTTTCCCCGAAGAAAACTAGAACCCCCCCCCCCCCCATAGGGGGCGCTGGACCCTTGACCCCGTTAAGGGACCAAAAAATATCGTGTAGTCCAAATTTAGCCTTGTTGTCAAGATTTTGTCATAATTTTTTTTTTGGCGGAGGCATATCACTGCTTTGACATCCAAAAAGGCTTAAGATTCTAGTATAAGCAAAAATATGGTTAAGACCTTGCCTTTCTATACCATTAGTAACTCTTCCTTTTCAACTTCATCTTCTGGGTGTAGGAAGACTATGTCTTCCTAATGAACCTAAAGTTTATATTGAAGCTAAAGTTTACTAGAAAATTTTGTTCACTATAACCTAAATATGTTAATATACTAATAAAAAAGATAAGGCATTAGTCTTGACATATCTATATCATCGTTGAAGCAATATATTTTTCCATAAGAAAAGTTAATAAAATTATATACGTATTATTTTTGCCTAAGTGATAGTATTATTGCTGGGATAACGTTGCCATAAACTAGATTTTGTCGAGTATTTTTCCTCCTAGTGTTTCTTAAAATAAATATAATTTGGTTAAGCATGAGCCTTGTCATATGGCATAGATCTGTCACATCCTAGTATTGCTTGAAGCTAAGTTAATTATTTTGTCTAAGTCTTTAGCCTTGCTAAAAATGGAAGTAACACTAAGAGTCTTCGCAATTTTAGCATCATTAAACTTGTTAAATATTAGCTTTGACAGAAGAAAAAGTTAATATTGGCATAGGGCACCATACTACTAGTTTATCGAAAGCAAAGCTAGATATTTTAGTGACCGAGTCTCATCCCTCCTCTTGAAACAAAACTACTAATTGGTAGAGGCATAGCCTCTCTCTATAGATATGCTTAATGCATACTAATAAAACTTGAAGTTTATAAGTAGAACTTGCAATTAATAGGAATAAATCTGCACTTTACTATAATTAAAATACTATATGTTAGGAGCCACCAGTTCCACATGTTTAATCCATAATTTCTATGTCCCAGAACTCAGAAGTTCACATATAGTTGCTTCTGGATATTTTATTTATCTAATGCACTAATATCCAATATCCAACCTGAATTATACCTTTGCATGAAGCAAGTGGGTGATATTCAAAGCAAAACATTTCTTGCGTACCTGTCATGTGCCTGCTAATATAGGGTAGTATTTTTGAAATAGTTAACTTTAACAAGTACATGGAAGACTCGGTATAGAAGACTAACATGCAATTTTTTGAATTTTATTACTGGATTATTATGTTTTCTTTTAGTTTGGATGGCTTTTGATAATTTATTGTTTAGAAGATTAATTGAATTATATTTCATACATGTGATCAATTCAATTAATTTGTGATTAGGTATGACAAGTAAAAAGTTAGATGTCTGGTTGATAGTGCGACTACTTATACTATTCTTCATGAATGAAAATTTTAAACTTCATACCTAAGCAGAAACTTTGACAACCATATCAGGAACATCCATCTGATAGAGTGGCATTATATAGTATACTTTAAACTATCTAATGTAACAAATTTACTAATAAAAAGACCTTATGTTCTACATGTTCTGAAAGAACGTTGTTCAATTTTAAGGACATCAAAAAAAAATTATCAAGCTGAAACCACTGATAAATTTTGAGTGGAGTTCCAATACATATGGACAAAAGCATGTATTGGAGATGAAGAAAATGTTTATGCTCTGGTATAACCGTCTGAGCAATATGTGATGAGACTGGATGTATCGTATATCACTTTTACACACGGGTATTACCTTACTTGTAGTAAGAATCTCGTGTATTCTAGTATGCTTTGTCAAGAATGTTCCTTTATCTTTCTTATAATGAATTTCATGGGGAGATTTATGGATCTACCAAAGCAATATGCATATTTTAAATATTTGATGACGTCGGTTGATAAATTGACTTGTTGGTCATATGTATTTTATTATCCACTCAAAAAGCTATAATTCCTGGCTTAGTTGATTAAGTTGCGGGCTCGCCACAGATTATCACATAAATTTCAGAAGATCTGATAAAAGTTATTTTCATTAAAGACATTTGATGATTGTTTGATTTTGCTAGGATTAAAGTAGAACATCTAGTTCTGCATGTTCACACACAAAACAGTCTCGTATAAACGTTTATTAAGATTTCTACTTGATCACAAAGACTTTTGTGATGTGCAACAAACCTTCCTTTACTATGCAGCGCTATGCAATATTACTTGTAATAATAATGGTCAGTTTGAGGTTTGTTGCCACCTATCCCTATTCTGTGTTACAGATTGTTATTATGTATCAACATAAAGTTTTATATTTATGCATTTTTTGGTATGTAGCCTATGTGCCAATTGTGCCGCCACAGCGTACCAAAATGACACCTCAGTGAAAGATAAAAATCTATCTCGATTATGATTCACCATCGATTATCTGCTATTTAGAGACCTTAACATGCGATCTCTTTACTACAAAATTTACGATTTTTAATTTGCTAATATTGTCTTTCCATCAATATGGAAGATAAGAACCCAACATTCCTGAAGGAAGACACTAATTGACAAAATTAGTACCCAATATGTCTCATCTTGATCCCTATATCGTTTAGTATGATAATGAAGTACAACGAATCCTAGATCATCATATGGAAAGCAAAATATGCCAAACGAATTCTCTGATCTAAATAAAGTGTGTATATATATATATACATATATATATATATATATATATATATATATATATATATATATATATATATATATATATATATATATACTGAAAATATGCTTGCAAGGATAAACGTCCAATGCAAACATAAAATTTTCCTTGAAGGACGACATGATGTTGTTTCTTAAGGACAGTTTAGTACACCAGAAGTTCAACACGATATACCGACATCTAGCCATTCCTTTACCCTTGGCTAGAAGCATTGCAGACCACTCGGTTCAAAGGATTCCCTCCCGAAATAGTAGAAGATTGGCACTCCCCAATCTTGTCGTTATCTCAAACTATCCAACTCTTAAGATTATTTTGGAATCTGAATGCATCGAAGAAAAAAATGAAAGCACAAAATCTTATATTCGAGAATTATGAAATCACCATCCAGTATGCCAGCTGAGAAGAGTTGTGGAACATGAATAAGATAATCATTGATGATATTTTTAGCATATTTGGTGACTACTAAAATTATAAAGTGCAATGTTAGTGGACCATATTCCGTTTAATAATGTCAAGTAGAACTAATTGATTGAAATAGAAAGTAGCTATCCAGGTTGAGTTACATTCCTTAGGAAATAGAAAAGTATTTGGGCCTATAGTACCATCACCACTCAATATAAAACATATAGCATATATGTTGGTCTTTCTAAGGAAGTGTAATTAGATGAATGAAGCATAAGGCTTTTCTTAATGCCTTGGAATTGAATACAAGGAGACATATTCTCCTATAATAGACATCATTATGTTTTACAACATTGTTAATTTTTTAGTTTTCAAATAATTGAGCATGCAGTCAAAGGATGTGGTTATATATATATATATATATATATATATATATATATATATATATACACCTTAGGAGTGGCCTAGTGGTAAGGCTTTGGTACATGGGTCTTAGGTGCTTTGGGGGGCGGGTGGCTATCCAAGGTAGTTTAGAAGTAGGTTAGGGGGGTAAGATATATATATATATATATATATATATATATATATATATATATATATATATATATATATGGTAGTTTAGAAGTAGGTTCCTAATGGACTTTGTCTAACCGACAAAAAATGTTCTAGACCCCTCAATAAGCTCTAAATTAGGCTGAGGTATTCACTTTATGGATTTAACCAATATAGGAGGATGTGGTATAACCACCTAAATGAGTATCTAATTTGTTAAAGATAAACGAATAATGGAGAATGTCCTTGTATATTCATAAAGAAATTATATTTTAAATTTGCGATTGTAGCAGTCTATGTCGATAACATAATTTTTATTAGGGCTCCTGAAGAGATTGAGATAACTTCCTAACATCTAAAGTCAGAATTTGAGATAAATGATCTATACAAAAAATCGATTCGAACTATGCTTGCAACTTGGGTATTGTATGGATGGTTTTTGTTAAACCAATCGAGTTACACTAAGAAGGTGTTAATTCATTTTAATATGGACAAAGAAAAACTCTCGAGTACACATTTCATCATCTATTCTCTAGATGTTAAACGAGATCCATTCCGTTCTAAGAAAGATGATGAAAAGGTATTTGAACTTGAAGTTCCATATCTAGGTGCAATAGGCACGTTATTATACTTAGCTAAATGTACTAGACCAGACATCTCATTTTTTGTTAATCTCATGGCTAGATATAGCACTACGCCAACATATCGTCACTGGAATTAAAGATATCTTTTGTTACCTTGAGGGAAGTACATACATGGACTTGTTTTATATATTCCTATGCATCTGAAAATGGATCAAACCCCCTTGATCCTAGGAATGATATCCGCCTTATTGGCTATGCTGATGTCGGTTATTTCTTTGACTTGTATAAAGAGAGATCTCAAAGTAGTTAAGTCTTTACCATTTGAGATACTACGATATCTTGAAAGTCTACAAAGCAAACCTTGCTCGCCACTTTTTTAAATTATGTCAAAATCATCGCACTCCATGATGGAAATTGGGAGTACAAATGGTTGTGAGCTCTCATTGATTATTTTAAGACTGCGAGAGGACTCTCTTCTAACGAAGATGTATATACGATAATATATAAAGAAAATGTTACATGCATTCACGAGATAAAGAATGACAACATCAAGATGTATATACGATAATATCTGTGTTTTTTTTATGTTAGTAATTTTAACTTATAAACTAACAGATGAGATGAAATAGTTAATAGACTTGAAATACCAATACAACGCACTTGATCAAGGAAGACTGCAAGTCCAAGAATTTTCTGCAACTACACAATCCGGGCACAAATTTGGAGCTTAGTCCAAAAACATTATGTCAGAAGAAAACAGACGGTGGCCGTTGTTTTGTCACCTCTCTTTCTCTTGGACAGATTTCGGAGTCCTTCCTAACACAAATTTTGGGCACCTGATTGCCAATATAATCCGTGTACATAAGTTTAGTACCACTGTCAACTTCTGTAGAGCCACATTGCACTGAAAGCCACGTGGAAGTGTCCAATCACTTGCGGAGTGCACTATAGTGATGACCAGGCCGGCACGCCATCGACATATTCCACACGCTTACAGCAATTGGTCTACCCAGGTCTTTATCGCCAGCGCCAGCAACCGAACCAATTATTGTACTCGATCTTATAAAAGTATATACGGAAAATTACATATTTAGCATAAAAATTTATTGATACTGTGCTCAAAATATAAAATTTATGTAATTTATATTTTGAGACCAAAAATGTCCATCTAGAAGACGTAGTATTATACGATTTACCGGTTAAAAAAAGAAAATTGCATTAAAAAAATACGCTCCTGGTGTATTTGTGCAAAATATTTCTTTCTGAATAACGTATTTTGTGCATATTAATTTTTTTTTTCTTCTTCTGAAAAACAGTATATTTTAGAACATGTAAAAAATGTCACTAAAAATCTAACTAAAAGTTCAATTTCGTTACTGAAAATCAAATTTCGTTATTGAAAGACAAATTTCGTCAATAAAATTTTCTCACTAAAAAATTTGCTCAACATAAAAAACTTATTTGTTAACATTTATGTTAATATTATGTCCTACAAAAGGGCATATTCTTCCCATATTTAATTAGACGAGAGGGCGAATTAAGGGAAAGAAAAGTTTAAGACCGCTAATAAATATAAATGTAAAAAACAAAATGTCCTTTAAAATAATGTATTTTGTGATTTTCACAAAATATGGCCATCTAAAGGACGTATCACATCGCAATTTTACTAAACTTTATGTTGTTGGTACAATTTCGAAAAAATTTGATGCATAATATGCAATTTATTGAAGTATATATATATATATATATATATATATATATATATATATATATATATATATATATATATTTTTTTTTTTTTTTTTTTTTTTTTTTTTTTGAATTTTCGGTATAATGTTCGGAGCCCGATGTAACACTCGAGAATTTGTACACACTACATTCCATATTTTTGGGTCCACTGGCTTTTCAATTTTAACTATTTATAAATTGGAAATCATGAGTTTCTCTATAAATTTTGCAGGCTCTTCGATAGCCAGGTATTGAAGTATATATATGTACTAGCATGAAACTGCAATTTCTTTCTCACATCAATATGGAGCTCTATGGGAGCATGAGAGCCTTCCTCCACAAACTCAACTGCATGACCACCAAGAAGAGGAGGCCAGCCGAGAGCACACCTCCACCCCCACCCCCACCCCCACCCCCTACCTTGACTTGGCTCTCCTCTTCGTTCGTCGCGTCGACAGAGATGCAGAGCCAGCTGAAGCAGGTGTTCAAGCTCATCGACTCCGACGGGGACGGCAAGATATCGCCAACGGAGTTCGGAGTCGTACTGCTCAGCCTCGGACACGAGAAGTCGACCGTCGCGAAGGACGCGGAAGGGATGGTCAGGGAGGCCGACCGCAACGGGGACGGC
The DNA here is from genome assembly GCA_036927795.1 of Iris macrosiphon. Classification (NCBI taxonomy): domain Eukaryota; kingdom Viridiplantae; phylum Streptophyta; class Magnoliopsida; order Asparagales; family Iridaceae; genus Iris; species Iris macrosiphon. The sequence continues at coordinate 50,823,009 of JAYESA010000007.1, forward strand.
TTCGTAGACTTGGAGGAGTTCATGGAAGCGGTTGGCGGGAAGAGGGAAGAAGAGATGGAAGAGGACCTCGCGGAAGCCTTCCTCGTCTATGATACGGACAGGGACGGGTTCGTAAATGCTAAGGACTTGCAGCGGGTCATGGCGGGCTTGGGGATAGGCAAGTTCAGCCTGAAAGAGTGCAAGCGTATGATCGGAAGGGCCGATAGGAATGGTGATGGGAGGGTTGATTTTGAAGAGTTTCGGTCGTTGATGACTTCGGGAAGAACATCAAAGAGATCGTCTCCTCCGGGAGTTTGACTCGTTTTCATTTGGAGTTCGGAAATTCATCTTGGTAAAATTATAACGTAAGAATGAAGGTGAGCGATATTCTTTTAATTGTATACAAAAAGCCAGCCTTCTCATCATCTTTCCTCTTTTCTTACGAAATTGTTAACTATACAGCTTTGTCCATGCCAACGTATTAGTTTTGTATGTGGAAGCAACTCGCTAGATCTTTTGTCGATGAATTTTGACATTTTGTCCCAGAATTATTTAGGTTCTAGTCTACTTGTTTTTCCCCCATAACTATATATAGTACTAGTTCATAAAAGTCAGTGTGTAAATATTGTTTCTTTTTTATACAGAAAATTTGCTGTACCGATAAAAAATTTATATTAATTTAAGATAACAATAGAAATTTTGTAAATTTTGAAATAAAGATATATATCGCCATCCGAGATGGCAAAATTTTGGAGAACTTGTGGCAAAAATCCGACAAGAATTCGACATGTAAAATTTTTGAGCGGGAGGGGTGAATTTTCGCCAACTCATTTGGCGAAAATGTGGTTTTTTTTTTTTGGTTTTTTTTTAGGCTTTTATTTGGTTTGGTTTTTTTGTTGGTTTTATTTGTTTTGACTTTTTTTGTTTTTGTTTTTGTTTTGTAGGTTTATTTTCTGGGTATGTATAGTAACGTTCATATTTTTACAACAGCTTAATTTTTTTATTTCTATAAATTTCTTATGCTATTCATTTCTCACTCAATCAACTTATACTTTCAAACAGAAGCTAATTTAGCTCAATCACTCTGTATTTAGAAGCTCATTCTCTTGTGATGAATCAAAGTTTAACAATATTATGTTCGGTTAGAGGTGTGCTTAATAGGTTAGTTTATGAAGGAGGTTTAACTGAAATTTTTTTAATTGATCGAAATATTTTATTTGATAGTTTACGTAATCAAATTATTGAGCAATGTTCTATTGATTATGAATTTATATTGGTTCATGTTTATTTAACTAATTGTATAAAGTTAGTTAGTGAACAAGCATGAAAATTTATTCTAGAAGTTAATGTACAAGCAACGTACATTAATATTTATGTAACTTCACCACTACCTAGAAATAATATTGAAAGTAGTATACATGCTTCTAATAAAGTTAATACTGCTCTGGTTCTTCTCATCAAGTTATTTCATTTATTGAACAAAATATATAGTAGATGATGGTAATAACGACGATGAAAACAATGTTGATTTAATTAAAAATTTAGATGATGCATTTGATGGCAATGTTGATAGTGTTAGCATTTCAGGATTAATCAATGGAAGAAAATTTGATAATCGTTCTGAATTTAGATATTTTATTAGTGATATAGCAATTGCACATAAGTTTACTTGTCATGCTACTTTAAACAATGCTAGTGGGATTGTATATAAATATAATGATTCAAGTTGTAATTGGAGAGTAAACGCTAAAGCAAGTGGTAAAGGTGAAAATTTTGTTATTAGTACGCTAGAAAACGTACATTCTTATTTAGGGGGACTTATAACAGGTTCTCATCCATTAGCTACTACTGTATGGGTTAAAAATAAGATTATTGATAAAATTCGAGATAATCAGTCGTATGATCCATTGCATGTTGTAAATGATATATTTAGATAACACGAAATATATATATTAAATATTGTAAAGCTTGGAAAGCTAGGGAACTTGCTTTATCCGAAATAAATGATAGTTATATTGATGCATATAGTAGTCTTGAAGAGTATGGTTTTAGAATTATTGAGACAAATCCAGGTAGCCAATGTTTTATAAATACTACAGAAGACAATAGATTTAAAAGAATTTTTATTTGTTTTAAGGCATGCATTGATGGATTTTTAAGGGGATGTTTACCTATGATTAGTACTGATGCTACTTTTCTTTCTTCTAGATATCAAGGTCTTTTATTTATTGCTTGTGCTCATGATCCAAATTATCAATTATATCCAATTGCTTATGCTGTTGCTGAGAGTAAAAATACTGATTCTTGGACTTGGTTTTAAAATGGTTTAAGAACATCTTTTGAAAAATATTTTGATGCATGGAATACAATTTCTTTTATATCAGATAAACAAAAAGGATTGATTAGGGCTATACATGATATCTTTTCAGAATTGCCTCATTTTTTTTGTATTCAACATTTTAAACAAAATTTAAAAAATCTCTTCAGATTTCCATATTTTCAACATAGTTTAGACTATCTTGCTAGATGCTATAATGAAACAGATGTGAACTATTGTTTGGAAAAAATAAAAGCTGAAAACATAGATGTTTACAATTGGCTCGTTGGAGTAAATGATGAAACTCGTATTTTTTCACACTGGATAACAGCGTATTCTTCTTGTCCCAGATTAGGTATTCACACGTCGAATCTTGATGAATGCTTCAATAACTGGGTAAAAAATTTACGTGATAAACCAATAACGATACAACTTGATGGAATTCGAGCCAAAATTATAACACTTAAGGACAAGAACAGGCAAAAACTGAAAATCTTTAAACTGATTATTGTCCTAAGATGTTACAAACTATGGCTCTTATCATAAAAGAAAAACACCGGCTGCAAACGTTGAATATAGTTAGATATTTGTTTGAAATATTAGATTATAAAAAAAATAGAACATATGTTATAGACTTAGATGAAAAATCTTGCATTACCAAAATATGATGAAATAGAGACGTTTTTAGCGACGTCATAATAAAACGTCGCTAATATTAAAGACTTGAGCGACTCCAAAAATAAACGTCGCTATACGTCGCTGTTGGCGACATATGCCGACGTTTAGCGACTGTAAATCAATTTTTTAAAGGATGGTCGCTATAAGCTTCTTTTATGTCGCTAAACGTCGCTGAGATTTTTGTTATAGCGACGTATTTATCGACATTTTATTTTTTGATTTTTAGCGACGTTTTAAGCTACGTCTTTAACGTCAAAAATTTTTAAGATAGCGACATTTAGCGACGTTTTTTTTTATTTTGTCTCTAATTTTTTCTTTGTTGCGACATTTAGCGTCATCCTTTTATTTTGTCGCTAATTTTTTTCATTAACTTTTTAAATATAGGGTTCAGGGATTCATTTTCCTCCATTCTTTCGATTCGATCCCCAAAATTTTGAATCCCTCTTCCCCCCCCCTCCGGCGAAGTATCCCCCCTCCGGCGTCCTCCTCCTCCCCCCGTCCCTACCCACCCTCCCTCCAACGTCCTTCTCCTCCCCCTGTCCCTACCCACCCCCCCACCGGCTCCCCCACAGCCCCTCTACTCCGACTCCCCACCCCCCGAGCGCCCCCCTCCCGTACGGCTCCTTCCGACGTGGCTCCTCCCCTCCGACGACCTCGGGCTTCTCCTCCTCCTCCTCCTCTAAGTAAACCAAACCCTAAATCTCTCTCTCACAGCAGGAATGGTACGAGCATATTTTCTCAAAGCAACCAATAAATCTATATCATCATCGAGAATAATAGTACTAGAGGATTAACCAACATATTGTGGTTTTCTTGTGAAGCATTGGAATGTTCTTTGTCATTTGTTGATAGTTGCACATCTTCTTGCATATCAACAATGGCATCATCATTATATGTGCTTGGAAGCAGTATAAGTGTCAGTACAAGAGTCCTTATATTATGTCATCTACATGAATAATACATGCTTAACTCTTATCTTTTTTAGGTGACTTAATAGGTCTAGAAAAGAACTCAGACTCGTGACTTATAAAAGACAATTTACATTATTCACATTATTCCTCCATTCTTCACATTATTAAATAGTTCAAATTTTTGTAAGAGTACTAACTAAAAGGAGATTACTAGACAATTTAGGAACATATAATACAGAGCTAAGATTAAACTATCTAGTTTAATATCTCCTTTTCTAAATATGGTATAAAGGAAACCATTAGCAAGTTTGACTTTATCTCGACCAAAAGAAAGATCATATGATAAACAATGGTTGGAAGAAGTAGTTTTATGATTAGTATCACCATAATCAATAATCCAAGTAAACTCACGAGAAAAAGGAGAAATATCTTAAAATTCTCCAAGGAACAATATCTTAAAATTCTCCAAGTAAACTGCTAGATCAATCTATGCTCTACGCATCAGAAAAGGTCCGTCTTCAGAGCACTTCTAAAGAGCGAAAGACAAAAGACGAAGGTTTGGTCGGATACCATGTAGAGATTCAAAGCTATGGGAGAAAAAAACTAATCTTATTGATTGTTATATTTTAGAATAGCGACATCAAACCTTATTTATAGAAAATAAAAGGAATCATAATAAGGAGCTGCTATGCTAGTCAAAGAATATGCTATTTAGAAATCAGATATGACTAGTCAAAGGAGGTCTTATGCTAGTCAAAGGAGGTCCTAATTAATAAGAGTTATTGTTTGGGAAGTTATGTGGTTATCTTAATTTAGAAGAGAGAGAGGTGATCTTCACGTAATTTTTTTGCAGATGATGAGAGCATTGAATTAATAAATGTTACCTAAGGACTAATGCCAGCATATACATTTTTTGTAATTTCTAAATCGTCATAAAACACAAAAAAATGATCAACAAAAAAAGTAGTGATACCCTTTTTTCCTGGTTTGCGTAACAGCTGATTCCAGTTTCTTTTCCAGTTTACTTAGCTCATTCACAATTAATTTAAAGGTCTTCTCCAAGTAAATGCCTTTTTTCACATAAAAATAATTTGGTTAGTAACACCACATATGATTATGTATATGGTTTACCATATAGTTACGCTATTGCAGCACAGATGATTTTTAAGCAGTAATATGAACTCTGCTCTTTAATGTCTAAAAGAAGAATATAAGAAACCTGTGTGTCCGCTGCAGAGATTCATACTGTGTCTTCAGTAAAGAAAACTCCATATGCTAGTTCTGCATTTTTTTACAGAATACCAAACAAAATATTATGAATCACTCGAATCATTCATTCGTGTAAATAACGATAGAAATGTCACTAATTTTGGCACATGGTTCAAGCGAGAAGAAACTGAAATATGTTTAAAATGAAAGGACTATCAACCTATTATACAAAAACTTCATAATAAATACATTTTGCGCCTATAAACTTCATTGCAGTAAGAACTCTAATCAATTTTAATTTATTTATTTCATAAACAGAACCAGAATAATCATAACGATCAAGTAATTAGTATCATGATGGTATTACCTCAGTTTTATTTATGGTCATATATAGTCGCCTAAAAATTTTTAGGAAAAAAAATTCTATAAATAAATTTAATATCAAGCTAAAAGGGTGTTGACCTAAAAGCATATATAAACAGCAAAATCCTTGGACAAGATCAAACATGCATTCACTCAAAAAGATTACAGGTAAATTATAGAATCTCTTGGATTTTACTGTTTAGACATGTATTAGATGTGTATCTTTGATGAAGCTAGACAAAAATGCATAGTTAAGTCAGTGCACCATTGTGTGATGACTAGTATAGTAAATAGTAGCTAGTATAATAAGATGGTAGTTTCAAATGTTAAGGTACTAACAAGATGCTTGATACCATAGTATAAGAAAATTAATAGTATCTAGTATAGTAAATAGTAGCTAGTATAATAATAATATAGCTTGAACACTTTAGTGCTAACTAGTATAAGCTAGTTAATAACTAGAAGAGTATATTATTGACCAATTGACTTTGTTAGGACCTAGAAAACTTAGTATAACAAGGCAACAAGTATTTAGTATAACAAGGTAACATCATCTTAGCTAGTATGCATGATTATCATTTCTTTGCACCCCCTTAACATTTATATTTTATATTTAGATATCGTGATTTAGAAATGGCCTATAAACATCATCATATGATAGTTTTTATTATTTGATAATTACTATAATACAAGTATTTAGCAATGTATTACTTGATTTCTGACACATCAGTACACGGATTAGTATACACATGGATCTGTAGTCATGCGATATTATTTATTGTTTCTCGTGTTCTCGCATGGTTTAGACAATATTTAACACTACACAATATTTAATATTAGACAATGTTCATTGTGTATCTTATATTCTAACGTGTCATGGTTGGATTCATTGAGTATCTTGCATTAACTATATGGATACATATATTTATATCTGTTATCAATTATATTCTTTGATTCCATCTATCTTACTAGATGGCACCCATGACCCGAGCACGTACACGTCGCTTGAGAGAGACACCTCCTACTGTTAAGGAGGAAGTGATACCTCCTACTATTAAGGAGAAAGTTAATATTAAGGAGGAAGAGACACCTCCTACTGTTAGGAGGAAGTGATACCTCTTATTGTTAAGGAGGAAGTGAATGTTAAGGAGGAAGAGATACCTCCTACTGTTAAATTAGAAGCGGTTGTTAAGGAGGAAGTGGTGCCTCCTACTGTTGGGCAGGCACCAGCTCAGAGGGGGAGTTCTAGTCACCCAGCACCTATAGCAGAGATTGATCACATAGACGCTGTTTATGCGAAGTATCTGAGGGACTGGTATCTGCCCCAGCGTATTGGATATCCTAGAGATTGAGACTGTGATATTTTATATACTTTTATTGTGGTTATTGTGTGACTGTAATACTTTTATATTGTGCTTTTTGTGTGACTGTGATACTTTTAGTTTGTATTTATTGTGTGACTGTGATATTTTATATATTTTTATGATATTTTGTACGTAGAAAATCCAACGGAGGGTTGCTCCGAGTGTCTATTTTTATAAACTATTATAAGTCTGTGTATTTATTTTATTCATATTAAATGTATATTAATTTACCGATGTTAAGTGTTCCACCGAAGGGGTCGACGAACCCAGAGAATTAAACGGAGGGTTGCTCCGGGTCTATTTATATAAATTAGGAATTCATAAACTGTAGGAGGATTGGTTTGGAAACCGTTTCACATTATTTATTTTATTTTTTCACTAAAAATTTAGCGACGTTTAGCATCGTTTTGCGATATTTTTTTACGTCGCTAAATACGTCGCTGAATAAGTCGTTGAATACGTCATTAAATACGTCGCTGAATATGTCGTTGAATACATTGCTAGATGTCGGTAAATTGCTGACATGGCAGTATTTGCCAGGTCAATAAAATGTCGCTAAATGTGTTGCAAAACGTCGCTAGAAAGAAAAAAGTTAGCGACGTTTAGCGACATAAAATAAGTCGTTAAATTAGCGATGCTGAGTCGCTAAACGTCGCTAATAAAAAAATTATTAGCGACGCAAGTTCGTCGCTAGAAAACGTTACTATAGCGACGTTTTGCGATATTTTTCCTGTTAGCGACTAGCTTAAATGCGACTTCATTAAAACGTCGCTAATTACGTAACAAATTTTTTTAGCGACATTTTTAGGCTATTTACCGACATTTTCAGGAGTCGCTACTTTGAATTATTCTGGTAGTGTTGTTCATGTTTAAAGTGGTATCATACTTTACTTCCATGTGTACATGCATGTTATGCGTGTAAGTCTAAAAATATTAGCATCGAGAGTTTTTATCCAGGTATTTTCTCTAAATAAGCATTAAGAAGCGTATATGAGCTGCACCTAGAGCCAATTCCAGTCCCCTACAACCTCCAAAATACATTGGTTAGAGGACACATTGGAGTACCAGATGTACGACGCAAGGCAGAAAGACCAAAGAAGAACCGGATCAAAGCAAATAATCAAGCTTCAAGAGATCTTCGATGTAGTAACTGCAATAGTTTAGGACACAATGGAAGAAGATGTACAAACCAACAAAGAGAACGAAGGCATTGCCGTAGATTTTTAAATAGTTTTATTTTATGAGAACAATATGTAATTTTATTAAAATAGAAGAAAGTTACATTCAAATAAAGTTCGTACTGATATAACAATTTTATCGACCTCTCTTGGCTAATTTCTGATAGTTCGGACGATCAATCTCTCTTAGATTGAGTCGATCCCTCTTTTCTTGTGTATTCTCTGGGGCCGCATCATCACCACCTCCTTGACTGTCCTCTACTTGAGATGGCATCAGTGTTGATGGAGTTGTCTAGATATGCGTATAGCTGGTAACTCCGGGGGCGAATAGGCTATCCCACTGAGAATATTCCTCGAGGGCCCACTGAGAATCTCCTTTGGGGGCCCACTCAGTAGTGTGCGTACTAGCCGTCGCCTGAGAAGTGCCCCACTCAGGCCAATGAGAAGTGCCCGCACCTGCCCACTGAGAAGTGCCCGCACCATCCCACTGAGTAGTGCTCGCACCGACCGTCGCCTGAGAAGTGCCCCAGTCAGGCAAATGAGTAGTGCCCACACCAGCCGTCGCCTGAGAAGTGGCCTCACTAGCCTACTGAGGGACATCGTCATCTTGCAGTCGCAGACTATCATCCTGATACCAAACTGAGATATATTTCCTAGGGGGGCGTGCTTGTCGTTGTGCAACAAGACCCTGAGGATAATCTCCTAGAATAAGTAAGGGAGGGTTCGGAGGAGTCGGTCCTCGTTGCATAGCAGCCAAAAATTTGCCAACCGCTGTGCGTAACGGGTCGTCCACTGGATAATTTTGTTATGCGATATTTAAATTTGGAAGCTAAAATATTAAATAGAATTCAATAGAGGACATAAATAAGTACTACGGAGATAGACATTTTTATATAAAAATAACGTACCATCCGTTCTACATAATCATAATAGCCATGGAGACTATAATCATCTATGACTTGATGTTGGAATCAAAACTCTTGGAATTGGTAGGCTCTGTTGCTGATAAGAGGAGCTCCCCACCAAGATCTATATGCATCATCATCATAGGCTGCACCATTACAAATTATGACCATATGATTTCTAATAATTTTTGTAGTAAAATTTGTTAATCTTTTGGAATAACTTACCATTATCAATAGAGTACATCATTTGAGACAAATATCCCACCTGATGTGTCTCAAATCTAGAATTTCACCCAGAAATCAATCTGCGTGCTCTGGTAGTTGCATTGCCTTTACCACGATTAAAATATGGTGGCTCATCAGGAATGTGTTGTATCATCCAGAACTATCGCATAAGACGAAGCTGGATGATACATGATGTTATCATGGAATATTATGAAAAATCTATGTAGACTCAATCCAAAGGCCGTTGTTTGTAACTCAAGAGGATTCTGCCCAAGCCGGTACGGTAAAAAAGTTACCTATTTTATGTCAACAAAGTTGTAAGATAATAAACATATTGACTGTATGAAATACAAAAAAAAAAAATATAAGACACTATAAAAATTTTACCTCGTTAAACCTTAGTGAATCGAATTGGCCCCAATATACTGCGATATCCTTGTGAGTACATCGAGTTGGATCAGCTGCAGTCGTCATCCAGCGTAAATACACTACTAGAATAAGCGGGATTAGCAACATTTTTTAGCGACTCCAGGTAAAAATGTCGCTAATTTAGTGACTCCATGTAAAAACGTCGCTAGACGTCGCTAATTTGTGACATTTAGCGACATTTAGCGACTTTTATTCAGTTTTTAAAAGATTAGTCGCTATAAGTTCAATTTTGGTCGCTAAATGTCGCTAATATATTTTATTTAGGGACTTTTAGCGACGTTTTTTGCGACGTATATATTTTGGACATTTAGCGACGTCATTAGCAACGTTTAAGACGTTGCTAAATTAGCGACGTCATTATTGGCGTCGCTAAAACGTCACTAAATTTTTTACTTAGGGCTGATTCCCTCCATTTCCTTCGATCTCTCCAGCTCCCTCTCCCAAATTTTAAAGGCTCCCCTCCTCTTTCCTCCCTCCGGCTCCTCCTTCCTCCCTCCGGCGACCCCCGTCGGCCGCGTCCTCCCCCTTCGGCTCCCCTCCTCCCTCTGGCGCCCCCTCCTCCCTCCCGGCGACCCCCCTCCAGCCACGTCCTCCCCCCTCCGGCCGCGTCCTCCCCCCTCCTCCTCATCCTCCTCCTTCTCTAGGTAAACTCTAACTCTCTCTCTCTCACAGGACACACATGTGACACAGACACAGACACGACATACACAAACACTGACATAGACACTGGCACAGATGCCATCGTTGCGAGATCTAAATGAGCTCAATGCAGTCTACTAAACGCCCAATATAAAGTATAAATTATTTTTCTCTTACTTCCCTATAATTCAACATACATCTATATTAAAAGGGAGACAATCACGTTCATCTTTCTTTGCCCTAGCTAGATTTCAGTCTTAATTAGTACTAAAGTAAGTACCAATTGCTACAAACGATCTTTGACTTGTAATATTTATCAAAGCTGCAAAAGAGTTAATCGATCATCCTGTCCTTGTACACGTTGATGCTAGCTATACTTTGCTTCTCGTCAAAGTCCACATGAATCTATATATTGTGTTTGTTGGTGATGACCGATCGATGAAAATAAAAGCTGATAAGAATTAAGTTAAACAACTGATGGTAAAAATGATAACGACTATAATTAGATCCAGTTTATAGTTATTAGGCTTGGTTTGGAATTGTTGTCGTTTGCCAAAAGTTCACAGTAGAAGCAAGTTTTGACAGCTGTGTAAGATTGTTGACAAAAGCAGAAGCAGAAGCAGCCTCCAAAAAGTAAACCCAAACCCAGCCTAGTGAAGTGAACTACATATATCAGTGTATACAAAGCCAGACCCCCTCCTGACACTTTAGGCGTTTGGACTTGGGCTAATTAACAATGGCAAACTCGTTCGAGGTTGTTGAAGGATCGATGTGGGCCAAATTAAAAATGTACTGCATGCATCTAGTGATAGCTACAAGAGAGAAAGTCAAGTCATGGCTTTAGTGTTCGCGGCCGCGTTGTTTCTAGTCTTAAGTCCCATCATGCGGATTCCTGATCATATTCTTCCTTGTAATCTAGCTATTGTATATATTGTAGAATATTCTGTTTTATACGGAGAAATACTGTTTGTACATTCTTAATTATCTTGACCTTTCTTGAATTGGCATCATATATGTGTGTACGTGTGCTGCAAAGGACCAAGCTTTATAAACATAAGAAATATAATATAGGTTAGGGTTCAGTACCTGCCACTGTTAAGAAAGACCAAATAAGCCTGTTAATCACAGAAGGATCATGGGATGGGGTCTCATAATATTCTTCACTTATTTTAGATGAAATTAGAAAATGCACTTTTAGTTGACATATTCAATAGTACATCTGCAGTTAATATATATATTTGAAATCATGATATGTACATATGAAAGTAAAAAGAAAAAGAAAACTACTGCATCATTAATCAGCAGTTGATGCAAGACTTGATTCTTGGTCACAAATTCGAGTCGCATAATTATGGTACAAACACTACTGTGTTTGCAGTTTTGATGGTTTTGATTTCGGCCGATACCCACAAACTATGGTACAAACGCTACTATGTTTGCCACTTATATTGATCCTCTAACTAATTGTCAGCTTCTTCTTTAGAGCATCACACTGTATGTTATGATTTATATGATACATACTGTCATTTTTGTAGAAGTATCTAGAAATGGATATGAATTACTATCTGCATCATCGTTCGTGGATGTACAACCGTCATCCTGATGACATGTGCGGTGTGCGGGATGAATTCATTGAGGGTGTATAATAGTTCCTGCAGTTCGCCAAGGCGTTCCCTCAGTACATGGACGGTACCAAAATTAAGTGTCCGTGTGTGAGATATCACAACAGGAAATATCATCCAGAAGTGGAAGTTACATATCATTTGTACTCGAAGGGCTTCACGCCGAATTACTATCAGTGGACCGCGCACGGAGAACTTGTATCTCTAGCATCGGAGTCAGAGCCCTATGTGGAGCCGTATATGGATGTCCACGACCACGATGCTTACGACGACGGGTTGGTGAACATGGTTTATGATGCGGCGGGGCCTAGTTTTAATTCGGACAATTATGATGCGGCGGGACCTAGTTTCAATCCGGACAATTATGATACAGCTGAGGAGGCACCGAATGCCGATGCTGCAAAGTTTATGAAGTTGCTGGAGAATGCAAGGACTCCACTATATCCTGGTTGTGAGGATCATTCATCGTTGGAGGTGGTTACAAGATTATTGAGCATCAAGTCCAATTTTAATATGTCGCAAGATTATTGAGCATCAAGTCCGTTGGCCGACGGTACAAAGTAAGTCAATTAGATGGTTTAGTATAATATATATCGTGTATTTCTTTATTCATCGTATATTGACTTTTTCAGTATTCTAAATAATTATCTCTGTATAGATATCGTCCATCGTCGGTTCAGAGACGCCTGGGCCAATTTCTGAGGAACAACTACGGTGGCCCTTGGATCAACTACTCTGAGGCTCCGGAGGAGAGGAAGGCATTCTGGTTTGCGCACTTCTAGTAAAAGTATATTAAATAAATTCTCTAATTTATGCATATTATATAACTTATCCGTGATGCTCACTTACTAAATTATTTATTGTAGCAAACGTATTTCTATCCTCTGCACCGGGCCGAGTTGATCGAGCGGCTCTTTCCTACCGTTGCCGCCAAGCTTATCCGAGATGCTCTGGATGACCAGAAGGCTCGTGATCGTGCTGAAAAAATGATCCAAGGTTGGATCACGCCTGAGCAGTGGACTGCAATGAGGGCTAGATTCGACGATCCTAGCTACAAGGAAAGGTCTGAGAAGGCCAAGGCGGCTAGGCGGAATGCTGCCAAGTGGTGTGGTGGCTCGATTTCGATGACGGAACATTTCCGTCGTTTGGTATATTTTTTCTTTTAAAATATATTATTTTAATGTAAGTACCATAAAATGGTACTTGAAAAAAATGTTTAAGTTTAGTACTAAATAATATATTTTTAACAAGTACAGAGGGGTGAGGATGCAAACATGGTGACCGTCTTCTTTGCCACCCATCGCAAGGACGGAAATCTCATTGATGAGAGGGCCTCGCAGACCTATGTAAGTATTACTTTACTTTGTGTTAATTTTAATATAACTTAGGCAATTATCGAGTTTCCAAACCTTTCTAGGCCGAGTATCTTAGGCTGCGTGAGCGGGCGACTGCTAGTGCACCTACACTTGGAGAGGCTGGTACTTCGTCGCAGCCCGCTCCAGCTCCGTCGGCGGACGACCTGTGGGTGACCACAGCTGGTGGTCTCCAGAGGGGTACATACTACGGTACGGGATCCTATGGCGCCCTGGTTGCGACGCAGTCATCTAGGGCCTCCCCGACAGCTGCACATTCCACACAGCCCTCGCAGTCGCAGCCCTCGCAGTCGTCTGCCAGAGTCCAGGAGGCCGTCCAGGAGGCCGTTGACCGTCAGATTGCGTCTCTCCGTGACGAGTTGCTGCGAAGGATGGAGGAGGAGCCCCGGTCCCAGCCGCAGGCGAACGATCTGACGCTCATCGCACGATTCGATATGCTCGACCGCAGCATGACGGAGCTCCGGGATTTGACAAATGATATTAGAGCCTCGACAGACCGCAACATCATGGAGTTGCATGCATCACAGCTATCGATGGATGAGAGGCTGACGATGATGCAGGATTCAATGGTTCATAGCAGTATGAGGCTGTTATCTACCATGGATTCTTACAACCAGCGACTCGTAGACTTAGAGCGGGTACGGCCTCCTGGTGCGCCTACATCGACACAGACTCCACCGATGTCACTGCCTTCTCCATCGACATCGGTGTCGATTCCACGGGACGAGTATGAGCAGTTCTTATCCTTCAGGCGCGCCGGTGGTCAGCCTCCTGCAGATCCGCAGTAGTATAGCTAGTTGCTGGATATTTATATTTTTATTATTATTTAGGATGCGATTGTATGGATATAAATTTGCCATATTCTTTACGATGAGATTTGCTAGATGCTTTCTTTTCTTCAAATTTTATTATTATTCATATTAAATATGTTATTTTTCGGTGTTAAGTGTTCAGTGCCTATTTTTCCCTATTTTCTCCAGTTCAATGATACAAGTGGCAATATAATACACAGTCCCTGTACAAACTCAAACACACTGAATTATAATACACACACTCTCTCCCTATCTCTGAGCACATTAAGACCAACACACAACACAGATAGTACTGTCTTAATTTACTGATATTCACACAGTTCCTAATATATTTTGGTTTACAACTGATGACTGATACTTGGCCTGAATTTACCCAGTGCACTAGAATTTTCTCCCTTGTTGCTACTAATGTGTCCCTTATTCAATTATTTCTACTACATGCTCGAGTCCCCTCATTGCACATAAGCTGATTACACCACACAGAACCTACTAACAGTCACAATGTTTATTCCTCTATACATCCCTGTCAACACTACTACACTACATGTAGTATGAGACACATACACACACAATCACTGCAGGTTCACCCTCCTGCACACCACCTGATAATGAACCACATCCATAGCACATTCAAATGAACATCAAGCAGACTATAGGTAATAATTATAGCTATATGTACTATTATATTTATATCAAACATTAGTTAACAACCATCATATACCTGATAATGAACCCAAGGGGGTTGACAAACCCAGAAATTTAATTCAGCATTCTTTTTTTTATTTTTTCTGTAAAATTAGCAAATTTTTAGCGACGTTTAGCGACGTTAATATACGTCGCTAATTACCGATGCGGTTACACGTCGCTAATGACGTCGCTAAAATCGTCGCTGTACGTCGCAAATTGCTGACATGGCAGTATTGTCAGGTCATTAAAGACGTCGGTGTAACGTCGCTATATAAGTCGCTAATTAGCGACGTTTAGCGACGTTAATAAACGTCGCTAATTAGTGACGCTGCGTCGCTAAACATTGCTAAATTTAGCGACACATTAAAGTCGCTAAAAAACGTCGGCATAGCGACGTTTAGTGACGTTTTTTCTTTTAGCGATTTTTTTTCCGACTTTTTTAAAACGTCGCTAATTACGTCGCTAAACGTACTTAGCGACATTTTTTTGGTCATTTAGCGACGTTTTTAGACGTCGCTAATTTGACTTTTTCTGGTAGTGAGATGATGGAAAGACACCATCTTCGGTATCAATACGGGAGACTGGCCTACCGATACTGAAGTGCTCGTAGGACCAAACCTAGAAAAAATATATCATCTAAGTGTACATATTTCTTTAGTAAATAAAACTATATGAAAATTGTATACCTGTAATAATGTCATACATCCATTCAAATTTTTTTGTCTTGTATCCACTGAAGTAAAATGCACAAAATTTGGCATGCAGTTGTACAGATATGCCAACACATAAGCTCCCCATGCATGACGGGTAGGTTCTGTTAGATTTTTCAGAAAAGGTAAAAAATGTAAATTTGCCTTAAATCCGGAGTTTGGAAATAAAATTACGTTGATTAGACCTAGTAAGTAGGCCTTGGTGCAAGCAGTAACCTGAACAAATAATAAAAAAAGTATATCAGTTAAACTAAATAAATATATATATTACATAATAATAACATTAAATGTTATACTTACTCGTTCCGCATCCACTAAGATTTCTTTCTCACCAATACCATCTAGGTGCATAAAGTTGTGGCGGAGCCACGAAAGCGTCACGAAACTTTTACCATAGATGGTAGGCGGCTCCACGCCTAAATACTTCCTAATCACAGTTTTGGCGCAAAATGATTCGTCATTTTTAAATATTATAGGTTCACCCGTAATAGGTAATCCTAAGATATTTGCCACATCTACTAGCAAAATGGTCATTTTTTCGAACGGTAACTGAAAGGTATTTCTTCCGGACCACCGCTCAACTAAACTGAATATCAAATCTCGGTCGTGACGTAGAAAATATATCTGATAAATATGATCAAAATAAAATACGTTCACCATACCATGTTGTTCTTCAGTCAACATCCAGTACCCAACATCATCCTCATAACGCCATGCGACATGCTCTCGTGCTCGAAACGTATCAAAATAATCATATTGCAATATATGACATATATAAAGATGTTATAATTGGACATGTAAAAAATATAAATTATATTTACTAAAATAATTTAATTTTAATATACCTGTCCAGAAAATACTAGACTAGAAATGTGCGACTCACGTAGCTGGATAATCGTATTTGTGGGGGGCCCTCTTGGAATACGTCCATCGTTTTGGATACCCATCTGCAATATTTAATATTTAGTGTTAAAATATGTAATCAAATATTTAGTGTTGGCATGGCTACTATCACGAATATTACAATTATAATAGTTAAAATAGTAACTACAATTACATAATTATAATTATAATTAAAAATTTTACAAACATGTTCTCCTTCTCTTCTCTGCTTACTTCCTTCTTCTCTTCTCTTCTCTGCTTATTCTTCTTCTCTGCTTCTTCTTCACTTCATGTGTAATGTTGCTTCCTCCCTCCCTCTCCTTATAATACAACCAACACCCACCAACACCCACCTACGTATTAAACCAACTACCAACATTTAAATCAACATTAAAACCAACCACCTACATATTTAAATCAACTACCAACATATTAAACCAACACTACATATTAAACCAACCCACCAACACCCGAACCGAACCAACCCACCAACACCCGTACCGTGAGGCCATATTTTTGCCAACTTAGTTGGCAAAAATATGTCTATTCTCGTCAAAATCAAATTTTCGCCAACTCAGTTGGCGATATGTATCGGAATTTCAAAATTTTCAAAATTTCTATCATTATATTTAATTAATATAAATTTATTATCGGTACAGTAATTTTTTTGTTTTTTATAACTAAACGGTGCACTTTAAAAATAATTGTGCTATTTGGGACGTGACGTATGCATCGCACCGGTGCACGCGTCCGACAGAAGAGGGCGGAGCAATTGAAGTGGGGAGAATAAGGGGAAGAGGGAGGGAGGGAGGGCGGCTACTCAGTCCTCCTCGGCCGCGCGCATGCATTGCGCTGTGCACGCACACGTGCCAAAGATCATTTTTTTGCTTTAAAATGTTGTTGTTTGTTTTTCATCATGTTAAAGTATAGTATAAATGTATAAATCGACTATTTTGTTATTATGATATAATTTTAAACACAAATTGACGAGTACAAATAGAAAACATAACTGATCATCAAATACTTTTAAAAGCACAATACAAAACTATTGCATTCCCAAATTCACCTTCAAATAAAAATTCAAAATTATTTAGTAATTAAAAAAATAGTTTTGTTTGGACACTAAAAATTTAATTATTAATTTTTAGCCAAATGACCATTTTGGCACTGAAAATAATTTGATAGTTTTGATAGTTTGAAAATAGTTTATTTATTTATTTGGGGAACTAAATAAAACTGAAAGAAGAATAGACTATGGTTATTTGGAAGAAGAATGGATTGTGGTTTTGTAACAATGAAATATGTTCTACGTTTACAATGTTCTTCTTTTGTATTCATAAGGTAAGTGAAAAACTATAAGATCAAAATTTGAACATACAATTAACCACTAATAAAGGACCTTAATATGTAGTGATGAGCACTTTAAAGTGGAAAAAAAAAAAACTTAGGTTAGTGGATCATGCACTTGTTTAAAAACTTTATACATTACATAAAACAAACGCCCTCTTACTTCCCTTTGTGAATAAGTCTCAGGTTGGGCATGAGCTTTTTTTAGATCATTTTGTAGAGAAACTCGAAAATGACTGGCCCTGGGTCAGGGAAACCAGGTCAAGAGTCTAGGATTCCTGACCAAGGGGTGTACAAAATATTCAAGGACTCATCCGTAAATGTCATGAGCCCAAAATAGTCCGGGCAGTGGGCCTTGCACAAAGAAAGGATTTGTCACAGCCCAACCATGACTTGATTTTGGTTGGTTGAACCACAACTTTCACATGATTTTGGGTTTAATTTAGGAGATATCAGTTTGAAGGCTTTTACATCATTTTTTTCTTTTGCTTTTATTAATAGTGTGAATCAACTATAAGTTTCTTCCTGGCCAAAACCGGCGCGGCCGACCCCTTGGAGTCGAGATTGATATTTTTTTCAAATTTTGAATCCAATTTTGATTCAAATCCTTCCAGATCAAATTCTCCTTGAATAAAAACCCAAATCAATCCCTTCCTAATTTTGAACTCAAACTTCCATATAATTTCTATTATTCCTTATTCTAGAAATTTTCGGAGAAGCACCCGATCTCTTCCTTCGATCTTGCGTCCTAGCGCCGCGCACAGGGGGGGTCGATCTCTTCCCGCGTCCTAGCGCCGCGCGTGACCGCGCCGCCGTGCCATGCGGCCCCGCGTCCGCGACCCTCAACACGCGCACGCGCAGGCATAGCTGCCTCTCAAGCAACGACAAGAGTCGTTGCAGCGAGTGTAGCGGCAAGCGGCCGCCGAGCGGTGGCAGCCTCCCTCGGGCTGAACGCTGGAGCCCTCGGGATATCTGGACCCGCTCACCGACCACCATGCGCGACCTCGGCCAGCCGTGTTCAGTTACGAATCAAAACCGACGTGACGTGCGTATTTGGAAATTCAGAATTTTGTCTTGTGCCACTAGCTTTGGGCAACCATTCCTCTCCATCCAAGGAGCAATTGTTCGAACTATCATTTCCGTAGCAGAGCTGGTATAACCCATTCCTTGTTCGTCAAGTTTTATTTATTTCCGAGCTCGGTTGATAGATCCAAACTAATCGCAAAGTTGGTCTTTTAATTCATCTTCAGCAGAACGTAATTTGGACTCGACTTCACGCTTGTGCACCACCTTACCTACTAAGCTTTTTTTTCATTCTGTCACCTCTCACTGTCAGATGGTATGACCCCCTTTCGTCTCCCTAAGGTTTCATCTAATTCTTCGGTCGTTTAAATATGTCGAAACCAAGATCCAAAATGGAGAAAAAAAAGAACCATATTTTTGAGTTTCTGAAAACTCTGATACGGGTGTTGCCCTGTTGATCAGGTTAATCCCACGTCAAACCAGTTGCACCGAAAGGCGCGGATGGTATTCGCCGACATGTGGAATTTGACAGAATTTAAATTGTTCGCGTGTGCGTGACGAATTTGATCCGTATTCGTCGATAGTCACCGTATCACGACTTTTTGAAATGTCTCCATTTCTTTGTGCACGCTTGTCGTTTCGAAATGAAACATCGGACTTGTAATGTTACGCTGGCCCTGTGACCCAAGTTTGGTTCAATACTGAGAACGTGGACCAGAACACCGTTTTGCGGCCCCCACGGTCTGACTTAATGGACGATTTTGCGACAGTCTTATCGGAATCTAATTCTGGATATTCTGTTGGTTTTATATCATCGTTTTGGAATCGTTAGACACTAAGTTTTCTGAATTTAGAGAACTTTACTCCTGGCATATTTTTTGATGCAAGACGGGCACATGTGGATCCCGTTTTGATCCGAAATTATTGTTTTTGATTCTGTGTCCAAATTGGACTTGTGGGTGGTCAATCCTGACTATTTCACTTATTCTAGAAATCTTGGTGATATTATTTTCATCATCCGGAGATGTTTGTTCTGCTCCTGCATTTTCTGCTTCTGTTGATTAGCTGTGTTGGACACCTGGACGTTGTCTTGACACCATTCAGAATCCAGGCAACTATACCTTGCTGTGTTCACCATATTTACTCTTTATTTACAGCATTTCTTATATAGTTTCTTGTTGATTCATTTCTAGAGTATATAAACTGCGCGTCCAAGCTACGGGTGCAAGCGATTGTATTCGTCGTCGTTATGACATGTGCTTATTTTATGCATATCGACCTAATGTTAGGAGACTGTCTTGTGATTGGGGTATACAAATATCTTCCTTGACCATGACACAAATATGACACAATTTATGACATCTTGTACGGAACGTGTGACGGATAGAAAATGTAGCTGTTATGACTAAGGTATTAGAGACTCAAGCAATTACAAACTGGCCAGGTTATGGACATGACCTAGTTAGTGGGGATTATGGGGGAGGACAGCTACTATGCGTATGCGATAGACACCCTGTTATACCATATTCTCCAGGAGAGGAACTATGTGTATTTTATGAGTTATGCAGATGCCCGCTGGCATTCTTGGAATGTTACGGAAGGATACTGATGACTATTGATAGTATATGTACGCCACTAGTCTTGAGCTACGTGGTCTTATCGAGTTAGCCTGAATCTCACCCATGCATACGAAAGTTGTCCTCTCAATTGCATGTTAGGAGATAGAATCACCCTTGCATCAGTTTGAGTTATTTACAATTTATACAGCTTATATTTTTTTTGTATCTTGTTATGTTCCTCTGAGTACCTGGTTCTCTGCTAGATTATCGAGTTTATTGTCGTTGAGTTTTCTGGAGCTGCTGATGAGTATTACCTGGGTGTACAGGTATCATGATTAGCTATTTGTATCATGTCTTTCGTATTCATCTATTATGTTTCTATTGCTCATTTTCTGCTGATATAGCCTAGTGTTTATAGACTAATGTTATTTCTTTCGAGTCTATTTGGACAAGTATTGCATGGGGTGCACACTAAGATATATGTTGTTCATTCTTGTATTTTGTTTCATTGTCGATTGAGACATAGCTATTTTTAGTGTGTTATCTAGATAGTGATCCTCACGCGACATCTTATACGTATTTGAGTTGGACTGGAGTCCACTTGATACGTAGCTGGCCATTGCCACATGGCCTGGTCCCATATATTTTTGGGACTGGAACATGATATAATTTTTGTGGTGGCCCATGCAGGTTAGATCATATCATTTCGCTTACGTTAATGTACCGAACGAGCTTGCATTATGATAAGAGTATTAGGATCTCAATCCACAATCACTGTTGGAACTTATTTCGATTTTAACTGTCGCCTTTGAACCTCCCTATAATTGAATTCGATCATATCCTTCTTGAACTCTTTATTATTGCTTTTCGTCTTCTCCTATTTCGGGAAGACGAACACTCGTACTGGATGGACCTTTTCAATTATATTTTGTTGTAGGATAGAAGCAAGATTGATAAAATATATCTGAGGGGAGTGATTATCTAAGTTAGTAATGGTTAGGATATTTACATCTTCTAGAAAGATAGTTGAACGGAATAGTAGATGGATTTTTACATATTGATTTAGTCCTAATAGGATAATTTTCTTATTCAATGAATATAAACTCTTGCCATTTACTAAGTAGATAAAGTTGGATTAAAAGTTTTGCACAAATATGAAGATTGGTTAGAGGGATAAAGATAGATTATTGATGCCTGAAATGACTAGGCATACGATAGTAGGAAATATATAGTTGAACTTTGAAGATTAGTATAGCTCCCAAAACAAATAGGACCGGATGTTTGACAGACTTTAGAAAGTATGATTGGAGAAATTTATGGATAAAAATAGTTTGGTAAACCTTGTACTCAAGACTAGACAAAGGCTTGTATAGAATTCAATCATTGCATTGAACTTGAGAAATTTTTTACTTGGTGGATATAAAACATGACCTCGTGCATATGTAAAGAGGTGGAATTTAAAATAGGGTAGTAGCTTAGTCGAGAGGACCTCCTCTATTGGGACAAGTATTGTATGGGGCGCACACCATGATATATGTTGTCCATTCTTGTATTTTGTTTTATTGTTGACTGAGACATAACTATTTATAGTGTGTTATCTAGATAGTGATCCTCACGCGACAGCTTATACGTATTTGAGTTGGACTGGATTTTACTTGATACATAGTTGTCCATTGCCACGTGTCATGGTCCCATGTATTTTTGGGACTGGGGCATGACACTCATTGTCACTGTTGCTGCTGCTGTGCGCCCCTCGGATGCCGACCGCTGGGAAAGAGGGGGGCTGCCGTAGAGAAAAGGGGAGGGTAATTTTGATATTTTATTTTTGGGTTAACACCATTAGGTCAAAATTTGATGGAGGGTATTAAGTTGATGCCTATCAACTTTGAGGGTATCAAATTGAATATTTTGAATAGTTGAGGGTATTAAGTCATAATTTAGCCTCTTTTTAATTGTATAGAAAAAGCCAATCTAAATTAGTTTTGTAAGTGGAAGCAATTCGCTGGATCCTTTCTCGATGAAATTTCACATTTTGTCCCAGAATTATTTTGGTTCTAGTCGACTTAAAAGAGTTTTTTTTTTCCACAACTATATATATATATATATATATATATTGAGCAACCTCCTTCTTTATTCAAAAAATGGGAGAAAAGATACAAAAGGCCTTAGAGGCACCCACCACAAGCAATTTCGTACATCACAACCATGCTGCAAAATTTTTCGAACAAGCTCCTTCAAGTGTCGACATTCCCTAGTAGCTTTCCTGATTTGTCTCTATACTTCGGCAATGATCTGTTGAGAATCAAAACAATACTCCTCGAACCTCCATTTGTTTTGGTTCTTCCACAGTACCCAGCATATAGCTCCAACAGTATTCTATTTAAAGTGTTTATGCTTCTTCCTCTACCACCGCTGGAACCGACGCAAGACCCCCATATCCTACCCTGAACAGAGAAGATCGATTCAAAGAAAGCCCAACATTTTCTGGCCAAGTCCCCTGCAACAAACAGATGAGTGATCGTCTCTTCCCCTGGCTCTATGCAACAATGGCACTTGGATGCTAAAGGGTGTCCAAGCTTCTGAACATTATCATCCGAAGGAAGTTTATTTAGAAAAAATTGCCAAAGTAGGATGGACCATTTGGCTAGTAGGCACGAACTCCATATATTCTTGAAATATAATACCTTTGTGTAATCCATCTTAGTATGCTTCCAAGAAGAAGATACATAGAAGTTACGTCCAGTACCAGGCCCCCATCGAAGAACACCATTGCCGTGATACTACTATCACTTATCTCCTGGGCTATGCCAGGCCCCAACACTGTCGTATTGCGAGGCATGTCCCAACCTCCTTCCTGGTCTGCAAGTTCATTAGTACTCCATACATGACTATTTCCTACATTGTTATTGATTGGGAATTGACAAAGGATACAAAACAATTCCTAATACAGAAGGTTCTAAGTACAATAAAAAAATAAGATCTTGACAAGTTTGACGGTGGAGATCGAGCTCTGCAACGGTTCCTTTACTCCGTTGACGATCCGGGACCAAGGAGGTTAACGAGGCTTCGAACGATACTTCGGTCTTCTTCTCCTCTCTCTCTCTTGTCGTGGTGGTCGTTTTGGTCCGCTCCTCTTTTTTTTGCATGTGGGAAACGCCCAATATTATAGCCTTAGGAAGGCCTTTATGCATGCATACGCACATATTATGTGGCGACGCATGTTGTACTAGGTGGCCACGTAGTTACTCAAGATTTGGGGTTGCTGATGCCCATAACACTCATGACACGTGGCATACTCTAGTTATAATAATTCTGATCTGCACCTTGACAACACGGCCGCTCGGCGCATGGAGATTGACTGGTAGTAGTGGCGCATGGTACTACTCGGCACATGGGAATACTGAAGAAGTAGTGGCGCATGGCACTACTTAGCACATGGGAACACTGGAGAATTAGAGGTGCATGGCGCTGCTTGGCCCCTGGGAACACTACATGGATTGTTGATGGCGCATAGCTATGGATTGCTCTGGAGTATGATTCTTGATCACTTTTGTAAAAGTTAAATTCTACAAGACCCCCTTCAAAGTTTCTAAAATTTAACTTTTTAAGTTTTGAGTTTGGAATACTTTGAACAAAAGAATGGAGATAGGCACGCGTGCTGTTGCGACTCATGTATAAGATATCTACCACTCTGCGCATTCATTCGTTTGGCGCATCGGGTGTAGCCCAGCTGCTGACAGGGTGTCAAGTCAGCGATGAATCATGGCATTTTGACTTTCGGATCGCGTATTGCTGACACGTATGCTCTGGGTAATGGCGGTCGAGATCTTTATGCTCCTTTCGTGCCTCTTCTTTCAATTTGAACCTTCCTACATTCTTTTTCTTTCCGTTTTATGGTCTATCGCGTGGATTTGTCCCACCCTATCTGAAGCATGCGTGGACGAATCGATGCTGAGGCGCATGGACTTGGCTATGTAGCTTTGTCTCATAGATGCGCCAGAAACATACCATTCTTTTGTGCATGGATATGGCTGTCTTAGGACGCTTGTCGTAAAGCATGCGCCGAGATGCCACGTGTCTTTCTTCCTTGCATTTTATGGGAATAGTTAGTTTCGGCTTTGATGTGTCGTTCTTATAAGATATACGAGGAAATCATGTGCTGGTGCTTCACGTGTGATCGGTAGTCAAGCACCGAGCAAAAGCAGGCACATACATTCTTGCTCGATACGCGCATGTTTGATTCGTGCATAAGTTTTTTTTTGTATTCTGACATCCTTTTGGCTTTGTTCATGCAGTCTCGATGGCCGTGCCTTCACTAGGAGAGATCCTCTTAGGACGTGCTCTGAGTATGCTGCGAGTAGATTTCATCGAGGAAGTAGTTTACCTAGCTAAGACCCTTATTTCGGCGGGCTAGCCTTCATGAAGGATGGACCTTATTGCTGAGAAAACCTATACTTTTCTCTAGTGCCTGATGGACCCGGGGAAAATTTTTGTGGCTGCCGGTTCTGAAGAATCTTTTTTGAAACCTCAATTTTTATTAATCTAGCCTTCTCTTCCCTGGTGAGAACAATCGAGGCAGCCTTTACTCCATAGGTCCTTTCTCCTAATAGGATCAGAATAGGCGGATACGCGAAGGTGCCTATTCCGAGAGTAGAGAA
Organism: Iris macrosiphon; assembly: GCA_036927795.1. Taxonomy (NCBI): domain Eukaryota; kingdom Viridiplantae; phylum Streptophyta; class Magnoliopsida; order Asparagales; family Iridaceae; genus Iris; species Iris macrosiphon. The sequence goes on from JAYESA010000007.1 coordinate 50,847,879, forward strand.
TCCCTCGCGCTGGACAAGTCTTGAGGTATCTCAACCTATACACGGCATCAAGATGAGAGGTACGGTGAAACACAGTACTTCATTTTTTTCTTAAATTTAATGCCCATTGGTGTTCCAAAAGTACCTTTTTGGAGTCCTGGAGGATTGATTGGCTAATCTTTCAAAATCCAACGTTGGCCTATTGGAACCGTATAAACCCATACCCAGAACTCCTATTAGTAGAAAAATAGAACCCCCTGCAGTGTACAAAATAAACTTTGGTGCTTCCTCACAAAGGGGGTCGTAGTGACTAGGCCCGGGCGACTGTTTACCAAAAACACAGCCATAACTCACGTCGCAAGCCCCTTTGTTGGTTTGTTACCAGCTGACTTGCTTTCTCCACCTCCAGCTACTAATGCTAATGCCCCTATTTATTTATTTTTGATTCCTAACCTTTAGGTAGGGCGCCTAATCGCTTTTGCTTTCTTTTCCTCTGGCTACTAAAGAAATGTCACAAAATCTTCCGCTCTTCGAGGATGTCCTCAGCGTCGAGGAACCATTTTTTGTTGAGTAGCCGCTCGAGTAAGTCTTGAATGAGCCCCCATAAAGGTTGATACAAATAAACGAATTTTTGTTCGATGTCTCCGAGATAGCCACTCGAAATCAAGATATTGGAATTGGACTTGCCAATCAATTCATAACCTTTCGAGCACAACCAATCCTATCCTCTCTTTTCTGTTCATATTCAAAGATATCCAAACTAAAAGGTGCCTTTTTAGTATATAGTCAATTTTTAGAATATTCTATTTTTATACTTAATCTATCCTTTTTTCTATCTCACTTATACTGGTTTAATTGGATCTATGTATGACATATAGAATACCGGTCATATAATACCTCATAATTGCTCTTTCGAGTTGCTCAAGGCCCCCCCTACGCAATTCTTCTAAATTTTGAATAGTACTCAAAATAGCTTTCTTCCTCCCTTTGGTCACCTCCCCTCTTTCTTTGGAGCATGGAACTCCGAAGAGTATGACTCCTCAGCCTTGGATTTAGAGGCATAGATTTTTGCCCATGAGGCTGGACCGACACCTTTGTTAAAGACCATCTTGGTTGGCAAGTTTCTGGTAAGGACCAACCCTTCATTAATTTATTTTTCATTTTTACTTTTTTACTTTCTGAATGACTTTTTTACTTACGACAAAATGGAAATGGTCTTGTTCTTTCTGTTGTTGTTTGTTGCTGGAGGAAGCAGATCTCTTTCAGTAAAGAAGGGAGGCGACGAGACAGCTCTCTCTAAGGAACTCGGCAAAATAGACACGTAACTTCGGGAGAAGAGGTGCCTCCTGAATTATTTGATTGGAATTTTTAATTCATCCGGGACTTCTTAGGCGAAACGAGAATTTCTTTTGATCAAATCTATATCCTTAAAATTTTCTGAAAGGTAACTATCTCGGTTTCATATATAAAATTTATATAGAATCTTTGAAAAAGACTTTTTTCCTTAAGACACTACTGACGGTGAAGGAGTTGTCATGCTAAGATTTTAATTCTTCCATACTTAAGTAGTAGCATATTGTTCCATGGACCTAAGGTGCAAAATATGGAATAAACAAGTGTTTCAAGGTCTAAGTTTTTTATCAGAGGTTGAATCGATCATCAGAAGAAGAATTAGGCCAAAAATAAGGATATATTCTAGGAAAATACCGCCAGCGTTCATCCTGAGCCAGGATCGAACTCTCCATGAGATTCATAGTTGCATTACTTATAGCTTCCTTGTTCATAGACAAAGCGACATAGCCTAATTTGCAAGTATATAATCAAAATAATTCCCCTCTCGAAGCACATGTTGAATGGAGACCTTCCATGACTTCTTTAAAAAGGTCCTACAATCTGCTATCCAGGCTCGATGATGGTCCAAACCAATATCCGCTTTAAGGATCTTGATTCGATTGATAGGATTTGGTATGATACTTATGAGATCGATGAGATTGATATTCCAATATTTCTTCTTAGAACGTATTGATTTGACCGCTCTCCGCCTTTTTTCGCTCGACTCTTTGGTCTTAAGAATGCTAGTTTTAAGAATGAGTGATTGAAAAGGGTAGCCAATTAGCTAGAGCAGTAGGTACTATAGCGAAGCAGATTACAAAAGAGGGTAAATCAGTCACATTAAGATTACCATCAGGGGAGCTCCATTTGATATCCAAAAACTGTAATTTCTATGGGGTGTAGGCCTCCCAAAAGGCAACGGAGGCGTGCAAAGGTTTCCTTGGGCCGGACGGAGATTGGCCCTCGAGTGCAAAGGCATAAGGGAGCTTGCATGTTTCGGTCCTCTTCTCCATTAGTTAGAAAAAGTGAGCCACTCACTGGATGACCTTGGCCCCTGTTATTTTGGGGTTATATCTAATATTCAAAGTTCGCCTCGATTTGGTAAATTCTTTAATTTCTTTTGGAAGCAGATGAATAACCTAAGAGTTCCCCGAACAAACAATCGTTGTCTTTTTGTATCCGACTTAACGCCCTATTTGTATTACAAAAACAAAATACTTCATTTTGAACAACAAAGACCTTGAAATAGCTGAAGCTAACTTGAGTAGAGCTCAGTGCCAAAGACAAGCAATTGAGGCAAATCTCATTCCAAAATCAAAAGAGCTGCTAGGTTGCAAAAATAAAGGATCATCGACCTGAGATGGAGAGATATGTCTTTTTTTAGTTATTCAGTTAAACCAATGATTCGTTATTGGAAAATATAGCAACAAGCTACTCGATTAGCTACTGCACCAGGTGCATTTCCCCAAGGGTGTCCTAAAGTCCCTTCGCCGAACTGTAGTACGAAATCATCTCCAAAAAATTTGGTGATGGGCGAACGATAGGAATTGAACCCACGCATGGTGGATTCACAATCTACTGCCTTTATCCACTTGTGTTTGTTATTTAAAGAAGCCTTCTGCTATTTCCCCATTTCTCAAGTCCCCAATGGACTTAATCGAGCTAGTTACCTCGGTCAAGCATCAGTCACAGGATCAGACTCAACCTTTTTTGGTTGACTTGAAGACTTTATTCTCGGGGTGCCTCTAACTAAGAGCGGAACCTCCCTCATTTTTGGCCTAATTCTTCTTCTGATGATCGATTCAACCTCTGATAAAAAAGAAAACACTTATTTTCTCGAAGCCTCTTGCTCATATTTCTCATCAAAAGGTGTTATTCTATAATGTCTCTTTAGAAGGTCCAAAAAAATAAGATTGTCTAGATAAGACGCGACAAAATTGCATAATTTTTTTTAACACTTTATCCCAGTTTTGCCGAGGGAACAACCTCCTTTTTTACCTTGAATTGGTCAAAATATGCGAATTTTCTGAGTTTTCGTGGAGGTCCCGAATTCAAGTTGATTATTTTTTGCTTCTTCCTCGGAGAAAGACACCAGATCCCAAAAATAATAAAGCTTTCGAATATGCATGAGTAATCAAATAAAATAAAGAAGCTATCGTTAATCAGAGATTTTTATATGAAAAATACAAATTAGAGTTTGAAGAAGAGGAATGAGCCCTCGTCCAGGTCTTATTGTTCAAATAAAAAGTCACCCTGCCACAGTAGGCAGGTTGGTTCCTCTGTCGTCGCCGGGGAGCTCTTGGCGGCTCGGCTAGGTGGAATAGTCAAGCCATTCTCCTTTATGAAAGATAAGAGTTCAGTGATCAGTTGGACCTTTGATTGAATAACATTTTTTTGATTGACCTCCTGTAAGGAGCAGGTCATTTTTCCCATTTTGGTTGAGAATCGTATCTGTGGCTGCTGTTGTTTTTCTAGTCTGCCTGTCCCCAATAATTAATTCTCGCAGACACCTCATGAACTAAAAATCCATAACCCCAATTTCTATGGGAATACCGTTTAGTTGACATATGCCTGTTCGAACAGCTTTAGTTAACCCTATTTCCCAAATAACTATTTTACGTCTTTGAGCACGTATGGATCTTCTCTCCTATCGTAAGAAAGCGCTCTTAGTTCAGTTCTGTAGAACGTGGGTCTCCATATCACGATGTCGGCATAACATAAAAAAGAAATTGAGATGCAAAATGAAGGCAAGTTCGTTTCATCCGCGAGGAGTTGGATGAAAAGAAACTCTCATGTCCGGTTCTGGAGTAGAGATGGGATCATAAATTTACTTCAGTTAGCATAGGGTAGATTAAGATGGGACCTCAAAAAGAATCCCCAGGTGGCGAAGAGCGGACATCGAGGTGCCAAACCTTTCCGTGTTCCAAAAAATGGGATTCCGTGTAATAAGTTTTTGATATTCAATAATTTATGTTAAAGAATAATCGCAGAAATTTGTATGCATTATATGGACAGAAAGCAATCGACCGGTGAGAAAAACTATCTCACAGGAATCTCTATAACTTTTGGGTTTTTGCCAATAATAAAAAAAAGTACAACTTGAATTAACTTGGATTACAGGCGTAGATTTTGGTGTATTGACTACATCTTTTGGTGTAACTGCATGGCCCAACGATCTTTTATATATTTTTCCAGTAGTAATTCTAGGTAGGGATTTTAGCCGTAACCCAGATGTCAACATACTCTCTGGCATGAAGGTACCGATGAAGTTCAACAAGTACAACGCCATTGGTGACCCCACCCATCATCTGACAACTTTTGTAGCGATTGTCGTGGACTTGGCTTGAAAAGAAAAGGGCTTGCTTCCTTGTCCAGCACCATAGGTGGGCACTAGCGTACTCCAAAAACCCGTCCTCAGTTCGGATTGCAGGCTATTTTTTCCTTTTTTTTTATTTTTCTCTTCAAACAAGGTAATTTGAAATTCTGGATTTTTTCTTACCCAATTCCTAAGAGGATTTTTGCGAATTTATTTGTAATAAGAAAGAAGGATATAATTTCTGCATTACAATTTTTTTTTGCCACAACCATGAATGGTTCTTCTATCTCGAGCGATTGGGGTCAAGTAAGGGATAAAATAAAACAAGAAGATCTATCGAAGTGCAGTTGTTCTTCCTTTCTGACGAAAGTAGTGTTGCATAATAGATCGATATGAACATCATGAGTTGCCCCATAATAAAATCAGTTTTTGCTGATACCTCTATCTCTCGAGCACAGGTTTAAGTCGCTTCATTTTTCTTCATTTTTTTGAATTCATTATCTTCGACGACTGGTTCTGAACGCCACATCATCTTCTTCAACCAACCTCAACCGCCATTTACACAGAGAGGCCTGCCTTTCGGGCACGCCACTCATGTGCCTTTCAACGCTTCGTGCCCCATTTTTGGAATTTTAAATAATGTGATGGGGGAACGATGGGAATTGAATCCGCACATGGTGGATTCACAATCCACTGCCTTGATCTCCTTGGCTACATCCGCTATTTTTCTTTGATAAATAATTCAGCAATCGGTGACGTTTTCCTACAATTATTCGTCCGCAGCGATAAATTTTGATCCACTTAATTTCTCATTCTGACCTTCCAGTGAAAAAGGACTTTATTTTATAAGGAATACCAAATAATAGATGTGGGAAAAAAATTTGGAGGTCAGAGGCAAATTGAAAGCTAAGCAGTGGTAATTATAAAGATCCCCCGGGGGAAAAAATAGAGATGCCCTCATTGAAAAAGTATACATAGATATCTTACTATATATTAATACTATTAAGATTCGTATTCATATTCTTGATGAACCAGCATTTATATATAGATATAGATGTAGAAAGATTTGTTTGGAAAATTCTATTGTTTGAAAGAGGGTAAAATAACCCAAAATCCCAAGAGCTAATCCAAAATCACCTACTCTATTGACAAGCATAGATTGGAAATCACTGCTTATATACCTGGTATTGGCCATAATTCACAAGAACATTATGTAGTATTAGTAAGAGGAGGAAGGGTTAAGGATTTACCCGCCCCTCTTTCCCCCGCCGCCTTCCGACCCGCGGGAGTATACAATAAAAACTTCCGCTCTATCTGAAACAAAAGATTCTTCTCTTTAACAACTTTATATTTAATGTTGGATACAATGTGATCCAATCGTACTAGGTCTCCTCGTTCTGTCATCTGGCTTATGTTATACATTTCATATTCAGACCGAATGACTCTATGAAATTACGTTGAACAATCAATATACATGATGCAATCGTTGTTGTATTAGATCTAAAACAAAGGTTCTTTCTTGACCGACACCCGACCCCACTACAAAAAAAGATGTTCACTGATTAAAATATCCAATATATGTAGGTGGAAACATGGGAAGGGGTTAGATTTACCCCGATACCTATTCTGTAGCTCTTCTCTAGTGTTAGACAAGGCTTTAAAAGCATAGTTGTAAAGGAATCCAAGTGTGACTCTACAGGGGCTTATGCTCTTCCACTTCTTACTATGGACTGCCAATCCAAGCAAGTACGCCCACTCTACCTTTCTTTCTTTACCTTAGATTTCACTTCTTTTTTAGCACCCTATATCCCTCTCCGCATCTCTACCTCCTCTTTCCTTCACTAAGAAGGCGCAAAGCGTGGAAAGGCACATGAGTGGCGCGCACCGAAAGACATGCCCCTCTGTGTAAATGATGGTGGAGGTTGGTTGAAAAAGATGATGCGGCGCTCAATGAATCCATAAGAAGTGATCCCATTTTTTTATCGGGTCGGGGTAAAGATCAAAGATCTTGAGCGACCGATCCGGCAGAACAACTCAAAAGATAAAGGCCTACTGATAAGAGAGTAACGCATATTAGACAAAGAATCCAAATAATCAAATTTATTTTATACTTCAATTTGGAGTGTTTAAAACTTTTCATCATAAAAAAATGCACTAGTATGACAGGCCCACGTTCTACTTTTGCTGATTTGGGGGATGGTTTTCCATTTTGTTGTATAATGAAAATAGTGTGACTTCTTTCTTTGTCTTGTTCCTATTTGAATGAAATGGGCTCGACATTTGTAAGAAAATAGGAGTGGTCACTCCCGATAAAATATGGAAACTCTATCATTGTATTTTGCTCTCTGTCTTCCTTTTCACAGAAAAAAGAAAGATGAATTTCTCAATTCATCGGATCTTAGTTCGGGACTGACGAGGATTCGTCAAAAAGTTAAGCATTAGTAATCTTTTTTAGAAATCGAAATTGGACCGTCTCTACCTTTGTTAACTCCCCCTGTGAGGAAGTTTATTATACTTTGGTGACAAGAAAACTAACAAAAAGAAAAAGAGAGCAGCCAAAACAAACATGCCACTCTACTGATATAGCACAGCCCCCTAGGATATGAAACCCTATCTTATCAGCATCTAATTGAGCCCTCACAAAAACTTGTGAAGTGGAAGGGCGAAGCTTTTGGTGTCCCTTCCAGTCAAGAATTGAGGCCTCACAATCACTAGCCAATATGGGGGAAGTATTTGGGTATCAATATTCAGCATGGTCGAGTCACACAACAATATGTCAGAATGGTGTTAGACAAGATGGAACAACGATTCTCTGGTTGGAAGAAAAATAACTTGAGCTTTGCTGGCATATTGACTCTTATTCAATCAGCGATTGGTGTGCTTCCTACTTATAATACTATGCAACTCATGAAGCTGCCTGCGCAGTCCAAAGACGAGAGAGTAGACCATACAGATCCAGATAGACATGAAAAAAATCTTGGTTACTAGATCTCTATTCCGTAGAGAAGATCGAAAGACAAGAATTACATAAAGAGATACTTGGAATAGGTCACATTGTGTTGTACATATATCAAATTTTTTGGTGGATTGGATTTTACTAGACTGTCTACGGGTGAACAAGACATCGATTCAGAAAAGAAAGAAAAATCTTTGCAAATTGGATTCTATAAAATTACATCTGACTGGGTTGGAACGTCAAACGGCTCTAGATTCGGGGGTTTTCGCTATAGCTGAACACGAGGGAAAGATCATTTATTCTGAACAAATCACACATAGAGATATTGATAACACACATAGAGTTAATAGTATTTCATAACTAAGATTGAGCAGCAGCTCGCAGCCACACTATAACCTGTCTCCAAGAAAGGGAGAGAAAAAGTGCGTGATTCCCTGACCAAGACAAAAATTGAAGGAATCACAAAAAAAAAATTTAACTTGTGATAATAAATCAGAATTAGTCCGAGCTGAGAGGAAAAAAAAGTATTGAACTAAAATTTTTCTTGAGATATTTATTTTCCTGGAGGGACAGATAAGATATCAAGGGCGATGGTGTGATTGCCCGGATCGACGCACAACTGAAATGCAAGGAGGAGTGGTACTTTGATACCAATGATGTGAAGATGCACCTTCCTAAGATTGAACATCAGCTACTATCTCAGCTTTTACATGTCTGGCCTCCAAAAGGCGTATGAACTGGGAGCTTAACCCTACCCAAAGTGGGATGCTAGCTGGTCATTTCAAGCTTTTGACAAATACTTCTCAGAGGGTCACTTTTGACCTGTAAGGGACTAGCCTTCTTTCTCCCTACGGGTGTTACGTCCCGGTAGCCTGGTTAGCGAGTTGGCCCCAAAACTTCAGGTTTTTGGTGCTTTGACCTTTACTAACCGGCTCTTGGGGCACAAATTTTTCTATCCGCCGGGTTCTATTCGTGGGACCAACTGGACTCATATTGACGGCGAGTGGTAGCCCTGACTTCGAGGATTCTCAGAACTTATGAGGCAGATCTTAGGAATCTCTGTTTATTTTATGCTCTTAGGGCCACTCATTATGGGATAAAGGTGAATCGCAATATGTTCTTCGCTTTGATGGAAATGTACAATTGTCATTCGGGAATATTCTTCATGCCTAGTAGAGAAATAGGCCTGGCCCCATGAGATGTATGAGATCTCCAGGCTCCCGTGGGGCACAGAACCATACGAGGAGTACACTCCTTGTAACAAGGACCTTATGGCCTTGGAGGCGAGCAATCCTAATATAATGGTTGTGTATAAAGAACTGATGTGCCATTACCAAGTGGACCACTGATTGGACAAGACAGGGGCTTCTCCCTACGTCAATATTTGGAAACAATACCTTTTCGAGGAGTCTGAGGTTGGAGAACCTGACGATCGTCTCTCTACTCACCAAGCCTCTTCATTGGATATAGAGGCTCTGATGGCCTGTGAATGAAAAGAATCCCACGGTAGATGTCGATGGCAAACCAGTTTATGATACCTTTTCTTTCTTCGCCCATGACATATTTGAGTTATCCCCGAAAGTGGTGCTCGCGGGCTATCTAATGATATGGCTGCGTAACTGTGTGGTTCCCGGTGGCTCAGGATCTCTAGAAATAGTTAGTCGGAACCTTATTTTTTTGGCCGTATAGCTAGTCTTTGGCTACCAGCTCGCTCTTCTCCCAGTGATGTTTGAAATGTTCATCGTGCGCTACGAATTGTTTTTGGAAAATTTGTTGCCAAAGGGAGGGAACACCGATGACTACCTTTTGGTAGAGTTACCCTACCATTACTTAATGGGTTGGCTGATCCTGCACCATTCTACCATAATAAATCCTGCCATGTAGGAGGATACCTATTAAGGGGATGCCTTTCTCCGACGTTACTGCATAATGGAGTGGGCACACTCGGGTGTACACATTTGCCGGAAGGCGCTAAGCTTTATGGATGGTTATAATTTCTTCGTGGTACTTCTCCAGCACGCAGGCTTTTTAAAGGGTGAAGATCTTGTGGATGAGGTTACCGAATCTTCTCGTCTGTCGTACCTCCCGAGTCAATGCTGTTGATTCGGCCCTCTCATCTAGTCTATCGGAAGAGAGATAAGGTTTTCTTAGAGTCGTACCTCCCGAGTCGATTTGCTCATTAGTTTGACTATAGCCATGTATTGTTAGGTACCCTGAGCTCTAGACTGGGGTACGTGGGAAGTTTGCTTGACGGATCTCGGGCTTGGTAGTATTTCAATGCTGGGTACACCAATGCTCGGTTCACCGCACCCTTGCAGCTAAAACTCGTATTATATAGACCACTATAAATTTTTATTTCTCTGCGAACAATTTATCCCTAGGGTATGACCGGGAACCGAGTTTTATTGCTGGGACACGACTAGACGTGTCGTGAGCTGTCGTTGATAGGACTCGTTCCCGTCACTCTAGAGGTCCTAGGTTTAGAACTCAAGGCATAAGCTAGCCATCGGAGTTAGCCGCCATTTCTTTGAAGCGACAAGCTTCGACCTCGGCAGGACCCTCTGCCTCAAAGCAAGTAAAGAAGACTGTTATTTCCAAGGCGACGGGGATATTGCGACCTGTCCCTCGGCTTTATAAAAGGACTGGGGGGCAGTCCTTGGTATTAGTGTCGTATCCTGTATTTTCTTTTCTTTCCTTTAAATGGTTTGTGATACTGACTTTCTTAATTTCTTTTGCAGAGGGTTGAAACTGAGGCCCAGCGTGTTGCTGCGAGACTGGACCGGGCTCCTTCCCCTTCGGTTGAATGAGTGGAGGTTGTCGCCAGAGTTGATATTGCGGCTTAGCGTGTCGATCCAAGACCGGGCCGGGCTCCTTCCTCTCTTATTGAAGAGGTGGAGACTTTTTGTCATCGGACCATCAACGGAGTAAAAGAGTCAGTTGTAGTGCTCGATGTCCATCGTTACGCTTTCCCATATTTCTTAAAATTGTACATAGAATACTCGGTGTTAGGGTTCTTTGTACTCTTTTGTTGTATTCAAACTCATAAAAAAGTTATTAAAACTTTCTCGTAATTTTGTGATGGCAACAAAAATAATGACTCTGTTGGCGAAGTCCTTCTCTATCGACGAGAAGATCAAGACGCAGTCCGATGTAACCAAGCTGGGTTCAACCCAAAAAATACTGGTTGTCCATTTCGACCAATATGCATTTAAAGATATGCTGGACAAGCCAAGTCCCGCACCAAGGCTCTGAAAGCCTCACAATAATTGCAAGACATGGGTCGTCAAGGCCATTGTGCCACACTTAAAGACTGCGAGTGATGTGCCGCCAACCTCTGCCACTGAAAGCGTGCATGATGTTAACGCGCATCCTGTCTCCATCCCCACGGTCACTACTGACTCTCAGGAGATGATCCCACAGCAGGACGCACAGAAGAGGAGACACGCTATATTAAGCCCCTCATTTTTTCAACTAGGGGCAGTTTAGTAATTTGGCATGGGTATTTAATTTTTAGGAATAAATATTAATAATAGTGTGCTATAAATATTTAATTGATGATTGTATTAATTATTTATTAGTATGTTATATATTTATTTGTGCCTTATATTATTTATTTATTAATTAGTAGACTAGCCTATTAGTTAAACTGACACATGTGAACCCAATTAGACTTGTCATGACAATAGTTGAGCCCAACTAGGACTAGGTCCATTAAAACCTTTCCCTCTAATTAATTAAGGAGTTTAGACTAATTAGCATTAGAGTAGAGACTTCCCACTTTAGCCCTCATTAATAATTATTCATAATTCTTTATGTAGGGGCAATTTGGACCTTTTGATATTGCTTGGGAAGGAGGAAAGGGGGCCAGCCACTTTATGTGGATGGGTTCCTCTCTCCGCTTATTCTTTCTACTCATTTCTAGATCCTCAATTTATAGATCCCCAATTCCCTCATTCCCTCCATCAATTCTCTCAATTCACTTCACATTCCCTTTTAATTTCATCCCTCAAGAAGCTTTAGAGTTTGGAGAAGCAAGAAGCACAAGGAGGAGGAGCATTGGTGAAGAGATCGTGTCCGGATCGTCTCTAATTATATTTTTATTAGAAATCCATCTCCCAATCGATAAATTCTGAATTCATTTTTATTGTAGCTTCCAAATCATGTAATTGACCTTTAGGAACACCCCAATGGCATAGGGCTACCTATAGAAACAAAATTTAGGCCAATTGATTGTGTATTGTGTCTTCTATATAGGTTTTTGTGTGTATTTTGGGAGAATTCCGATATTGACACATCAAGTATGTGTCATGAGACTAATTTAGTCATAATGGACTTAGACCAAGGTTGGAATACTAGTTATGTGTCCACAATTGGACACAAGTAGGCTGTATCATGATACGGTACGATACCATATGATACGGTGCTCATTTTGTGTGAATTGTGCAATTAATCCTAAATTCTCATTGTAGCAAGCTACTATAGTTATATTATAATATAATTAGCTTCTATAAATATTAATTATGGAGAATGGTGGGTTTTAGCACTTGGGTTGGATATGTATCAGGGGTAGTTTAGCTTTGTACCTTAAGTGTTTATGAAATTGCCACTAATATATAAATGTAAGCATATGCATATACTTGTGTTATAGGCTATGTTTGGGTGTGTTGCATTATTGAATTTGTATCAGTCCTAGAAGGGAACTTGGTTTATCAACTGAGTAGTGAATATCTCGATATGTGTTTGGAGTGTGTCATATACATAAGTAGGTTGTATCATGAGCTAGTGTGTTGTTAAGGGGATCTATGGAAGGAAACAACTTTTGTGTGCTCAAGCATTGTGGTTCATTATATTAGAGCGCTAAGAAGGATTGTAATGAGCTGCAGTATGCAACCGAGCCAAGGGATGGAGTGCAACCTGTGCACTTTTGCATTGGTCAGTGGTGATGCAGGTGATACTTGTTGGTTTAAATCAGATAAAATAATAGAGGTATTAGTTGATGTGTTAAGAGAAGCTTAGTTTAGCTGTGCAATTTCAGTATGGGTTCTTAGTTCCCTTGGCTGGATCTGTGCACTTATATGCATAAATGTAAGGGCTCGGATAATAAGTTTGGGGGTACTGGTTGGAGAATGGGTCAAGTATAGACCTGCAGTAGGATTGATATTGAATGGGGTTATACAGTTGTTCAGAAGATAAACACTGAGTTCAGTTGGATGTTGGTTTAGGTGTTAATCAAGTTATTGTCTGCAGGGTGACATTGTTTTAGGCTTCACAGCAACAACAAATAACAATAATTACAGTAGCAACGGTTAAGTGATTGGGTTGTAAACAACTGGCATGAGTTCAGATACAATTGACAATTGATGATTAGAAGTATGAAAGGTTTTAGGAGAGGTAATGTTAGGGTGATGCTTACCTGGGTGCAGATGGGGTGTCCAGTTCAGTTATGGTAAGGATATCAGGAAGGATAAATATTTACAGTCAATAAGAGGAAGGGAGTTATAATCAATATATATATATATATATATATATATATATATATATATATATATATATATATATATATATATATATATATATATATATATATATATATATATATATATATATATATTATTAAGATAATTAGTTGTACATTAGGCTAGTGTATGTTAGAGTATTTAGCTGTAGATACTAGTTTGAAGGGGTAGAAGGTTGGTGTTAGTGATAATTAGAGTTGGTTAGATAGTGTCTCATATATTGTGATACATTAGTCACCTCTAGTTAGTATTAGAGTATCAATCTTGTATCATAATTTAGAAGATTGGTATATGTTAACTAATGATCATTAGTTAGTTCCCAGTCAGTATTATGCCAGTAGGTAGTTAGTCTAAGTATTATGGTTAGTACTAGTTAGTGTATAATGATAGTGTTATTTGGATTTCTGGATGAGTGACTGACAGTAAACTAGTTGGAAAAAAATCTTGGTATCAGTTTTGTCAGTTGGGTATCAAGCTGAGAATATCAGAGTGTGTGTCAGTTTTAGGCACTGACATAACACTGCTTTGCATTCAGGTATGATTGCAGTTAGAGATAAAGAGGAATGATTTAGTAACAGCAGTAGTAGAAGTTGTGTAGGTATTTTGTAGTGACGTTAGTAAGTGTGGTTTCAGTTGTGTAGCTTTAAGAGAGTTAGAGTTATTGGTTAAGTTATGACTAGTATATCAGTTGGTATTGCAGGATAGGTATTAGTTAGAAGTTAGTGTTATTAGATGTTGGGTTATTTTGAGTTGTGATATCATTGGTTACTTAGTATCAGAGGGCTAGTCATGTTAGTAATTGTTAGGATATAATTGTAGTATTATTAGTATTGAGGTATATTGAGATTAAGGTTTCTATGGTAGTGCTAAATATTAGACTTCACTAATATCTTTATGAGTTATATAGCTAGTACTAGTTAGTTAGTGACCCTTATAGGCTAATTAACTAATATTGAGCCTATAAACCTTAGTTTGGACCTAGTATGATTTAGTTGAGCTAGAATAAACCCAGAAGTGACCCATAATCATACATTAGTGTATTCTCTTACCATTTCTCATTTATTGCATCTATTAACTTATAAATTCCTAAATAGGATTGTGTGACACCAGCTTGGGCATCGAAAGACACCCTTTGCTCAGGACCAAAGACGAGTACATCTCTCTGTTAATTTTAAATTCATGATAGTGTATATATCTCATATTCTAGAACTATTTACTTGATTCCGACACAGTGGCTACACGGACTGGTACTAAATGGATCCTGTCATGGGATGTTATCCCGTACAGTGTTCAGCGGGTACCCCTTCACATATATTTTATCGTGTGTATCGGATATTGATATTCATGTACTTCGTGTTCACACACTACTCGTGTTTAGTGTGCTTATATTCATGTTCGTAATATGTCATGATTGAATCCATAAGTATTGGTTGGGGATGGGGGAGTCGAAGTTGGTTATGTGATTAAGCCAAGGTGCATTTGTGTACTTGTCGATTACATTTCACACGTGTAATCGAGTTACTATTTTATATTCGTGTTCAACCCAAGTCGATCACATAACAAACTTGTATTCCAAAGAACATTATTTAGTGTCATCTATTTTATTACTTACAGTATTTCTATATTGCATGTTCTATATTTTCTAGTTCAATACCTGTTTGCTTTAGTTTATTTCCATTTCCTATTGTAGTTATCTTGTATTCTTTTCTATTGCCTGTCATATATGCTCTACCATATTTTGGAATTGTTTTTAAAGTTTTGTACTTCGCTCCAATCCTGATTGGATATATTTTTCAGATGATTAGCTTATGGAGTAGTATCCCACTTACTACGGGCCGCAGGACGCCATACCATTAGAGGATACTCCCTTAGAGCAGGAGGACCTAATGCCAGATACTGAGGAGGCTTAGACTTATTGTTCATAATTGTATTAGACTTTTATTGAGACCTTTGGCATATATTTTATTTTGGAGTTGTATTGTGCCTAGACTTATATTATGGACTTGTGATTGTATGGTGATTCCTATTTCATCTTTATTATTCTATATCGTGCTTTATCTTTCTTAGTTTGATATTGTGATTGAGTATAGATATCATTATCATGTTATTATATTTGTTCCTCCGTTTGGAGTTGAGATAATATTGACAGGTATCTTATATATATTGCATGAGATGTTAGATAGTATCGAGGACCTAGACAGCGTTCTACGTCGTTCTTACAACGTAGGCTAGACGTGATTCACTACTCATGACTATATTTCGGGTACGGATCATGACACATTTTTAGTGGTGGCCCATGCCGGTCAAGAGTCACAATTAGAGCGATATCATAGCATTGCTCACCTAGAGTACTGCTACGAGCCTGCTTTAGGATATAGGATATAGGCTGAGAGTATACTCAATCACAACTAGAGAACATTTTTAAATATCTGTCTTGCTATCCTTATCTATTGGAATGCTTGCTTTACTTTGAATAATTCTATCATTCTTTGATGATATTGTATCTTACTTAATAGTAATTCCTTTGTTTCAATCTATCTTCAGGATGGAGCGGAAGATGCGTTCCCAATGCTCAGGCTCAGTGTCAGCAAGGTCGGTCACTTTGTCGCCTCTGAGGGCAATACCACCAGCAGTAGAGAGGTACCCGGCAGGGGTGAGCTTTTGCCTTGACCGTCGAGGAGGAGGAGCCAGCCGGAGATGTTATCTCAGGTTTATTTGTCACGCCCCAGTCCCAAAAATACGTAGGACTAGGACACGTAAGCATGCCAGCCACATGGATATGGCAACTCCAATATATGGAAACCAAATCCATACGTACGCTGTATTATGAATATCCAATCCACAAGTGGTATAATATATGTCACAAGTCACAGGGTATAATCTAAATCTCATCCACGAAAATTAATATAAATATATAACCAGTATCTATGAAACTAGATCTCAATAAGAAGTATCTAAGGAGGATAGTTGGATGGAAACAAATCCACTACCAATTCGAATATAAGAGCAATTACAATATGAGTACAACACAATAAACACTATATAAGTATACCAGCTAGCAATCACTGCTCGGAGAGAAGACATCCACGAAGCATCTATAACCATCCAAATCTGCGCTCCTGCAAATACTCAAGAACAGGTACACCTGGCAGGGGACCAGGTCCTCAGAGGGACATAACAAGATACTTAAACACATGCCAATAAAGTACTGAAATAAATATCCAATTGGTCGCCTAACCGTCTAAGTGAATGCAGTTAAGAACAATTTTCTAACAAGTGGGCTATCTGGCCATAAATAGGATTGGCATGGTTCTCTTGGAGATTCAGGGGCCTACAAAGGTACGTCGTCTTTTGAACGACGGAGGCCCGCCAAGTAGTATAGGTGTCATCATGACCGTGCATCTCCGGCGGAGCGTACGGGTTACACAAGGAAAGTGCAAAGGAGCCCAAATGTGATACTTGTTGTTCTCCCCACCCCATGCTCTAATCATGTCACATCCATGACACGATTTGGTTCACAGCCTATCCTTAGTACCCTAGCCCAATCCTGCAACCAAACAAGGACAAGGATGGGACCACCGTACTACAATAGGCTACGTCCATAGACCTCTAATAACTGCTAAGTCTCCTAGCATGCAAAGTTTCTAACAGCAGTTATTCCTAACGCACGGCCCACATGTACAGGAGGCCAACCTGCACGTAAGTCCGTGATCTACATGAGACTCACAACTCGTGTAACAACTGTGTCACGGTCAATGAACCTAAAGATGCTACATGATGATGGGGTAGTCTCATAAACAAGGTCAATGCAAATACATAAATAAAAAAAATATACCGCGACGACACCGTCGCGCGCATTTTTATATAACAGTTAAAATATATGAAAAGATAGAAAATAAAGATGCATGCAACATATGGAATAAAAATAACAGTACAATGGCAAGGTATACTTGCCTGGCAAGGAAGCTGCAATGTACCAATAACATGCTCCAGAAATCACGCAGAACAAATCCAATATCCTATGTACACATAAATATAATACAATAGAATCATTAGTCATTACACTAGCACATACTCAACCACATTTACACTGGACTCAGGGGGTATACTAGGGGTAACACTAGTTATCTAACACGGTCAATTTATGCTTTGAATTACGCGGGTGTCGCGTCTTCAAGTACTGTACGAAATCAGTCAGTCAACTGACAGGTGTCTATGCTAGTACGTTAATGTACGCAAGGCGGACAAATTCACAAGTTCTTAGGGTCAACATGGTCAAGGTAAGTATGGGATAGTCCACGGTGTCCTAGGGTCGTACAGTCTGAATATTTAGTCATAATTATCAATTAGCATTTACTTACATATATATTCATATAACTATATAATAATATAACCATCAATTTATTTTAATTTATTTAATTCTGGAATAATTACTCTAAAATCCTATTTTAATCTTATTATTCTGATTTTTATGTTAATTCCTAAATATTTTCCAAAGAAACTGAATTTTATCAACTCGAGACTCATGACACGCAAATCGAGGCGATCTGTTGACCGAAAAGTCAACCGACACAAACTCAACTTTTATGCATGATTTTCTATAGATTTCATCATCAAAAACATACTAGAATTTACGGCTCATCCGAATTCAAATTCGTTTGGGAATTATGGCACATACAAATTTTGTATTGTGCACCGATGGTTAAATTCTAACCTAGAAGTTCTACAGAATTAACAGTATGTAAATACTTCGAATTAAATTTTGAGAAAAATATATATCGATAATCTCGACATTATCTTTCCGAAACTTTAAACGGTTCGTGATTCTGATTCCTGGTTCTCCCGAAATCGCAAAAACATCGAAACACGTCTATTTTTGGACATGCTGTGCTCTACGAATTTTCCAGAATTTAATACTAATAATTTCGTAAAAAACTTTACATAAACAGAAATCTAACCTCAATATCGTTCTAACAAAAAAAACTAGGCCTCATTTGGAGTCCGGAGCTATGCGCAATGGCTTCTGGAAGATGAAGGAACCCTAGATGACAATTCTCCAAAAAATTGGCTCAAAGAAAACCCTAAAAATTAATAACTAAACTAATATATATATAGAGGAGAGAGAGTGCAGCCGCGGCTCGGAGAGCGCCACGTGGCAGCGATCCGTGCAGCGCCACCCAGATCGAACGGTCACAGTTCGATGCGGCTCGGCTCAGCTGAGTCCGAGTCGAACTCGGTCTCGGCTCGGCTCGAGGTCGGCTCGGCTAGGCTTGCACCCACCCCGCGGTCACTGACAGGCGGGCCCGGCACTGTTCACTGCTGGAGGCTGACAGGTGGGCCCCTTGTTTGCTGACTGGGCAGAATTAATTAGTTTTTGGGTTTTCTTTTTCAGAAATTAGTTTTTAATTCAGTTTTTCATAATTAACTCAAAATAAATGCTAAAAATAATCAGAAAATTCCCAAAAAATTCTAGAAAATATATTTTATTATTTAGAACCTAAAATAAAAGTTTAGGATATTTTTAATTAAGTTTGAACATAAAATAAATTCTTCAAAATCTTAGAAAATTTGTGTTACTAGTTTTTAATTAATTAAAAATTATGGAAAAATCCCAATAATCTAAAATAGCCTAAAAATAATTCTACATAAATATTTATATAAGTAAATAGACTAAAAAAATTTATTTTTTAATTAACTAAGAGAATACTCTAAATAAATTCAACATCTATAATAAATATAATAATATAAAATATACACAAAATACCTATTTTGGGTGAGGGAGTTTACAATCTACCCAACTTAAAACAATTTCGTCCTCAAAATTAAAATAAGGCATAATTTTTTTTTTAAATCCTTCACATTCGTACATAAGGTACGTCAGTCGCAATCTCTTCCAAAAATTTAAATAACAAAATCTATTCAAATCTATTGCGATCACTTCAAAATTAAGATAATCATTGTTCAAATCAAAATTCAACCTATTGTAATCTCTTCTCACTTTTCCAAATTATCAATATCCAAATTTAAATTGAATCCATATAATATCTTCAAAATTTAAATAACCCATATCAAATTTACCTCACGATCTCCAACTATCATAATCTCCTCTAGAAGTAATTCGAGTCCAATATTATTCCTATTTTCACTTATAAATTTTTATATTATTCAACTTTTTAAATTCCATTCACATCCTCAATATTTCAAATAGGTAGTCCAACCATCAAATTTTAATTCTTAATTTAAATCATCAAATTGAAAAATAATTTAAATACAGTCCACCAATGTTCAAGTCTGAAATTATATATTTATCCTTCAAATTCAAATTGATGATTTTACCTTCAATACTCAAAAATTTAAATTATGTACTTAAGGTATAAATATTGGGTCCTCAATATCAAGATTTTTAAAATTCATTAATCCTCATCATCTTAGTCATTCTTGTAAAATTCTCAAAATTAAAATGGCTTGAACCTCTCCCAATCTAATCTTACTCGATCACAATCTAAAAGAAATTCCTCTTGAGTTGCCAATGTACTACTACCCAACTTAGAATTTACCCATCTATCACAGAAGGCTATATACTTTAAGAAAAATATTCCTTAATTTATTTACTCAGGTCATTCAATCCTCAAAACTTCAACTCCGATTATATCATATATGATATGTCCTTAATTACAAAAGAATAATCCTCAAGTATGTGATCGGCCTACGGGGTATATCTAGTACTCTTTGTGTATTAAACTTATACCAAGCATGAGGTTTCGTCTTTCCGAAATAAGGGAAGACGGAGACCAATAAAAAAGAGTTCAAGGGTGAGGTAGTAGAATAGAAGTATCGGGATCAAGGAGTTTAAGGAATTTAAATGGAAATTGTCAAAGCAGTTGTGGATTGAAATCCTATTTTGGTAATTCTTTGTTCGCATGCTTGTATTAGTACAATTATATAACCGATACGATCCGCTCAGACATATCTAGGGGCAAGTACAGGTGTTTACTAGTCAACTATATATCTCAATCCACGTAAGGTAGTATTACGAAGGGCGAATCAAGCGCACTATGGTTGATCAGACCGTAATACACTGATTCTGATTAGACAATATATTAGTAGGCGTCCCCAATAATACATATCTCATGATCAAGCTCGATAAAAGAATAAGCTTGCAAAATTAGGCTATAATAGCAGCATAAGTCAAGGTAGTGCAGCAAATATAAGTACGCTAGATGATGATGAAAGGAGGTACAAATTAATTCAAGTTCACAAAACAAAAACAACTAAGCAACAATAATAAAAGACTCTACAATCCCTACAGTTATCATACAACCTCCTTGTCTAAGTCGCTAGTCGACCAAATAGGGGCAAGGACCTCTAAATTCTTTCGTCTGAATAAATACTGTCGTCTTTTGCTAGCATGCAATTAATGTCATTCAGTTACACTATCTTGATGGGTCAAGTGGACTATGTGATACTAGGTTGTGAGGCATACTACCCAACTTAAAAGAATTAAACTAATTCTGTGACAGTCTTAAGAGGATCCTACAAAATAATCTTACACATGTAAATAAAACAAAAACTCTTTATTAGGGTATATGAGAAAAGATCTTGGTACTTATTAGGGTCTCCTATTGCATTATATAGGTCATGGTCGTCTTAAGCCTTAGTCATAGTGCTTATAGAACAAGTGTCAATAGTAAGGATAGAAGAGTTACTAGCCTCAAGGAAAATGGTGATATAACTTATATTGAGGTGGGGTACAAGTTACGCGACTTAAAACTAAGGGGTAATCATTAGGTCATAATCTACAATAATAAATTAAACTGTCAAGTTCTAATTACCAATCACATAATTCAAAATTTTAAGAGTAACAACCAAAATCCTAGCAAGCTATATATATCCTAAAATAGAATAAAATCACTTGGTCTATAATCAGAAGTGTCAGATGGCACGAGTTGAAAGAGAAAGAAAAGAAGAACATAATTTTTAGTCGTCGCACAACTAGTGAACGTTAAGGTCACAGAGGAACAACATATGAAATTAAAATAGGGGCTCTAGATAGCATTATGGTTTTCTAAGGGAGAGTGGTATGCTAGTTGCTATGTTCGAGGTATGATCAAGAGAAACGTTATATTCATTGCTCTTGGCTTTCTAAGGTACTGTCTGCTACTAATAAGACAATGATCTAAGTTTATAGTTATAATATTATCTCACCATAAGTGTTAGGTCCAGCCCTAATATTTAACCCTGGATTTCTATTGGTTCCTCAATACTAGGGTCAAACACTATGGTCAAACTTCTAACTAACTCTAGTAGTGTCTATACTACTCTCAAGTCTTCATATTACCTCAAGGGGTAATGGTAAACCAATTCTAGAGATAAGGAATTCTAGGGTTCACTAGATATTCTAAACTTAGTGGTATGTCTATATTCTCGTTGTATTCTTAATAGGTGTGCTACCATAATTATCATCCTAATAACAGGGGCTCATATATTCTAGCAGAAGGCTATACTCAAAGAATTATTAGGGAAGTACAGGAATCAAGCATGATGCAATTATTCAGATAGAACAGATAGGAGGAAGATGAATAATAGTCAATTGTGGATGAGATCCTATACTCTATTCCTAGGTGCAGGCTTGTTCGGTACAATAACGTAACCGAGACAATATGCTCTCGACCTGCATAGGCCACCACAAAAATATGTCACGCACCAGTCCCAAAAATACGTAGGACTAGGACACGTAAGCATGCCAGCCGCATGGATATGGCAACTCCAATATATGGAAACCAAATCCATACGTACGCTGTATTATGAATATCCAATCAACAAGTGGTATAATATATGTCACAAGTCACAGAGTATAATCTAAATCTCATCTACGAAAATCAATATAAATATATAACCAGTATCTATGAAACTAGATCTCAATAAGAAGTATCTAAGGAGGATAGTTGGATGGAAACAAATCCACTACCAATTCGAATATAAGAGCAATTACAATATGAGTACAACACAATAAACACTATATAAGTATACCAGCTAGCAATCACTGCTCGGAGAGAAGACATCCACGAAGCATCTATAACCATACAAATCTGCGCTCCTGCAAATACTCAAGAACAGGTACACCTGGCAGGGGACCAGGTCTTCAGAGGGACATAACAAGATACTTAAACACATGCCAATAAAGTACTGAAATAAATATCCAATTGGTCGCCTAACCGTCTAAGTGAATGCAGTTAAGAACAACTTTCTAACAAGTGGGCTATCTGGCCATAAATAGGATTGGCATGGTTCTCTTGGAGATCCAGGGGCCTACAAAGGCACATCGTCTTTTGAACGGCGGAGGCCCGCCAAGTAGTATAGGTGTCATCATGACCGCGCATCTCCGGCGGAGCGTACGGGTTACACAAGGAAAGTGCAAAGGAGCCCAAATGTGATACTTGTTGTTCTTCCCACCCCATGCTCTAAGCATGTCACATCCATGACACGATTTGGTCCATAGCCTATCCTTAGTACCCTAGCCCAATCCTGCAACCAAATAAGGACAAGGATGGGACCACCGTACTACAATAGGCTACGTCCATAGACCTCTAATAACTGCTAAGTCTCCTAGCATGCAAAGTTTCTAACAGCAGTTATTCCTAACGCACGACCCACACGTACAGGAGGCCAACCTGCACGCAAGTCCGTGATCTACATGAGACTCACAACTCGTGTAACAACTGTGTCATGGCCAATGAACCTAAAGATGCTACATGATGATGGGGTAGTCTCATAAACAAGGTCAATGCAAATACATAAATAAAAAAAATACCACGACGACACCATCGCGCGCATTTTTATATAACAGTTAAAATATATAAAAAGACAGAAAATAAAGATGCATGCAACATATGGAATAAAAATAATAGTACAATGGCAAGGTATACTTGCCTGGCAAGGAAGCTGTAATGTACCAATAACCTGCTCCAGAAATCACGCAAAACAAATCCAATATCCTATGTACACATAAATATAATACAATAGAATCATTAGTCATTACACTAGCACATACTCAACCACATTTACACTGGACTCAGGGGGTATACTAGGGGTAACACTAGTTATCTAATACGGTCAATTTATGCTTTGAATTACGCGGGTGTCGCGTCTTCAAGTACTGTACGAAATCATTCAGTCAACTGACAAGTGTCTATGCCAGTACGTTAATGTACGCAAGACGGACAAATTCACAAGTTCTTAGGGTCAACATGGTCAAGGTAAGTATGGGATAGTCCACGGTGTCCTAGGGTCGTACAGTCTGAATATTTAGTCATAATTATCAATTAGCATTTACTTACATATATATTCATATAACTATATAATAATATAACCATCAATTTATTTTAATTTATTTAATTCTGGAATAATTACTCTAAAATCCTATTTTAATCTTATTATTCTAATTTTTATGTTAATTCCTAAATATTTTCCAAAGAAACTGAATTTTATCAACTCGAGACTCATGGCACGCAAATCGAGGCGATCTGTTGACCGAAAAGTCAACCGATACAAACTTGACTTTTATGCATGATTTCCTATAGATTTCAGTATCAAAAACATACTGGAATTTACGGCTCGTCCGAATTCAAATTCGTTTGGGAATTATGGCACATACAAATTTTGTATTGTGCACCGATGGTTAAATTCTAACCTAGAAGTTCTACAGAATTAACAGTATGTAAATACTTCGAATTAAATTCTGGGAAAAATATATATCGATGATCTCGACATTATCTTTTCGAAACTTTAAACGGTTCGTGATTCTGATTCCTGGTTCTCCCGGAATCGCGAAAACATCAAAACATGTCTATTTTTGGACATGCTGTGCTCTACGAATTTTTCAGAATTTAATACTAATAATTTCGTAAAAAAATTTATATAAACAGAAAGATAACCTCAATATCGTTCTAACAAAAAAAACTAGGCCTCATTTGGAGTCCGGAACTATGCGCAATGGCTTCTGGAAGATGAAGGAATCCTAGATGGCAATTCTCCAAAAATTGGCTCAAAGAAAACCCTAAAAATTAATAACTAAACTAATATATATATAGAGGAGAGAGAGTGCAGCCGCGGCTCAGAGAGCGCCACGTGGCAGTGATCCGTGCAGCCCCGTCCAGATCGAACGGTCGCAGTTCGATGCGGCTCGGCTCAGCTGAGTCCGAGTCGAAATCGGTCTCGGCTCGGCTCGAGGTCGGCTCGGCTCGGCTCGCACCCACCCCGCGGTCACTGACAGGCGGGCCCGGCACTGTTCACTGCTGGAGGCTGACAGGTGGGCCCCCTGTTTGCTGACTGGGCAGAATTAATTACTTTTTGGATTTTCTTTTTCAGAAATTAGTTTTTAATTCAGTTTTTCATAATTAACTCAAAATAAATGCTAAAAATAATCAGAAAATTCCCAAAAAATTCTAAAAAATATATTTTATTATTTAGAACGTAAAATAAAAGTTTGGGATATTTTTAATTAAGTTTGAATATAAAATAAATTCTTCAAAGTCTTAGAAAATTAGTGTTACTAGTTTTTAATTAATTAAAAATTTTGGAAAAATCCCAATAATCTAAAATAGCCTAAAAATAATTCTACATAAATATTTATATAAGTAAATAGACTAAAAAAATTTATTTTTTTAATTAACTAAGAGAATACTCTAAATAAATTCAACATCTATAATAAATATAATAATATAAAATATACACAAAATACCTATTTTGGGTGAGGGAGTTTACATTATTCTATCTTGATTCTTTTCCAGCTCATGCTTTATTTGATTCTGGTGTTTCACATAGTTTCGTATCTGTATTATTTGTTTTGAAGCATCATCTTGAGACTGAATTGTTGGCGAGGACTTGCAAGATCACGATCGGGGGTGGCATTATCCTGGTTAGTGATATTTATAAGGATCGAAGAGTTTCTTTGGGAGGCCAAGAGTTGAGTGCGTGTATACTCATAATATCACTTCTAAGCTATGATATAGTACTCATGATGGATTAGTTTAGTAGGCACCATGCTAATATTGATTGTCCTGGAGGCAGAGTTTTGTTTCAGGTACCAGGAGAGCAAGAGTTTGAGTTCATTAGAGGAGCAGCAGAGCAGAGCAGAGCAAGGGAGACTTCTATGGAGACATGGTGGAAGAGCAAGAGCCGCCACATCTATTGATTGTAGAGTATATGGACGTCTTTCCGAAGGAGTTTCTGGGGTTGCCACCAGACCGAGAATTGGAGTTCTCTATAGACTTAGTTCCAGGCACAGGCCAATATCATAACACGTCTATAGGGTGAACAACAACGAAGTGATAGAGTTGAAGGCAGGTGGATGAGTTGCAGGATAAGGGCTTCATCCACTCTAGTTCATCACCGTGGAGTGCTTTGGTATTATTTGTACCAAAGAAGGATGGGTCGGTACGTATGTGTATTGACTACAGGGATCTCAACAACCTCACTATCAAGAATAAATACCCGTTGTCACGGATTAACGATATTTTGATTAATTGAGCGAAGCGAAGGTATTCTCGAAGATAGACTTGAGGTTGGGGTACCAACAGATGAAAGTGAAGAAGGAAGACATTCCGAAGACAACTTTCAGTACTCGGAATGGGTAGTTTGAGTTCTTGGTGATGAATAAGGTATTTCGTTAATACCTGGATCAGTTTGTTGTGGTCTTCATTGATGATATATTGATATATTCGAAGATCCCGAAAGAGCATGAGAAGCACCTGAGGATAGTTCTGGTGACTCTCAGGAAGGAGAAGCTGTATGGCAAGCTTTCGTAGTATGAGTTCTTCCTTGATAAGGTTGAATTCCTTGGGCATGTGATTCCAGGAGACGGTATCTCAGTAGACCAGAAGAAGATTTTAGCAGTTGAGTCATGGTCTACCCCGAGTTCAGAGGCAGGGGTCAGGAGCTTTCTTGGATTGGCAGGCTATTATCGGAGATTTTTTCAGTATTTCTCCCAGATTCTAGAGCCGATGACTAGGCTGACCAGGAAGGACGTGGAGTTCATCTGAAAGAGGAGTGTAAGGCCGCTTTTGAGAAGCTGAAGAAGAGGTTGACTACATCTCCATTGTTGACGTTGTCATCGGGGACAGAAGAATTTTCTATATATAGAGATGCTTCGGGTAAGGGCTTGGGATGTGTGTTACATCAGAACGGGAAGGTGATTGCCTATGCTTCTAGGCAATTACGCTCTCATTAAAAGAATTACCATACCCATAACTTACTGTTGGCAATAGTAATATTTTCTCTGAAGCTGTGGAAGTACTACTTGTATGGGGAGCGAGTAGAGATCTTCACAGATCATAAGAGCTTGAAATATGTCTTAACATGAAGAGCTCAATATTAGGCAGATGAGGTAGTTGGAGCTGATGAAGGACTTCAACATCTTATTGCAGTATCACCCAGGGAAGGCCAACGTAGTCACCGATGCCTTGAGCAGGTATCCTGTGGTTATATACTTGACGAGGGATAGGCACTTATTAGCAGATCTGGATAGCTTGGTTATTGGGGTGCTAGTTCCTGGAGTTACTGTGCGGATATGGGGACTTCAGTTATGGTCTGAGTTGATGGATCAGATTAGAGATGCACAGTACGAGGATGAGACTCTGAGGAGCATCAGAGTGCAGGTCCGGATGGGTTTGGCAGAGGACTTCATTATTATGGAGGACGGATCATTGCGGCACGGTACCAGATTATGTGTGCCAAGTGGAGTATTGCACGAGAAGGTTCTTCAGAAGGTACATCGATCTCAGTACTCTATGCATCCAGGTACCAACAAGATGTATAGGGACATGAGAAAGAATGTTTGGTGGTATGGTATGAAGCGGAAGGTGGCGAGCTTCGTATCCAGATGCTTGGTATGCCAGCAGGTAAAGGCAGAGAGACAGACGCCTGGTGGATTGCATTAGCCTTAACCCATTCTAGAGTAGAAGTGGGAGCATGTGACGATAGACTTTGTTTCGGTACTTCCGTGTTCTCTAGGAGGAAAAGATACAATTTGGGTCATCGTTGACAGGTTGACCAAATCGGCCCACTTTTTGCCATCCAAAGTAGGTACGTCTAAGGAGAAGCTCGCGAAGATATATGTACGTCAGATAGTGAGATTGTACAGAGTTCCTGTGAGCATAGTCTCGGATCAGGATAGTCACTTCACATCCTAGTTCTGGAGGAGTTTATAGGCTAGCTTGGGCACCCAGCTCAAGTTTAGTATCGCATATCACCCCCAGACAGAAGGGCAGTCAGAAAGGACTATTTAGACTTTCGAGGATATGCTACACACCTCTTTTATGGATTTTGGAGGCTCTTTGGAGGATCATCTACATCTGGTAGAGTTTTCTTATAACAACAACTACCAGGCCAGTATCGAGATGTCACCATTTGAGGCACTGTATGGACGGAGATACCGTACTCCGTTATCATGGGACGATATTGGTGAGCGAGCTTTATTGGGACCAGAGATTGTCGTGTATGCAGCTAAGAAGGTAAAGCTAATCAGGGAAAGACTTCGGGTGGTGCATGACAGATAGCGGCATTGGGTCGATTGCTACCGAAGACCATTGGAGTTTGAGGTATATATTTTATTTTATTATGTTGTGATTGCTTATTATTGTTAGAGTGCTAAGTCTGTATTTTTTGTAGGTTGGCGATCTGGTGTTCTTGAGGATTTTTTTGACACGGAGCACGATTCGATTTGGTGGAGGCGGAAAGCTTAGTCCACGGTACATCGGACCCTTTGGTGTTCTGAGAGGGTCGGTGTAGTGGCCTACAGACTAGACTTCTTACCTATATTAGAGGGAGTGCACAATATTTTTTACGTATCATAGTTGAGACGATATATGGCAGATCCTAGCCATGTATTGGATCACTCGGAGATAGAGGATGGTCCGACTCTCAGCTACCCAGAGCAGCCCGTAGGGATTCTGGATCAAAGGAAGAAGGTGCTATGGAACCAGACGATTCATTTGGTAGCCGTCGCATGGAGGCATCACTCACCAAGGGAGTCTACCTGGGAGCGAGAGGCGGAGATGCGCGAGCGATATCCTCATCTGTTTGAACCGTGAGGTATAACTCTTTTTTGCTTGTTGTGTTATTTTCTATATAATTTATTTTCTAATTTTGAGGACAAAATTTTTTCTAAGGTGGGTAGGATTGTCACCCTCACCTTTCCACCTAGGGGTGGTTTAGTAATTTGGCATAAGTATTTAATTTTTAGGATTAAATATTAATATTAGTGTGCTATACATATTTAATTGATGCTTCTATTAATTATTTATTAGTATGCTATATATATTTATTTGTGCCTTGTATTATTTATTTATTAATTAATGGACTAGCCTATTAGTTAGAATTGACACATGTGAACCCAATTAGACTTATCATGACAATAGTTGAGCCCAACATGGACTAGGCCCATTAAACCCTTTTCCTCTAATTAATTAAGGAGTTTAGACTAAATAGAATTAGAGTAGAGACTACCTACTTTAGCCCTCATCAATAATTATTCATAATTCTTTATGTAGGGGAAATTTGGACCTCTTGATCTTGCTTGGGAAGGAGGAAAAGGGGGCCATCCACTTTATGTGGATGGGTTTCTCTCATCTCTCATGCTCTCCACTCATTTCTAGATCCTCAATTCTTAGATCCCTAATTCTCTCATTCCCTCCATCAATTCTCTCAATTCACTTCACATTCCCTCTCAATTTCATCCTTCAAGAAGCTTTGGAGTTTGGAGAAACAAGGAGCACAAGGAGGAGGAGCATTGGTGAAGAGATCTTGTCTGGATTGTATTCACTTACATTTTCATTGGAAATCCATCTCCCAATCGCTAAATTTTGAATTTCTTTTCATTATAGCTTCCAAATCATGCATTGGACCTTTAGGAATACCTCAATGTCATAGGGCTACCCATAGGAACAAGTTCTAGGCCAATTGATTGTGTATTGTGTCTTCTACATAGGTTTTTGTGTATATTTTTGGAGAATTCCGAGATTGACACATCAAGTATGTGTCATGAGACTAATTTAGTCATAATAGACTTAGATCGGGGTTAGGATACTGTTATGTGTCAACAATTGGACACAAGTAGGCTATATCACGATACGATGCGATACCGTGGGATAAATGGCTCATTTTGTGTGAATTATGCAATTACTCCTCAATTCTCATTGTAGCAAGTTATTATAGTTGTATTATAATGTAATTAGATTCTATAATTGTTAATTGTGGAGAATCGAGGGTTTTAGCCCTTGGGTTGGATATGTATCAGGGGTATTTTAGCTTTGCACCTTAAGTGTTTGTGAAATTGCCACTAATATATATTTGTAGGCATATGCATATACTTGTGTTATAGGCTATGTTTGGGTATGTTGTATTATTGAATTTGTATCATTCCTTGGAGGGAACTTGGTTTATCAACTGAGTAATGAATATCTCGATATGTGTTTGGAGTGTGTCATATACATAAGTCGGTTGTATCATGAGCTAGTATGTTGTTAAGGGGATCTATGGGGGGGGGGGGAACAACTTCTATGTGTTCAAGCAATGTGGTCCATTACATGAGAGAGCTAAGAAGGATTGTAATGAGCTGCAGTGTGCAACCGAGCAAGGGGATGGAGTGCAACCTGTGCACTTTTGCATTGGTCAGGGTAATACAGGTGATACTTGTTGGTTTCAATCAGATAAAATAACAGAGGTATTAGTTGATGTATTAAGAGAAGCTTAGTTTAGCTGTGCAATTTCAGTATGGGTTCTCATTTGCCTTGACTTGATCTATGCACTTATGTGCACAGATGTAAGGGCTCGGGTAATAAGTTTGGGGGTACTGGTTGGAGAATAGGTCAAGTGTTGACCTGCTCTAGGATTGTTACTGAATAGGGATATATAGTTATTCCGAAGATGAACACTGAGTTCAGTTGGATGTTGGTTTAGTTGTTAATCAAGTTATTGTCTGCAGGTGACATTGTTTTAGGCTTCGCAGCAGCAACAAATGAGAATAATTGCAGTAGCAACAGTTAAGTGATTGGGGTGTAAACAACTGGCATGAGTTCAGAACAATTGGAAATTGATTATTAGAAGTATGAAAGGTTTTAGTAGAGGTAATGTTAGGAAGATGCTTACCTGGGTGCAGAGGGGGTGTCCAGTTTAGTTGTGGTAAGGATCTCAGGAAGGAGAAACATTTGCAGGCAATAAGAGGAAGGGAGTTAGAATCAATATATATTATATATCATTAAGCCAATTAGTTGTACATTAGGCTAGTGAATGTTAGAGTATTTAACTGTAGATGCTAGTTAGTAGGGGTAGAAGGTTGGTGTTAGTGATAATTATAGTGGGTTAGATAGTGTCTCAGATATTGTGATACGTTAGTCACCTCTAGTTAGTATTAGAGTTTCAATCTTGTATCAGAATTTAGAAGATTGGTATATATTAACTAATGATCATTATTTACTTCCCAATCAGTGTTATGCCAGTAGTTAGTTAGTCTAAGTATTGTGGTTAGTACTAGTTAGAGTATAATGAGATTGTTATTTGGATTTATGGATGAGTGACTGACAGTAAACTAGTTGGAAAAAATGTTGGTATCAGTTTTGTCAGTTGGGTATCAAGTTGAGAATATCAGAGTGTGTGTTAGTTTTATGCACTGACATGACACTGCTATGCATTCGGGTGTGGTTGCAGTAAGAGATAAAGAGGAATAATTTAGTAACAGCAGTAGTAGAAGTTGTGTAGGTGTTTAGTAGTGATGTTAGTAAGTGTGGTTTCAATTGTTTAGCTTTAAGAGAGTTAGAGTTATTGGTTAAGTTAGGACTAGTGTATCAGTTGGTATTACAGTTTGGGTTTTAGTTAGAGATTAGTGTTAGTAGATGTTGGGTTATTTTGAGTTGTGATATCATTGGTTACTTAGTATCAGAGGGTTAGTCATGTTAGTAATTGTTAGGATATAATTGTAGTATTAAAGTATATTGAGATTAAGTTTTCTATGTTAGTGCTAAATATTAGACTTTACTAATATCTTTATGAGTTATATAGCTAGTACTAGTTAGTTAGTGACCCTTATAGGCTAATTAACTAATATTGAGTCTAAAAACCTTAGTTTGGACCTAGTATGATTTAGTTGAGCTAGAATAAACCCAAAAGTGACCCAGAATCATACATTAGTGCATTCTCTTACCATTTCTCATTTATTACACCTATTAACTTATAAATTCTTAAATAGGATTTTGTGACACAACTTGGGCATCAAGAGACACCATTTTCTCATGACCAGCTGCGAGTACATCTCTTCGTTAGTTTTCATTTCATGATAGTGTATATATCACATGTTCTAGAACTGTTTACTTGGTTCCGATATAGTGGCTACACGGACATGTACTAAATGGATCCTGTCATAGGATGTTATCCCCTGTCGTGTTCAGCGGGTACTCCTTCACATCTATTTCATCATGTGTATCGGATATTGATATTCGTGTAATTCATGTTCACAGACTGCTCATGTTCAGTGTGCTTATATTCATGTTCGTAACGTATCGTGATTGAATCCATAAGTATTGGTTGGGGATAGGGGAGCAGGAGTTGGTTATGTGATCAAGCCCAAGTGTATTCATGTACATGTCAATTATATATCACATGTGTAATCGAGTTACCATTTTATATTCGTGTTAAACCCAAGCCGATCACATTACAAACTTGTATTCCAAAGAACATTATTTAGTGTTATCTTTTTCATTACTTACAGTCTTTCCATATTGCTTGTTCTTTATTTTCCAGTTCATTACATGTTTGCTTTAGTTTATTTCCATTTCCTATTGTAGTTATCTTGTATTCTTTTCTACTCCCTGTCATATATGCTCTTCCATGTTTTGGAACTGCTTTCAGAGTTTCGTACTTTGCTCCAATCCTGATTGGATATATTTTCAGATGATTGGCTTGTGGAGTAGTGCCCACTTACTACGGGTCGCAGGACGACATACCATTAGAGGATACCCCCTTAGAGCTGGAGGACCTAGTGCCAGATACTGAGGACGCTTAGACTTATTATTTAGAATTGTATTAGACTTTTATTGTGAGACCTTTGGCATATATTTTATTTTGGAATTGTATTGTGCCTAGACTCATACTTTGGACTTATGATTATATGGTGATTCCTATTTTATCTTCCTTATTCTATATCGTGCTTTACCTTCCTTGGTTTGATATTGTGATTGAGTATAGATATCATTATCATGCGAATATTCCAGGTACGGGTCGTGTCACACATTTTTAGTGGTGGCTCATGCAGGTCAAGAGTCATAATTAGAGGGATATCGTAGTAGTGCTCACCTACAGTACTGCTACAAGCCTGCTTTAGGATATATGATATAGGTTGATAGTATACTCAATCATAACTAGAGAATATATCTAAATATTTGTGTTGTTATCCTTATCTATTTGAATAATTACTTTACTTTGAATAATTCTGTCCTTCTTTGTGTATATTGTATCTTACTCAATATTAATTCCTTTGCTTCAATCTATCTTCAGGATGTCGCCGAAGACGCGTTCCCAGCGCTCAGGTGTAGTATCAGCGAAGTCGGCCACTTTGTCGACTCAGAGTGAAGCACCAGTAGCTGCAGAGAGGTGCTCAGCAGGGGCAAGTTTTCGTCTTGACCGTCGAGGAGGTGGAGCCATCCGGAGAGGTTATCTCATGTTCAATCTATATTGATTCTTTTCCATCTCATGCTTTATTTAATTCTGGTGCTTCACATATTTTCTTATCTTTATCTTTTGCTTTGAAGCATCATCTTGAGACTAAACCGTTGGCAAGGACTTGCAAGATCACGACCGAGGGTGGCATTATCCTGGTCAGTGATATTTGTATAGTTCGGAGAGTTTCTTTGGGAGGACGAGATTTGAGCGTGTGTCTACTCGTAATGCCAATTCTGAGTTACGATATAGTACTCGGAATGGATTGGTTGAGTACGCACCATGCTAATATCGATTATTGTAGAGGCAGAGTTTTGTTTCAGGCGCCAGGAGAGACAGAGTTTAAGTTCATCAAAGGAGCAGCAGAGAAGAGCGAGGGAGACTTCTGTGGAGCTATGGTCGAAGAGTAGGAGCTGCCACATCCATTGATTGTAAAGTATATCGTGCAAAAGCAAGAGCAGGATCTCCTTTGACACTGACCCCATGACCCATCTACACAGAAATGGGGAAAATATGGACTCTTTGTACTATGAGCAAGTGAGCACTTGTTCGAAGAAATCCAAAGTTGCACGAGCCTTGCGCGCTCGAGTAGCTATGTAAGCAGTACACCAAAATCATGCGTCGCTGACTGTTACATGCGCTGTTGATGGGAAATTAAATAGGGATGACCCATGCGCTTATGCGTCGAAGGTGGGCCAACCCTCAAAGTCTTTTCGAGATCACTTGGGCGCATCAGATGCACTGGAACCAAGTTGGGGATCAAAAACTATAATGACAAACCAATGCATCCAACTTGGTTATTCGCATGAAGTTGGTCTGTCTTACATTAAGTCTTCCATAAATGATCTAGGTGTAGCTTCTGTACAAGAATCGCATCAGGGAGAAAACCATTCACTTTCACACTCATGAGCAAGGTTTGGACACGCATATGAAATGGGTATAAAAGTGATGTTTTTCTTGTCTGATCTGCGTAACATGATAAGTACAAGCGCAAGGCGAGAGAAGCAACCGCTGCACATAAAGTGTCCTCTTATCGGCACACTTATGCCAGCATCATTATCAACTATTGTTGTAGAAAAGCAGTATCCCTTCTAACTAGACAGTTGGTATTCCAACGACTGCAGTCAGCTACACCGATCCGATATTGCCTCGAGAAACAAGTGCAAAAGGAGGAAGGGGAATTGCCTTTTGCCTTATGCTGCTGAATACGGAGATATCCTTCTATGAAGAAGATCTCAAAGAAGAAATTGTCCAACCCGTTGGTCTAGGATAGTGTATCAAGGAACCGATAATAGGGCAGTAGGCTGGCAGTGCACACCGAGGTGGTATTTTAGGGCACCCATTCGAGAGCAAGAACTGGGGTTAGTAATCATCTAGTATTCCATAACAATCTATTGTTCCGTGATGTAAACCGCCACACCCGAAATTAGACCTACTTGGCTTAGAAAGTGAAACTAGGGCTAGTTTGAACCCAATTAGAATTTAGAACACAGCATTTTATTTAATTATGCACTATTAATATCGCTTAGCGCACCTTACCGTTGCTTCGATAATTGGAAAACTACACTAGCCATTGCCTTCCTACAAATTTCACAACCTTGTCATAGACATGCCCGCCTACCATGCTGACCTTTGTGTAACTTATAATTATGCTTTCTTGTGCTATATTTTAGTCGCACAACATTCGTCACAGACGTTGTTAATTAATTCTAAATAAATTCCAACTTTGTACCCTTGTGCGTTCCAATCAAAATTGGAGACACAATCTTGACCTATTTTTTGTAACCCAAAATATGTTAATATTCTACACTTGAATCCTCTATGTCCATGAAACTTGTGTCCCACCTAATTTTATTCTCATGTACTTCAAATTAATTCCAGAAAATTGTGCGCACAAATTTTAATTAATTTAAACCCAATTTCCGCCTTTGTGCAATTTTCCAATTATTGGGCATTTTTATGCAAAAATATATTGAGGTGTCCACACCATTGGACAATACATGAAGAAACCCAATTTTTCCTTCACATGAATTTTCCCATAATTTTTGGAATGTGCAACGCGCACATCGCCCCATTTATTTTAAACCTATCCTTGCATTTAAATAATGCAATTATGGCCCTCCAAACACCCCATGCCAAGCCAAGGCCCATCCCAAGATGGATGTTGGCCAAGCCCAATCCCTTTAGGTCAAACCCAAAATTTTTACTTGTATAAATATACATAACTTCCCTTTCCTCTCATTATTTTTCCCCTTTCACCACAACCCCTAGCCCTAGCCGAACTCTATTTTTTTATCCCACCATCTCCTGACTCCTCCCTCAGCCAACCACCGTCACCTCCGCCTCCGGCCACCCCCGACCTGAATCTCCCTCCGACCTCCGACCTCCCAGGCACCCCCTGCTACCACCACGACCGCCGCCTCCGCCTCGGGCACCGCCACCACAGGCCACAACCCAACCCAACATCCCCTTCACCATCACCACCCTCACCAACCCGACCACCCTGCCACCTCCCTCAGCCCATCACCACCGCCACCAGCATCGTCTCCATCACCATCACTACCACCAGGACCACCGCCACTACCACCACGACCGCCACCCTCCTCCTCTTTCCCGTCGTCACATCTGCACCAACACTACCAGCGCCAACTCCATCCAACCCGACTCCGACTTCCCTCCGCCGCCAGACTCCACCAGCAAACACCGCCCTAACACCACCATCCACCTCCTGACCACCCCCACGACCGACCCCCACCGTCAGCCACCGTCCCCAACCGCCTGCAACCGCCAAACCATGCTGCCACGGCTGCTACTGCCGTTGCTGTGACTATTGCCACTGCTGCTGTTGTTTCCCGAGCCCCCGCCGGAGCTCCGCCGCCCCCTCGCCGGCGACGACCGCACGACGTACACGCACCCCCTGGACACGACACAGTAGGTATGAATATATATAATGTATATTTAGTTAATGTGTATAAATTGTGTATTTATGTATATATATAGTATATATTTATATATAATGTATAGTTGTAGTTTATGTATAATGTATATATTTATATATGTATTATTATGTTATATAATGTATTTATATTATGTATTAATGTATTATTGTATATATAATATCTAATGTATATATGTATTTATATATGTACGGTTGTATTTACATAATGTATTTATATACCATATCTAATGTATTATATTAATATGTACATAAATATATATGTTATTTAATTGCATATATATAATGTATATTTGAATATATGTATATTTTTGTGTATATATATATATATATATATATATATATATATATATATATATATATATATATATATATATATATATATATATATATATATATATGTATGTATAATGTATATATGTAAAAATATATTATTAATTTATATTAGGTATATATGTAATGTATTATAGGTATATATATTATTATTTATATATATATATATATATATATATATATATATATATATATGTATACATGTACTTATGTCCATAGGTAGATATGTATTTATGAATGTATATGTACATATGTCTATATGTATAATTGTATATATATGTATCTATGTATGTTTATAAATTTATTTAATATAGATATATGGATATATGATAGGTATGTATACATGTACTATGTTAGCATAAGTAATTAAGCATAGTGTAAGGTAGTGATTTATAATTTTGGGTTATCTGTTCGTAGGCATCCGAGACGGTGCTACCTTGACTGCTGGTTCCGGAGCATTGCTTGCGCACACCAGAGTTCCAAGCAAGTATACCTTGCCTTGTTGTACTGTTTAAATTCTGTATTATTAGCTACATGTTTATTATTTTAAATTGTGCACATCCGAGAGAGACTCGGGTTCAGTCAACGAAGGCGTTGACGTTAGGACTTGTGTCCGACCTAGTGTCTAGTGGACCCACCTAAAGTTGCGGAGTTATCGGTATGACTCCCCAGGACTTGACACGTATCATTACACGTCACAGAGTGAGTTCATGTAGGGACGCGTGCCTCATTCTCGACTGGCCATCAGTATGAGCAGTACGTATGACGGTATTTAGCTTAGTGTTTATTTCTTTAGAGACTTGCATTATAGTATGAGATGTCCACGTCGTGTTTGCGACTTATACATTGACATTGGGTGTGGAAGACAATTAGTAGGTGTATGGGACAGACAATTTGGTTGTCGTAGTTTCAGAGTAAACTGTGGGGCCGTGAGCCTCAGGGTTGCCCGGGTATGGGATCAGTATTGCCCGGTTATGGGAGTATATGCATGTCGATACATCCGGCAGAGGTTACTAGCTGCGCGCTATCATGATCGGTGATGTAGTTAGCATATACATCTGGCATCTAGTTTACATCTAATGCCAGATACATAGCCTCTGGCTTGACGCTACGCTTTATACTTTTTACCTACCCATACGTACCAAGGTTGTCTTCAAAGTGCATTTCACTTAGCTGGTTAGGTCCCCTTGAGTTTTCACAGTATTTACTTTATGGCATGCTTTTATGTATCTTGTTATGTCCCTGTGTATTGTTCATGATTATTCGCAGGAGCGCAGATCCAGACTTGTTACGTATATTGCGATGAGGACTTCTCTTCGAGTCCGTGATTGTTAGTTGATATTCTTATATTGTATTTATTGTGTTTATCTTATATTCTAGTTCGGCAGTGGATTTGTTTCCATCCGACTGACATCATTAGATACTTTATATTGAGATCTAGTTATAGATATTGGTTATTTATTTATATATGATTTCTGTAGATGAGATTTAGTTATGTCCTATGACATATATATTTACCACTTGTGAATTATTATTCATATTATAGCGTACGTGTGTTATGGTTTCCATATATTGGAGTGCCATATTCATACGGCTGACATGCTTACGTGTCCTACGTATTCTGGGACTGGGGTGTGATACGTGAGGACAATGAATCTTAGGGAACGGAAGAAAACCTGCCTAGGGTAGCCATGCCTGCCAGGCAAATATAGCAATCAGGACTGGGGTAGTAATCCCCCGAATTCTGAAGAAAACACAACCTTGCCTGCCTTTTCCGAGAACAGCGAGACTTGAGGATCAAAGACGAAAAGTGACGCATCCACGATCCCATCCATCTTTCCCCATATAATGCATGTATATATGGCATGGGATGATAATGGAGCAGGATCCAGTGATCGACAGTGCCTCGAGGCACTCTAAGCCCTAATATAGACCATGAGTGCCTCTATATAGACTTTAACCCAGACGATATTGGAGCTCATGGTAAGAATGGTCCTACAACCCCCAAGTACCTCAGGCAAAAGCAAGCCAAGATCAAGGAACCAACAGGAGTTGAATGTAACTGCTCATGTTTCCCCGACTGGTGACAACCATGCTTTACCACGACCACCCGCTCCTCCGTTATCAGATGATGCTCAGGAGGAAATATAGGAAGTTTTAGAATTAAGAGCTTGTTTTGACTCGATGAATAATCGAGATGTGCTCTAGAAACTCGAGATATGACAACCTTATCCTCTCGAGTAGAGAAATATGGTGTACCCGCCCAAGTATAAGCCACAGTTCATGATTCAGTTTGATGGGAAGTTATTTCCTCGTCAAAACATGAATTACTTTGATTCAATAACGAGACATCAACCCCAAGATGACACCCTCCTTACTAAGATCTTCGTCAGGGCTTTAGCCGGGGTAGCCTACGAGTGGTTTTCTAGCCTCCCGGATAATTGTATCTCATCGTTCAACGATCTTTAGCGCGTCTTCCTCTCTCGATTATTCAACGGTAGAATGGACATGATTATGTCCTCCCCTATCAACATAGTGCAGAAGGAAAAGGATCTGCCTATGATTTTATATAGAGATTCAGACAAGCAGTATTGAAACTACCCCCGAGTATTCCCGAGTCCGCGCTAACGGACACTTGCAGGAAGAATTTATTACTAGCGGTAAAGCTCTGGACAACCTTTGTCCCATTGGTGGATTGGACATCATTCATCATAAGCGCTGACATCGCTGAGAAAAATGCAAAAGATATACGCTTGTTGGAAATACAGCTCCCTAACATCGATGACATGGGAAAGCGTTCTTTCAACAAAAATAATAATAACGGTCATGACAATAAAGAGAAGAAAGCCCTTACTGTCAACGGGTCGAAGGGTCCAAACCCACCCGCTCAGAAGTCGAAAAAAGTGCCTAAGCCGGAGAAGACCTATTCCTTCAATGACGATGATATTATGGAGATTTTTAATGTAGTGATGAGGGATAAAAAGCTCCGGCTACCCGACATTAGATGTCTGAAAGAGGCAGATAAGGTCAATGACCCCAAGTACTTCCACTACCACCGGTAAGTCTACCATTTAAGATGGGACTGATATGTGTTGAAGAGACAGATCCAGAGGTTGATCGATTCCAAAGCTCCCACCTTAGACTTTGAGGACAATACGGTCGCTGCAAATATGGTATCCCTCCAATTTGGCGACTTTCCATTGACAGAGGCCCAAGATGGTATTGTCCCGATCCCAAGGGCAATGATGGAGGTCGTCAACCTCCATCCAGCTCATAACCAAACAACCGAGATGGTACCCTTTACAACACCGCGAGGCAAAGTCGTGTGGGTTCACCCAGTCATCGTCCAAGACTTGATGAAGCAAGCAGCACCTTCCACCGCCAAGTCTAAGTCAAAGAGGCCCAAATCCTGTCACATGTTCTCTCCCTCGACCGATGAAGCCCTCGCAGGGGTGACTAGGTTGGGAAAAACATACTTGTGTAACTATAATCTGGTTCCCATGGATAGTGCATCTCTAGTCGGCATACCCACCGCTCCAGTAGCATTTGAAGCAGCTCCGTCCCAGCCTCCTGCGGCGGACAAACAAATACAAAAAGAGGTTTTCTTCAACAAACCTCTGAGATAGGAGGCAACTCAGGGGTTGGAAAGGCCCAACAACTTTGACATATTGGCACAACTTGCCAATACTCCAGCATAGTTGTCCCACTTCGAGCTCCTTCGTCGCTCTAAATCTATACTGCTTTGAGTGAGGCATTACAGAATGCTAACTCCTACTTGGACCATGTCAAGCCACCGGCCGAGAATCTTACTGCATGTCCCCACTATAACCATGTGTTAGAGACAATCTTGAATATCACATTCTCGTAACAAGATATGCTACTAAAGAACAACATGTACGATAGACCCCTGTATTATTCAAGGTATATTAGGGCCATCAAGGTGGACCAAATGCACATCGACCCGGGCTCATCTCTCAGTTTTATCCCATGGAGTCTTCTCCAAACCTTAGGAATTCCGATGCACCGGTTGGCAGCTACAAACACCACCATCAGTGGTTTCAATGCCGGAAGAAGCTACCCTCTAGAAAAGATTAGCCTAAAATGTCAAATAGGTGACATACGAATAGAGGTTACTTGCTACATCATAGACGTAGAAGTATCCTCCAAAGTTTTTCTAGGGCGTCCATAGATACATGAACATATGATCGTGCCATCAACTCTCCAGCAATGTCTGAAGTATATTGTAAGCAACGGCGTCGTCAGGACAGAGTTCGCTGATATTGATCCTTTCAAGGGGGTCAAAGCATACTACTCAGACTCGATCTTGTACAAGAAAATCCACCTAGACGTAGGAGATAACAACGTTGATGATAAAGCGAAAGATGATACAGCTCCAGACGAACCCCTAAGGGTCCATCTCAAAGGACGCCCCGCCAATACGTCTGCTCCCCTAGTGGTCAAAAGCTTCCTAGATGGGCTTATGAACCCTTGGTTGTCAATATCCGAAGGTAGGGGTGACTTCCAAGAGAAGATCCACGTACTGTAAAAATACCAGAGCCTCTGACCGTCAAACTACGCAAGAGAGCTCCAAGGCCACTACCGATGTTTGTGGCAGACACCGAATATGATGAACTGGAAGAGTATGTCGCGTCCTACACTGATGTACTTTCCTACGATGATATAATTCGGCAACAAAAGATGCTGTATTTTCTCAATAAAGAGCTATATTAGAATTATTCTATTGTTGCACATTAGAATGTTGTTGACCCAAAATAGCCACAGTCAACCTGAATCTGATAATCGACAACACCAAATCTAAAATACAAAAGTACATCTACTAGATATGAAGCATGGTTACTTAATACGAGTCCCACTGCTCTGAAGACAGACATCTATATCAGCTTCTGGATCTTTTATTGTCTAGTCTTTTTATATTTTAGTAATATAATTTTATATTTATTGATTTTAGGGGTGATGTGAGCCGAGTCGCACTGGCAACTTGAAGTAACTGTCCACTTACAAAAACCTACCTCGATCCACTTACAAAAAGATTACCTAATCCACTCAATGAACTTTAGACCCATCTACCCAAAACTAGACTAAATATAACCCGAACCAAAACTTAGACCTATCTAAAATAGGCAAACCGAACTGGGATCAAATTCTGGCCGAAATCGGACTAAACTCGGTCAGGCTATTTTAGAAATATGGCCAGTTGTAGTATCCCTTATTTTGTGGCCTCCAACGTTCAAAAATTTGAATATCCTATACCGAATTCTAGCAAAACTCGGTTTGGGAATACCCTATAAATAGAGTTAGATTTTCAAATTCAAACTCACTCATTCATTAGAAATATTTCTATCCTATATTAAGCTATAGCCTAATCCTAAATTTTCCCATCTCCAAGATCAAATCCCTAGCCTTCTAGTGCCAAGTGCAATCTCGGTAAGAAGTCTACTTGAGTTGTAATAGCTTGATTTATCAAGTCTCTCTTCTGTTGTGAAGTAATCAAGATCTTCGTATCAAAAGCTTGAGGAAGTTAGCAAGCCTTCGAATTAAAGCTTGGGGTTGTAAAAAAGTGGCAAGCCTTCAGATCAAAGCTTGTGATTCACTATTGGTGATTATAGAGGATACAACTCCGAACAAGAGTTCTAGAGCCTGGACTAGTCCTCTCAGAGGGAAACTAGGATAAAATTGTAGTGTTCGCATTTGCTCTCTTCTAAACTCAACTGCATATATATCTGTCTTGCTTTTTCTTACTTACATATATTGCTAGTAATAACTACTTTACATATCTGCTTTACTTACTGTTAATAGTTGATAACTATTTGCACGCCACATAATTTTCAACTGGTGATTTTATTTCGTTGCACACACACACACACACACACACACACACACACTCTCTCTCTCTCTCTATCTCTCTCTCTCTCTCTCTCTCTATTCACCTTCCTTTAGAGTTGTCATCATGATCCAACAATTGGTATTAAAGCGGGTTCTCTGTAAATAGGCATTACTGAATACCTCCTCTCATCTGGATTAACATCCTAAGAGTAGAACGCATGGAAAAAATATGATCACTCTTTTCCAACAAGGAGAAAGTCAACATCCAGATAGGCTACCCCTATTTGATGGCATTGAGTACACTTTTTGGAAAGCACATATGAGTATTTTTCTAAAATCTCTTGTCTTTGATTTATGGTCGTGTGTTACTAATGGATACAAAATGATTGATAAGGCAGATAATGAATATACCAAAGATGAAAAGAAATCAACAAGCTATAACACAAAGGTAATATATGTTCTTTACTGTGCTCTGGAAAAAGATGAGTTTCAACGTATTTCCACATGCAGCACATCACATGAAATATGTAAACTACTAGAAACAACCTATATGAACGATGAAGAGAATGAAGCAAGCAACTCTGAAGAAGTAGAAGAATC
The DNA here is from genome assembly GCA_036927795.1 of Iris macrosiphon. Taxonomy (NCBI): domain Eukaryota; kingdom Viridiplantae; phylum Streptophyta; class Magnoliopsida; order Asparagales; family Iridaceae; genus Iris; species Iris macrosiphon. The sequence continues at coordinate 50,890,418 of JAYESA010000007.1, forward strand.
TTGCGATGTTACAAGCTTGTGCCAAATTGAGAAAATAGTAAGCTTGGAGAAAGATACAGGCATTATGTGCGAGAGTGATGCTGAAAACTCAAGAGAAAGAAATCCTCAATATAGTACAGATCTATGCTTAATGGTAAGCGAGGTAAATTATGATTCATTAATTAAAGAGTTCTTTTATGATAAATTACTTGACGCTTTTAATGATTTATTCGAAGACTACAAAAAGCTGAGGTATAACTATAAGCTGTTAGAAAGGATATCAAGTTCTATCAACTTAAGAATGAAAAGCTCACTTGTTTACTAGATGCAGCTAGAGACAATTCCTCTCCTGACAACTCTATTGAAATTTTCAAACTTAAGCTTAGCTTATAAGAAGCTCTTAACTACTTTGATGAAAGCAATAAAAAAATACTAAAATTAAGTAGGACTTAGAACAAGAAAGGAATAAGTACACTAATGTCTCACTTAGAATTGAAGCTCTTACTACTAAATTTGATGATTTATGGACTAGCTATAAAAGGTTAGAGATCAGATTAGGTAAGCATGTTATTCAACCAAATGCTCAATTAAGCACCAAACACGTGCGACGCGTGACTCAACAAAAGGTCACTAACACGAGAATCTCTCAAAAGAGTGACAAGAAAGCTAAAAATTCACACAAACACACCTTTATGTACACAAAACCACGAAAGAATGATCATGTTACACCTCACAACTATGCACTTGCTTTAAACACAAATAATCATATTACATGTCATTATTGCGGTTTGAAAGGACATACTTCACATTTGTGTAAAGCTAGAAAAATGTTAAATTTGAACATGTTTATTTGGGTTCCTGAAAATAATCACTATGGATCCAAATCCTGGATACCAAAGTCATTTCCTAATCATGTAGGTGGAACACTCTGCATCAAGAGGTAGCACCAAGAAATATATTGGTGATTGCAAAAGCTACAAAGGACATCTACAAGCAATTGCACCAACAAAAAATAACAATTTAAAAAGTCATTCGGTAACATGCTAAAGAAATTACTTTACATTTATTCAACATTAATGTAGCAAATTCTTTTACTACACGAATCCTTATTAATTACTATGCTCATATTTTGATTTTTCTATGAAGAAATATTTATTATAAATTCTTTGAATCTAAGCTCTCTAAAGTCAAAATTATTATCGAAAAATAGCCGAAAGTGTCACTACCACATCCTAAAATAGGGATAATTTTGTCATTTTGTTTATTATAAGTATTGTGTGTATTTATTTTAAATAATTGCATGATATATGTATATATATATATGCATTATATGTATAGTATTCTTTAATGCATGAGTTAGTAGGCTTGACCTAGAAACCCACTAGATGAACCCCTGACCGAAATATAGGATTATGAAATTTGTTTGTATTATTCGGAATTAAATATTAAGGATTATAATTAATTAGATGATTTTATTTAATTGTTGTGCCTTACCGTTGCTTCGATAGTTGGAGCGCTACCCTAGCTTTTGCCTTCCAACAAATTTTATACCCTTGTCCTAGACGTGCCAGCCTTCCATTTTGACCTTTGTGTAACTCATAAATATGCTCACTTGTACTTCATTTTAGCGCACAATATTCATTACGGACGTTTATTTTAAATTCGAAATAAATCCAACTTTGTATCCTTGTGCGTTCAAATCGAAATTGGAGACACAATCTTGACCTATTTTGTGCAACCTAAATTATGACAATATTCTATTTTGAGTCTTCTATGTCCATGACACATGTGTCCCACCTAATTTTAATCATATGTACTTTTATTTAATTTTAGAACACGAATTACATTAATTTGAATTAAATTAGTGTAAGGACCCAACTTGACCCAAAACTAGACCCAATACCAAACCAAATCCCCATTCACACCCTCAAGCTTCATAGTAAACACCACACACCCTTTTTAACCATATCATCACACCAAACATGGTGTTTTACCTCATTAAATCCTAAAAATCTACTTTTGTTCAATTTTCCAATTGTTGGGGACTTTATTGCAAAAATGCAATAAGGTGTCACCATCCTATTAGTCAAGGCACATAAAGAAATTATCCCCTCCCTCATTGACCAGTCCTCTCTCTCTCTCTCTCTCTCTCTCTCTCTCTCTTTCTCTCTCTCTCTCTCTCTCTTCCTTTTTGTTGTGCATTTTTCTCCATATTTAATTATGGCCCTCCATTTAAATGGAGCAACATCCTAACCACCTACACTTCCTATATATATATATCATCGTAACCCCTTTCCCAATGCCAACCCCATCCCAAGGCACAGCCGGCCCTAATCCCTAGAATGTCACCATCAAACTCTCCTCCCACATGCTAAACTCCTCCATTATTATTTTCTATATCATCCTCATCATCCCTCAAGAAAACAAAAACCATAAAACCCTAACCCAACTCTTCATTCTCATCTTCCAACCGCCACCCGTCGGACTTCATCCCCGCACCACCACCTCTCCTCCCTATTCTCTTCCTTCCTCCGTCTGCACTACTAAGCTCCCCCCAGCCCGGCTACACAACCCCCGCCCAGACTCGCCTGACCATTCCCTTCGTCAACTTCCCTCCATCGATCATCCTGACTTCAACCTGAGCCCGACCTCGCCTGAATCTCCCTCACGCTGAGACCACCCCCACCGAGCACCCTGAGCCCCTCTCTACCGTCGGACCTCCCTCAACACAGTCGATACCAAGCCATCCTCTTCTTCTTCCTCTTTTCGGCCTCGTCCATCTTCTTCGTCGTTCTTCCAAGCAGCCGGACGACCTGTTCACCTCCTTCACCCGAGCCCCGACTGCACCACACCACCAGCTCTATCACCATTAATATCCCATCCTCCGCCGACTGGGCCACAGCGGCCCCGCCATCAACAGCAGAACTTCCTGGCCACTCCACCGCCAAGACCCTGGCAGCGCAGACTGCTGAACACCATCGACATCATGACCACCTTCTTCCTTCTCTTCCCCATGCCTCACCCGACGTCCCTGAGGAAGACCTGGCCAGACTTCCCAGCAGCCCGTCGATGCCTCTCCGACCTCCCTCGCTGCACCACCTGCCTGAGCTCCGACTTTGGCAGCAAGCTTTGACCCTACCTCTTCATCATTATCATCATCACCATCCTCATTATCATCATCATCATGAACACCATCATCATCATTATCACCATCGTCATCGTCGTCATCGTCAACCCCGAGCGTGTCCATCAAGGTTTGGACTTGCCCTCTTCGTGATTTATGTGCATGTGTGAATAGTGTAGAGTTTTTAGCATATCGTGTCATGACATGTTTAGTTGGTTGATCATAAGGCCTTGGGTCGGTGAACCCAAAACTCGTATATGTATGCGTACGCGTATGAGTATTATAATTAAATTGGTATATATATGTATATATATATATATATTGTGTGTAAGTTATATGCTAATACTAGTTATGACTGTAATATATATATATATATATATATATATATATATATATATACATATACTGTATGACCCTAGGTGTTAAATATGGGTATCCCGTGTATTTATATTTGACTGGATGACCCTAAATATTAGTGAACTGCCTACCTTGTGTACACCGACGTACTGGCTAGAGATGTGTTAGTTTAACTATCTGATTACGCACAATATTTGAAGACATGACACCCGTGCAGTTAGACGCACACTTGGCCCTGTTAGTTGACTAGTGTCATACCTAGAGTAGCCCCTGAGTTCAGTGTATTTATGTTGATTGTGTGTTAGTGTATCAGCTGATGCTATATTATATTATTAAATAATATTTATAGGACTGTTGGATTATTCAGACATGACCTCAAAAACAGGACATTGGTATTTCCAGCAGAGGACCACAGGCGAGTACATTCTCTGACGGTTTTTATTATGTTGATTACCTCTATGATTCTACTTGTATAGCGTACATGATTCTGATACTGTGGATACACGAGTTGGCACCATCGAGACCTGTCACGAGGAGTCATGATTGGAATATATCGTGCTAAATGGGAAAACAGGAAAATATTAGTAGATTATGTGATCATACCCAACTCTACATGCATCATAGCTCACCCACACCTCACGTCGGTGCAGCCTGACCATTACATGCCTCATAGCCTGTTATGTATGATTAGCCTGACTATTGCTCGGATCATAGCTATCCGGATGGTTATCCTGACCTTACATTAATTATAGCTAATCATACATAGCAAGCCTGGGTCCCAAGCCAATCACATGATACGCTGATGTTTCACACACTTAGCTAGATAGTCTATATATGTATCTCTAGTTTATTGATCTAGCATTTCCCTATGTTCTAGTTATTGTTCTAGCATTCACTTATATTCCAGTTCATTATTTTAGCATACAAATATATTTCTGTTCATTGCTAGTTGTACCATTATAGATGACATATGCTCCAGGATTTCTATTTCCAGTATTTCATTATCTCCAGTATTTTATTATCTCCGGTATTTCTTATTGCCATTATTTATATCCATCTTGTATTTCTTTACACTGTATTATAGTTTTTGTCAATATACATGGAACTGCTGTTAGTGCTTGTAATTTGCTCTATCCTGACTGTAAATATTTTTTCAGACTGCGACTTAGAGGACTTGTTTCCGGCATACTTGGAGATTTGGATGTTATTGTTGCAGGTTAGACTATTTTGTTGTTAGACTTGTGTTGTATTTTATTTATTTTCTTCGATATCTCATCGTGCTTTAGTTTATGTGATTTAGTATTTCTATATTATATTGTGATATCTGTGTCTCCTAATGGAGTTGGATATTCATGTGAGATTGATTAGCTAGAATTGTGACCTAGACAGCATTCTACTACCGATGCTACGGCGTAGGCTGGACGTACCCACGTACTCGTGGCCCAAATTCTGGGTGTGGGTCGTGACACATTTTTAGTGGCGGCCTATGCAGGTCAGGCTTCACAAGTTGTGTTATGTCGTAGTAGTGCAACGTCTTAGTTGTACTACTGCATGCCTGTGATAGGATATAGGACATAGGATACTAGGATGAGAGAGGATACTCAATCACAAATTATTTGAGAGATTCCTGGGACGACCCTTAAGAATCTTATTATAATTTCTAATTTAAATCCTTTCCCTTGTTCCGTCCGTTCTCACTTATTGTTATTGAATTTAATTCTTATTGATCGATTGTTAAATTTAATTCTTGGTGTCGTTGTTGAGTTTGATTTCATATCAAGATAAACTTTACGGACTAAAATTTACGGTATCATCTGATGACATATGTTGATGAGGATAGTGAGAAAGGTAAAACATTTACCTTGGTTATGGAGCCTAGGGTTTATCGCAGCCATATTAGCTGTCATGGTAGAAATGTAGGAACCTGACCCTGGATGTACATATCTTAGTTATGAAATTTAGAGTTTCTCGCAGCCATACCGGTTGGTGTGACGAGGATTCTAGATGACATGATTATAGAATTGCATACCTCAGTTATGGAACCTATCGTTTATCGCAACTATGCTTACTAACGTGGCGAGGATTCTGAGTGTCATGATTTTGTACAGACGTGTATGATTATCAGGTTATATCTTAAATTTGTTCTTAAAGTATCATCTCAATACTTATCCACTTCTGTTATTCTAAGAATTTGTTTCATCATTTTGCTTAACAGTAGAGTTACCTTCTGTTCTTAGTCCAGTTCCTTTTTTAGCTTTATTTCATTTAGGATCCTTGTTAGTGTGATAATTGATGACTTGCAATTAGGTTTGTGTCTTGTATCAGTGTCTACTGAGTAGGGATTATGAGTTTGTAAGTGTTTCTTGGTTAGACATGAGAGCAGTAGGCATCAATCTAGAGTTAACCTTAGCATAGTACCTTGTAGCAATAGTTCTATGATAGGTATCAATATAGTTAGTACTATAGGTAGAAGGGGGAGTAAAGAGTATCAGTGATGGTTCCAAGAGTTAGTATCAGAGTCAGCATACCAGTCCTGGATAATCATGAATTCATGTAGTTGGGCGATCCATGTAAACAATTAAGTATCAAGGAAATTTGTATTGAAAAAAATTAATGGAGCATGATATTCAATTTGATGGTTGATACTTGGGTATATCAAGAGTAAAGAAATATATATGCATAAAGGTATTAATGAGTGTGCCATAGTAGGAGAGTACCCATAAGTGTATAAGAGAGTGTGAGAGAATAAAAATACATTGTGCTAAGTAGTAAGACTTGTATTACAGATAAAAGTAGGGTCTTGATATGTGGTTTGATCTGAGTGTACCAGTATATGACTAATGATGGATGTATTACCTGATATTGAGTCAAGTGATGTGTTGGAAGCAATAGATGGAAGAAGGGTCTAGAAATTGTGTGCAGGATGCACAGTGGGTATTGAGTGTCAGTACGGAAGTTCATGAAAGTGGAAGCATAAGTATTAAAAAAAATTAATAGTATACCATGGGTTGAGAAATATCAAGATTGGTCATGGAAGGTATGAAGTGTATTATTAATTAGTGTATCAGTCAGTAAAAGGTTTAAGAGAAAATACGTATACATCAATCGAGATATGGGACCATATGCCTGCCTTTGAGAGTGAAGTAAAACATGTATATTATAGAAAGTGCAGGTGTTCATGAGTTCTAGTGAGTGTGATGAGGTGATCTAATGACGAAGCTAGTGTTACTATACCAAGAGTGCTAGTGTTTCTATATCAAGGATTAGTTGAGCAATGTGCTAGTAACAATGAGTACCTTGTGTGATAATATTATATTGGTGTATCAGTTAATATGGATAAGAAAATTATTGGAAGCAATAGTGCAAGTAATCCGGGCAGTGCAAAAATCAGTACATAGTTGAGGGTTGTAGATAATTGGTATATTTATGTGTATCTTGTGTGTTAGAGACTGTGAGTATATATATATATATATATATATATATATATATATATATATATATATATATATATACTTAGATATATGTGGATTTAAATTTATAATTTGAAGATTGAAAATAAATTTTAATTTTTAAGAATCTTTGAGGATTTGAGATTTTATGTTATTAAATTTTTTGAGGATTCAAATTCAATTCAATAAACATAGTCAAAGCTATAAAGATTTTCGGAAGTGATTAAAATTTTATTTCAATAATTGAATATTTAACTTTTGAGGAAAGTATATACATTTTAAATGGTTCGAGAAGTTAAAATTTGAGGATTTTATTTTGAGGATAAAATTTTATGGTGGTAAGAAATGTATATTAGTATATGAGTAAATGATGTGCATGTGTAAGGATATGTTGGCTTGAGCATACTTGAGATGGCACTGCAAACTGACTTGGGTGTCCATCTAGAGTCGTATTAGAGGGAGTAGTACTTAGTGTGGTGTGTTGCACTTGGTGTGCACTTGAGTGATAAGAACAACTAGTATAAATAATTTCAGTAGGTAAGAGAGCTAGCAGTGGGTATGCTAGTAGTAGAAACAGTGGTACCTAAAGGGATAGAGGTATCAAACTTTGGATGCATTATTTGACCTATGGTTGCATTAGAAGGTTCTGTTCTGTTCTTTCCTTCTGTTCCTTTTCTGTTTATTTTATTGATTGATTGATTTCTTAGTACCGTAGCTTGTATCAACGATTTTCTTACTAGAATGTAGTTAGTAATACACCCTGGCAGAGACTACAATACCATGACAAAACGGACCATAACCATACATGTTTTCTCTAGATTGTATGTTTTATGACTGTAGGTAGGATTTTCTTAGACCTTGATTGTTGGGGGTTTGACCGTAGTGAAGATTAATGAAGAGGTTATGACTGGATAAAGAGAGACAAGGTGCCTTAAATTTCGAGGATAAAAATTTGAATAAAGAGTTGAGAATTTAATATGGCAGAATTAACGATTTTGTTAAATCATTGATTTTTATGAAGATTGTGATATGATTGAATTTGTCATTAAAATTTGATGAATTTAAGAAGATTATCATTATATTTATTTGATTGCAAGATATAAAATTAAAAATTTATATTTTGAATGCTGTATTTGAAGATTTCATAAGTATTACATTGTTTGAGTATTGTGTAGAAAAAAAAGAATCGAGGAATAAGATGATTAATGGATTAGTGTTTTCGGATGAGATTTTTTTAATTTTATAAATATGCATTGATTGGATTTTAATTAGAGGATTGAATATTAAATTTTTGTATTTAGTTATTAACTTAAAATTTTTGAGGAGATTATGATAAGAATGTAATTTAATTTTATATTTGAAGATTTTCAGGAATATGATATTATAGAATTTTGAAAAATTTATGAAATAACAATATGGACTTACTTCATGATTATATGGTTTGATGAATTTAAATTTTGATGGAAAATAAAATAAATAAATACAACTATTGAGGATCTTAAATTTCGAGGACAAAATTTTTCTAAGGAGGGTAGACTTGTCACTACCACATCCTAAAATAGGGGTAATTTTTTTGTTTTGTTTATTATAAGTATTGTGTGTATTTATTTTAAATAAATGCATGATATATGTATATATATATATATATATATATATATATATATATATATATATATATATATATATATATATATATATATATATATATATACATTATATGTATAGTGTTCTTTAATGCATGAGTTAGTAGGCTTGACCTAGAAGCCCACTAGATGAACCCCTGACCGAAATATAGGATTATGGATTTTGTCTGTATTATTCGGGATTAAATATTGAGGATTATAATTAATTACCGTGATTTTATTTAATTTTTGTGCCTTACCGTTGCTTCGATTGTTGGAGAGCTACCCTAGCTTTTGCCTTCCAACAAATTTTATACCCTTGTCCTAGACGTGCCAGCCTTCCATTCTGACCTTTGTGTAACTCATAAATATGCGCTCTTGCGCTTTATTTTAGTCGCACAATATTCGTTACGGACATTTATTTTAAATTTGAAATAAATCCAACTTTGTATCCTTGTACGTTCCAATCGAAATTGGAGACACAATCTTGACCCATTTTGTGCAACCTAAATTATGATAATATTCTATTCTGAGTCTTCTATGTCCATGACACTTGTGTCCTACCTAATTTTATTCCCATGTACTTGCAATTAATTTTAGAACACCAATTACATTAATTTTAATTAAATTAGTGTAAGAACCCAACTTGACCCAAAACTAGACCCAATACCAAACCAAACCCCCATTCACACACTCAAGCTTCATACTAAATACCACACACCATTTTTAACCATAGAATCACACCAAACATGGTATTGCAAAAATACAATGAGGTGTCACCATCCTATTGGTCAAGGCACATAAAGAAATTATCCCCTTCCTCATTGACCGGTCCTCTCTCTCTCTCTCTTCCTTTTTATTGTGCATTTTTCTCCATAATTAATTATGGCCCTCCATTTAAATGGAGCAACATCCTAACCACCCACACTTTCTATATATATATCATCCTAACCCCTTTCCCAATGCCAACCCCATCCCAAGGCACAACCGACCCTAATCCCTAGGATGACACCATCAACCTCTCCTTCCACATGCTAAACTCCTCCATTATTTTTTCCTCCATCATCCTCACCATCCCTCAAGAAAACAAAAATCACAAAACCCTAACCCAACTCTCCATTCTCATCTTCCAACCGCCAACCGCCGCACCTCTCCTCTATGTTCTCTTTCTTCCTCCGTCTGCACCACTGAGCTCCACCAAGCCCGGCCATACGACCCCCGCACAGACTCGCCTGAGCCCACTCGCCTTACCGTTCCCCTCGTCGACTTCCCTCTATCGATTATCCCGACTTCAACCCGAGCCTGACCTCGCCTGAGTCTCCCTCACGCTGAGACCACCCCGCCGAGCACCCTGAGCCCCTATCCACCGCCGGACCTCCGTCAACATAGTCGACACTAAGCCACCCTCTTCTTTTTCCTTCTCTTCCCGGCCTCATCCATCTTCTCTGTCGACCTCCCGAGCAGCCGGACGACCTGCTCACCTCCTTCACCCGAGCCCCGACTGCACCACACCACCAGCTCCACCACCATTAACATCCTGTCCTCCGCCGACTGGACCACAGCAGCCCCGCCATCAACAGCAGAACTTCCCGGCCAGTCCAACGCCGAGTCCCCGGCAGCGCAGACCGATGAACACCATCGATATCACGACTACCTTCTTCCTCCTCTTTCCCACGCCTCACCCGGCGTCCCTGAGCACGACCCGACCAGACTTTCCAATAGCCCGTCGATGCCTCGCCGACCTCCCTTGCTGCACCACCTGCCTGAGATCCAACTCTGGCAGCAAGCCTCGACCCTGCCTCTTCATCATCATCATCATCACCATCATCATCACCATCCTCATCATCATCATCACCATCACCATCATTATCACCATCGTCATCGTCATCATCGTCGTCATCGTCAACCCCGAGCGTGTCCATCAAGGTTTGGACTTGCCCTCTTCGTGATTTATGTGTATGTGTAAATAGTGTAGAGTTTTAGCATGTCATGACAGGTTTAGTTGGTTGATGCCCTTGGTCGGTGAACCCAAAACTCGTATACGTATGCGTACGCGTATGAGTATTATAATTAAATTGGTATATATATGTATATATATTGTATGAAAATTATATGCTAATACTAGTTATGACTGTAATATATATATATATATATTTATATATATACTGTATGCCCCTAGGTGCTAAATGTGGGTATCCCATGTATTTATATTTGACTGGATGACCCTGAATATTAGTGAACTGCCTGCCTTGTGTATACCGACATACTGGCTAGAGACGTGCTAGTTTGACTATCTGATTATGTACAACATTTGAAGACATGACACCCGTGCAGTTAGACGCACACTTGGCCCTGTTAGTTGACCAGTGTCATACCTAGAGTATCCCCTGAGTTCAGTGTATTTATGTTGATTGTGTGTTAGTGTATCAGCTGATGCTATATTGTATTATTAAATAATGTCTATAGGACTGTTGGATTATTCAGACAAGACCTCAGAAACAGGACATTGGTATTTCCAGCAGTGGACCACAGGCGAGTACATTCTCTGATAGTTTTTATTATGTTGATTATCTCTATGATTCTACTTGTATAGCGTACATGATTCTGACACTGTGGATACACGAGTTGGCATCATCGAGACCTGTCACGAGGAGTCGTGATTGGAATCCATCGTGCTAGCTGGAGAAACGGGGAAATATTAGTAGATTATGTGATCATACCCAACTCTACATACATCATAGCTCACCCACACCTTACGTCGGTGTAGCCTGACCATTACATGCCTCATAGCCTGTCATGTATGATTAGCCTGACTATTGCTCGCATCATAGCTATCTGGATGGTTAGCCTGACCTTACATGAATTATAGCTAATCATACATAGCAAGCCTGGGTCCCAAGCCGATCACATGATATGCTGATGTTTCACACACTAAGCTAGATAGTCTATACATGTATCTCTAGTTTATTGATCTAGCATTTCCCTATGTTCTAGTTATTGTTCTAGCATTCATTTATATTCCAGTTCATTGTTCTAGCATGCCCATGTATTTTTATTCATTGCTAGTTGTACCATTGTTGATGACATATGCTCCAGTATTTCTATTTCTAGTATTTTATTATCTCTAGTATTTCTTATTGCCAGTATTTATATCCATCTTGTATTTTTTTACACTGTATTATAGTTTTTTTCAATATACATGGAACTTCTGTTAGTGCTTGTACTTCGCTCCATCCTGACTGAAAATATTTTTCTAGACTGCGACTAAGAGGACTTGTTTCCAGCATACTTAGAGATTTGGATGTTATTGTTGCAGGTTAGACTATTTTTGTTGTTAGACTTGTGTTGTATTTCATTTATTTTATTTGATATCTCATCGTGCTTTAGTTTATGTGATTGAGTATTTCTATATTATATTGTGATATCTGTGTCTCCTTATGGAGTTGGATATTCATGTGAGATTGATTAGCTAGAATTGTGACCTAGACAGCATTCTACCACCGATGTTGGCGTAGGCTGGACGTACCCACGTACTCGTACCCCAAATTTTGGGTGCAGATCGTGACAGAAAGGGCCCTTATGACAGATAGGTATAAAGAACCTTAAGCGACATGGTACTAAAGTGTCTTCGGACTATCCCTAGCTAGGAACCGGACTCTACAACTCACGAATAATAGTTAAGAATTTACTGAGTAACGATATATATAAATATTTGTTAGCCCAAATGGATAACCGTCAACTCGATTTTGCTAATCGACTAACTATGATATGGTATGACTCAATATGGCATGTAAAATAATAATTATTTTATCTCTATTACTTCAATGAAGACAATGCTGCAACAAGTCTACAAGTTGTATTTTTTAGTCTGTATTTTATATTTTTTGAGTCTAGGAGAAAATCTACATCGGGTTCGTGTTGGCACTAGAAAACATAAACCCATATTAAACCAGAACATAGTCCACTCAAAATAGCCTGGACCAAACCAAATCTGGACCCAACATTCTGAAAATAGACCAACAGAGTCCGGACAGAACTCGGGGCGAACTCAGTACCCCTAAGACCCAGTTTGCGACATTACTCCGTGAGACCAGGATTCTAACGTTCAAATTTCTGAACGTTAGACATCCAAACTCGGCCCGAACTCGATTTCAGAAAAACCCTACAAATAGATATTGAATTGCACATTCTTATTCAGTCATTCACTCACTTTCATATCTCTATCTTCTTGATCTATAAACCTTCTCTATTCCCAAGATAAACTCCAAGCCTTCTAGTGACAACGCGGTTCCGATTTAGAAGTCTGATCGAGTTATAAATTCTTTATTTGTCAAGTTCTCTTGTATTTGAAGTCGGTGTGCCTTTCAGATCAAATGCACGTGTGAAGTCTTTCGAGCCTTCGGATCAAAGATCGATGTTATAAGAATTCTGCAAGACTTTGGATCAAAGCTTGTGATTCACTATTGGTGATTATAGTGGATACAAATCTGAGCAAGAGTTCTCTGGTCTGGACTAGTCCTCTCAGAGGTAAACCAGGATAAAATTATTGTGTTTGCATTTGCTCTTCTTAACTCTTACTTTGATGCATATTCATAATTGATATATCTGTTGGTACATATATTGCCTTTACATTTCTTAATTTTTAATTGGAGTTTATTATTTCTGCTGCACACACGGACTATGTTCACCCCCCTCTAGAGTTTCCCTAACGGACCTACAATTGGTATCAGATCCAGGTTATCTTGATACATGTTTAAACTCCTAGAAAACTTATATGGCAATATTGAGACCCTTGTACACCAATAATGGTGAAGGCCAGTCTACAAATAGACCACCCTATTTGATGGTACCAACTACACGTATTAAAAAACACTGATGAACTTCTTTCTTAAGTTACTAGATTTTAACCTTTGGTCAATTTTTATAGATGGCTACAACAAGACAGCCAGCCAGCCAGAATTGTGATTAATGGTAATCTTGTATAAAAGCCTCATGATAAATATACTGAGCTAGAAAAGAAATTTGCTAGTATTGATGCTAGTGCTATTAATGCTTTATTCTATGCTAAAGATATGACAGAATTTAACAGAGTATCCACATATACCACTTCGCATGAGGTCTGGAAACTTCTTGAAGTGATTCACGAATGAACCTCTCAGGTAAATGAGTCCAAGATAAGCAGACTAACACAAGAGTATGAGGCATTCAAGATAAAGCCAAATGAGACCATCACTCAGATGTTCACATGATTTATTGATATTATCAATCCTCTATTCTCTCTCGGCAAGGATTACACCAACAATAAAAATATCTGAAAGGTGCTTTAGGGACTAACCAATAATTGGAACCCCAAGGCAACAACAATCATTGAAGGAAATGACCTTACCGTCATGACCCTTGAGACACTGATGGAAAAGCTGATGACTCATGAGCTAGACCTCAAATAATTTAAAGAGTCAACTTCAAAAGATAAGGCCATCACATTCAAGGTACATCACAAAAGAGTTTCTGACGATGCTTCTGAAGATGAAGAAACAGACGATGATTCAGACGATAAGGAGTTGTCAATTAGCTTTAAACAATTCTTGAAGGTTATAAAATTAGACCGAAAGAAGAAAGAGATTGAAGAAGAACCAATTTTCTACAACTACAGAAGGCCAGGCCACATGATGAAAAATTGTTTTCAAGCAAAAAGGAGAATCGATATGAACGTACAAGCAAAAGAGTATTATTATCTTGCAAATATGTAAATATAAGCATCTGGTACGGAAGTGAAGCTAGCAATTCAGAAGAAGAAAGCCCTCGACATGCTGCAAATAAATGCTTTATGGCATTGACTGGTGGAGTATACCACAATCCTCTTTTTAAAGTAGAGCATGTCCCTTATGAAAGTCCTCGTCATACAACCGATGTTTGCCGAATGGCATTTTCAAATGAGTTACAAAATAATAATTCTTCTAAAGAAAATGAGTTTTCTTATGATGAATTATCTGATGCATTTAGTGATTTATTTGATGATTACAAGAAGCTTAGGAATAAGTATAAGTGTCATGATCCACACCCAAAATTTGGGCATGAGCCGTGGATACGTCCAGCCTACGCCACAGTATCGTCGGTAGAACGCTGTCTAGGTCTCAATACTACCAACTCAACTCACAAAAATAATATGTCAATGATCTCAACTCTATAAGAAGGACAATGAATATGCATATGATCATCAATTCATAAGGTACTCAATCACAATAACTATAAGAAGGTAAATGGCACTATAAGATATAAAAAGATATAAAAATATTCTGACACAAGTTGTAAACCCCTAATCCTAGAAAATCGTATTTACTTTTTTTTAATTATTAATTATTAATTATTAAATTAATTGTAGTAATTAGTGGCTAATTAGGAGAAATAGATTTTTAATAATTTTTATTTTAGGTGTTGGTGCACTTAGAGGATTTATGGGACCAGTAGGAATTTTTCAGAATTTATTTCATGTAGAAGACCCCTTGAGCAGTTGCTAGCTTAACGGTGTGCATTAATATAATCTAGAATTTTTCTTATATATATATATATATATATATATATATATATATATATATATATATATATGTATATATATATATATATATATTTAATTGGAAATGTATTATAAAAAGGAAAAGAAAAGAAAAGAAAATAATAAGAATAATAATAAACTAATAACTACTAATTAATAACTATAAGAAAACTTAAGCAAACCATTCCAACAACTTCCCAATAATTCTCACAAGCAAACCAAACCATTTCATTGCCTAGCCACAGCCGCCCCCCCTTTAATTCCAACACAGCAAGCACCCAAGCAAAACCGAACCACGTTATCAAGACCCCCCCACCACACGGCTTTTAATACAAACTCCTCTCTCTTCCTATTCACATATATATATATATTTATTTATTTCTCTAAACCCTAAACCTAAATCATCCAAACCTTCCCTCTTCCCATCTAGACCTAGAGAGCGCCACCACCGCAGCCGGAGAACCCCGCCAGGCCGTCCAAACAAATCCCGACGACCGCGACCCCGCACACTGCAGATTCCCACAGCGAGGTACCTGTGTTCCGGAGTTGTTTTCCGTCGACTCGCTCAACCAAATGCCCCCCCCTCCCCCGTCTTCACCGGTATGCTCATCCCTTAACCCTCTTCCATATCTATGTAGTAGTAGACCTCAAACAACACGCAACCATAGGCAAAAACAGCGCCAAAGTTGGCAGAAACAGACCAAATTCTAGGATCACAGAAAACTGCGGTGACCACCCATGTTTCAGAGTTCGTATCTCCCACCACAGAGATCCGAATTCGATGATTCTTTTTGGTATGCGTAGACCACTTGACCTATTTTAATTTTTGTTAAATAACCCTAGATTATTAACTGTTGTAGGTAGAATTAAATTCGTTAGAAAACCCCGCGAACCCATTTTTTCCAGATTTTCAAAAGTTGCGAAACGGAGCACGCCCCGCCAAACGGGACCGCCCCGCCGTGTACCAAGTGTACCGAACGGTGCACGCAGCGTAACCGGATACGTAAAAATTCAAAAAAAACTGATTCGGACGCGTGTGCGTGTCGGATTCAGCCCGTATTCGCGGACACACCCCGTGTCACAACTTTTGTGGAAGTCGCGCGTATTTTGTGCACTTAAAGCACGATCCTTTAAATACTCAGCAGTTTCGAGCAATGTGTCCAATACGATTACATCGGTGACAAACGAGCTCGCCACCTTTCCCCTGATTTGAACCCTGGTTACCACCATTGTTGGAGCGCTTAGGCACATTGTTACCCCCTGAGTTGCTAGGACGCTTGTGATTGATATTCTGTACAGCGCCGGTGCCAACTGGGGGGTACTGCGATTCGAGGGAGAGGGCGTGGTTTAGAGATTCCCTTATGGTTTGGTACTGGGGAACAACAACATGAGCACGAATTGAAGGTCGCAGTCCTATCTCAAATTTTCGTGCACGAGTTTCAGCATCGTAGAGGTGAGGCTTAGCAAACTTTGCAAGCCTGTTGAATTCTGAGGCGTATTCGGGGAGCGCGGCCAAGAAATACTTAAGACCGTCCGATCGGGACAGATTGAATCAAGATCCTTTCCTCGTTATGGATTGGTTTCTTTGGAGTCAGGTCCCATATTCAACGGATAGTGCCTCTAGGAAAGACTCAGCGGCAGAGTCGAGAGGGGCCTTTCCATTGCGTTGGTTTTCTTGCCCGTTTTTCATGCCGCTTGGTTGCTTTCTTGTTGGTTTTATGACTTACATTTTCTTCAACGGTTTTAATAGATTTTATTTCTTTCGTTCTTAGGATTTCGTATTTCGTATCGAACCTCGGAGACCGAAGCAGGGGATATTGATCGTCTGTTGGTGCGTGTAGGTGATCGGGTAGACGACGCTCGTGCGGAGTCTTGAAGTTCTCATTTTTCTCTCCTAGTTCACCAACTTGTGAGTGGCTTTATTTTGATTAGCTCCCTTCTTCCAAGTCTGCATTCTAAATAAATTGACTCATTTGTACATCTCGATCAAACGATACCAAAATATTAAGATTGAGTCAGAATAAAGAAGAAGTAGACTTGAAACATTAATAATGCTTGTCATATAAAAACACGAACGATCACCGCAAAGCTTGCATGTCCATTATATATATATATATATATATATATATATGTCAGATGTAGTTAGAACCCATTTAGCTATAACTGTTCATGCATGGTGCAAACGGATAAAATGTGATCATTATGCAAGTAGCTTAGACTACGGAAAACACATGAAGTTAGTTACTTATATTGCTTGAAAGTGTGTCTCAATTGGTAACTTAGTTGGTTGTGGAATAATGGTCTTGGACAACTTGTATACAAGGGATATCGTTCTACGAACGGTCGCTGG